>CAEFZP010003189.1:0-229655 GCA_903064625.1 Mallotus villosus
CCAGACCACCAGCCCATGCCCCAGACGACAGCACGCCTCCTCCTACCATGCCCAGACGACAGCACACGTCCTCACAGGCCTAATCACTCCACAAACTTCTAATTCAGATGGAGGCATCCTTTGCAGAGCGTAAACAGAGAGGGTCCCGTGAGGACGGCTCCTCAGCTCATCTCACTAATGAGACTGCAGCCCTGATGACTAGCCCCGCCTTCCACACACAGCAGCCCTGCCTTCCACACACAGCAGCCCTGCCTTCCACACACAGCAGCCCTGCCTTCCACCACACACACACACACACACACACAGCAGTCTGACGGACAAATGAGTCCTTAAAGACCCAAGGCACCTCAGGAGCAAGGCTTCTGCTCCTTAACAATGAAGTTCCTGGGGGAGGAGGTGTGTGTGTGTGGATGTGGGTGTGTGTGTGAGAGGAGGGGGAGTGTTATACCCTAAGTAGCCTGGAGGGGGGTACAACAGTGACAGAGAGAGAGCGAGCAGAGAGAGAACATACAGGGGAAGATCAGCATCAGAAGGTAGTTCTAACAGTAGTGGGGTGGTCAGAGTTGTGTATTCTAGGTCTCAGTTAATAACTGTGGTTGACTCTGATTGATGAGCTCAGAATGGGGAAAGTTCCATTAAGAACGAAAAATGGTAAAAGAAAAAACATGGGCCTAATTTTAAACCACTTAATGTCCATTGACAAAGCAGGCCTGCTAACTGTCCCCTGTTGAGCCAGAGGGGATACAGGCGGGCAGGCATCAGTGGAGCGCTGCTGCTAGTGTGTAGCTGTGTGTGTGGTGTGTGTGTAGCTGTGTGTGTGGTGTGTGTGTGTGGTGTGTGTGTGGGTGTGTGTGTAGCTGTGTGTGGGTGTGTGTGGGTGTGCTGGTGGTGGTGTGTGAGCTGTGTGTGTGGTGTGGTGTGTAGCGTGTGTGTGTGGTGTATGGTAGCGTGTGTGTGTGTGTGGGTGGTGTGTGTGTGGTGGTGTGTGTAGCTGTGTGTGTGGTGTGGTGTGTGTGTGTGTGTAGCTGTGTGTGTGGGTGTGTGTAGCTGGGTGTGTGGTGTATGTGTAGATGTGTGTGTGGGTGTGTGTGTGGTGTGTGTGTGGTGTATGTGTAGCTGTGTGTGTGGGGTGTATGTGTAGCTGTGTGTGTGGTGTAGATGGGGGCTGTGTGGGTGGTGTATGTGTAGCTCGTGTGTGGGGTGTATGTGTGGCTGTGTGGTGTGTGGTGTGTGTGTAGGCTGTGTCGTGTGGGGTATGTGTAGCTGTGTTGTGTTGGTGTGTGTGTGGCTGTGTGTGTGGTGTGTGTGTAATGTGTGTGGGTGTATGGTGGAGCTGTGTGTGTATGGTGTGGATGGGGCTGTGTGTGTATGGTGTGGATGGGGGCGTGTGTGGTGTGTGGGGCCTGTGTGGTGTGTGGTGTAGATGGGGCTGTGTGGTGTGTGTGGAGCTGTGTGTGTGTGGTGTGGATGGGCTGTGTGTGATTTGTGAGGCTGTGTGGTGTGTGTGGGGCTGTGTGTGTGGTGTAGATAGGGTTGTATGTGTGTGGTGTGTGTGTGGGGCTGTGTGAGATGTGTGTGGGGCTGTGTGGTGTGTGTGTGAGGCTGTGTGTGTGTGTGGTGTGTGGTGTTGTGTGTGTGTGTGTGTGGGGCTGTGTGTGGTGTAGATGGGGCTGTGTGTGTGGTGTGTGTGGTGTAGTGCCAGGCTTGGCAGGCGGGTGGCACGGCGATGAAGTGTGTCAGATGCCGCTGGGCCCGGACAGCAATGCAGGTCAACACACAGTGGGGAGACACACACAGACACGCTCCAACTTTCCCTTTTCTGATCCAGGGCATCGTTTAGGGGACAGGAGGTCTCTCTCTGTCACCGTGGTGACTGGAGACCATCAACACGGTCTCTCTCTCTCTCTCATCAACACACAGTCACACTTCCAAATGCCAGTCTGCTCCGTATCCCAGCAACCACCTGGATTCTGATGAAGCAGTCTGCTGAAGATGTAGAGGCAAACAGAGAGGGGGAGGAGGGTGGAAGAGCAAGGAGAGAGGAGAGAGAGAGAGAGAGAGAGAGGAGAGAGGGCATGACATTCTAAAGTCATATCAGCCTAATTACCCTGGCAGGTGCGTAGTAACCTTTACAACTACTGGCTGCTGGGGGGGTGATCAGGTGGTTAATGCTTAAGTCCCTCCTGTACAACACCTCCACACTGAAGACATCCATGCAGGTGTGGGGACAAGGGGACAAGGGTGACACGGAACCTGATGATCCAGGGAGCGGGACACGTGACTGTGATTGGCCTGGACATCGCACACACAAGAAGAGAACACTGGGAAGTGAAGTCAGCTGACTCACCTAACCCTATGTTTGGAGTCACCACGTGTCGCCGTGACAAACCGGGAGCATGAAGTAATGTTCCTGGAAAGGAGCTGTGAGCACACCGCTTGCCTGACCCCCACCCTACACAACCACTCCCTCGCTAGAACAATTACTGCTGATCTAACAGAGGCTGTGGACAGGGAGCACAACCTGCACCCTCATCATGACATCATAGAGGTGAAATGAGTGTTTGTGGCAGCAAATGAATACGCTGAAGTCATTATGACGTCACATTATGATGTCACAGTGGATTGTCTTGAAGTATGTGCCCACAGTAGGATGTCATAAAGGAATCACAGCATGTAATCAAGGATAAATACATAAATCAGCCTAGTATGATGTCTGTGAAGACATGAATCGATGAAGTCATTATGATGTCACAGTGCATGTCTTTGAAGAATGCGACTCCGGCATATGACGTCATAAAGGAATCGCCGGCGTAAGTAACCTAGGATCAACACAATCAACCTACCGTGTGAGGACCACCTAGCGTCGAACGCTTTGAGAATGATTTGGAGGAAGGTGATTGGTTGGTGAAGCCCGGAGGAGTCCTGGGGGTTGAGCTAAAGGCAGAGAGGTAGCAGACAGGTGCTGCAGAAGGACTGCGCTGCAGAATGAGTCACACACAGCTGCTAAATGACAGAGCAGCTGTGAGTGACAGGCAGCCAGACAGCCAGGTAGCCAGGCAGCCAGACGGCCAGGTAGCCAGGTAGCCAGACAGCCAGACAGACACAGAGACGGACGCAGGCTAGGTCTTGCACAGAGGCCGTCATGACTAACAATGAGACGGAGGTGTCGCTTGAAGGCTGCCAGACACAGTGAGAGAAAAGCCTGGTTGAGTGAGAGGGTAAAGGTGCCAAGGCCTTCTCAGAGTCTCACTAAACGTTTCCTATCTTGGGCATGTTCCTGTTCATGTCTCATGTTTACAGACTCCACACAACAGAGGAAGTGCACACGGAGATCTGACCAGAGATGGCAGAGGTACACACATCCTTCACTCATGTAGAAGTACAGATACTCATGTTCAAAAAGACTCTGGGAAGAGTGGAAGTGCTGATTACACTTTTTCACTTCAAGGTAAAGAAAATAAAGAACAGATTCTTCCTTTTGAAAATCACCAGCCCTCCCCGCCCACACACAAACAACACTAAAATGTTTCACGTTTAAAAAAGATTACAAAGAAGATGAAGGTGTCCCACACAGATAAAGCACCGATCACAGACGTGTCTCTGCATGCCACACACGTCAGTCACACATGTAAGTCACACGTCACTCACACGTCACTCACATGTAAGTCACTGCCCACCTGGAAGTGGACAGTTGAGACACAGTGACTCCATCTGGGCTCTGACGGTCTTGTCACATGTCAGCTGTCTGGCGTGACGTTGCATAACAGTGTGGAGAGGGTGTGTGTGTGTGTGGTGTGTGTGTGTGTGGGTGTGTACACGTGTGTGTGTGTGTGTGTGTGTGAAGCTAAATTGTACCCAAAGCGCCTCAGGCCTAAGATAAAACCCAGACTATGAGTCACACACGCAGCACACCTACACTGTAGGTGCCTGGACACTGACACACACACACACACACTCCGTACACTAGCGCGATGACAGACGATCATAAGCTTCCTCTCTCACAGAGGGGGTTTTCAAAGGCTCCCCGGCCCTCCACCCTGATGACACGTCGTGGTCCAAGTTCTCTGTGTTTCAGCAGGAGATGTGAGAGAATCTGTGTTCAGTTACGCCAGAAGGATCCGGAAGGAAATGAAAGGCATTCTCTTTGAGGGGTGGAGGATGACACCACAGTGGGTGGGCAGCAGTGTGGCAACTTTCGGCGGCAAAAAAAAGAAAGTTGACATTAAAATTGTGTGGAAAGATAAACGTGCTATAGTCTTCCAAGCAGAGATCCGTACGTGTGTGTGTGTGTGTGTGTGTGTGTGTGTGTGTGTGTGTGGACCAGACACTCCCCAGGGACTCATTCACATGTAAAAAGAGACTTTCTGCACTCAGAGTTCAGCATTGTTGTCTTGTTCCCTGAAGTGTGAAATTGCAAAGGCGTTTCTTCTCCCTATCACAGGCTGGTGTGTGTGTGTGTGTGTTTAACAGCTAACCATGGAGGCCAGAGAGGCTTGGGGTTGCCAGTGGTTAGAGGCTGTATGGCTCTACGGTTTGTGGCTGACCATGTTCCCCCCTCTAAACACCATGTTCACCCCAGCAGAGAAGCCTGGTAACACAGGGTAAGTCTCTCTCAGGGTAAGTCACACTCTCTCTGCCTCACTTCCTGTTTCCCTTTCCTCTGCGGGACTCGGACTCCTCCAGTATGTATCCTACCTCGGCCTGTAAGCAGGAGCGAGGGGGGGGGGAACGAGGGAGGAGCGGCGAACGAGGGAGGAGCGAAGCGTAGAGAAGCACAGGGAGTGTAGAGAAGCACAGGGAGCGTAGAGAAGCACAGGGAGTGTAGAGAAGCACGGGGAGCGTAGAGAAGCACAGGGAGTGTAGAGAAGCACAGGGAGTGTAGAGAAGCACAGGGAGTGTAGAGAAGCACAGGGAGCGTAGAGAAGCACAGGGAGTGTAGAGAAGCACAGGGAGTGTAGAGAAGCACAGGGAGTGTAGAGAAGCACAGGGAGTGTAGAGAAGCACAGGGAGTGTAGAGAAGCACAGGGAGTGTAGAGAGCACAGGGAGTGTAGAGAAGCACAGGGAGTGTAGAGAAGCACAGGGAGCGTAGAGAAGCACAGGGAGTGTAGAGAAGCACAGGGAGTGTAGAGAAGCACAGGAGTGTAGAGAAGCACAGGGAGCGTAGAGAAGCACAGGGAGCGTAGAGAAGCACAGGGAGTGTAGAGAAGCACAGGGAGTGTAGAGAAGCACAGGGAGCGTAGAGAAGCACAGGTCACCCTGCCAGCCCTCTGAGGGAGAGGAGGCCGAGAGGAGCGCACATCTATATTTGATGAGAGCGGTGATATGAGTGTGTGTGTGCCTCAATGTGTGTGTGTGTGTGTGTGTCTCTGTGCCTGAACATCTGAGTGTGTGCAAGGGTGTGAGATTGTGTGTGTGGCGTGCCGTCACCTGAAATGGAGCACTTGGGAACAGCCCTTCTGCAGGGGGCTTGTTAGCGAGCAGAGTGTGGGAGGAAATCCAGCCAGCCACACAAGCTTGGAGGACACCTCTCTCAGCCTGAGAATACATCAACCTGAGAAACAGACTCCTGGAGAAAGCACCGAGTACTGCGGTACCTCCCGATCTCTCTCTCTCTCTTCTCTCCCCATCCCAGGACCCCCCGTGTGGCTCGCGTGAGCCTCCACATCCGATCCATGCAGCTGATCGAGCGGGTCTATTATTAATGGTGGCGGGGGAGGATTGGTGGAGTGGGTTTTCCCAGAGGGTAGGATCTGTTATTTATAGGTCTATGATAGTGATGTAACCACCTGATCTCTCAGAGAGCTGTGTCCACGTGTGTTTGTGCAGCAGGATGTGGTGAGGGGATGAGCGTTTGGTTTGATATTTAAAAGTTCCTGACCTATGGGAACTTGGTGAACAAGTACCCCCCCCCACCCCACTCCCTCCCTCCCCCACACTCACGAAGAGAGAGGAACACAACTTGCTGAAATGTACAGTCACGTGGTCGCCTTCACGCCTCTCCACACAAGGACTCTTCTACAGGATAATAAATAAACAAACGGGCAGTTAAACACACACACAAGGCACACAAACAACCTCTCTCTCTCTCTCCCCCCGCCCCTCTCTCTAAGAGAACCCTTTAAAAAGGGTCTGTTCCAGTTTTGCAGAACAACACAGCATCTATAATACACAGCTCGGCAGCGGAGTTTAGGACAGGATGTTTCAGGGGTATTGATCTGCTAGTAGGTGGGTGTTTTCTTTTCTCCAAGATGCTTTGGTTTGGGGGGCTTTGGCTCAGAGAGAGGGGTGGATGGGGAGTGAGGGAGGGAGGGAGAGGGAGAAGAGCGACAGAGAGCGAGAGACAAGAGGGGGGGGAGAGAGAGAGAGAGAGAGATCGAGAGATGAGAGAGAGATGAGAGGTGGTTTTGTAGAGAGTGGAGATGAGAGTGTAGAGACGTGAGCGAATATATTGTCGCAGATTTAGAAAGATGAAAGATTTGCGAGACAGATATGAGAGATGGATCTAGACGAAAGAGATGTGCAAGGAGGTGTAATTCACGAGGCCACAGTTATGATGCAGGAGGTTTGAGCTCTTCTGGGAATAAACAAACACAGTAGTCTACTAACCGTCCAATCAGGGAGGCTTGTTAGGAGCTGAACTGCCTCAGAAAACATCCTCACAGACCTCTCCATGCGCTGACGACTCCCTCACCTCTCGAAACTTTCCATTGGCCAGGGCCGTGTGCTCTCTGTGACTGAGATCTCCCCTGCAGGGGGGGCCCGAGCCAGGCTGCATCGCAGGATGAAGGGCTCGTCTATCTCATCGTCGCCTGGAGTCTCTACAGCGTACGATCAATGGGGGGCCAAGCTAACTACACATGTTAACTGTCCGTAGCAAAGCACGGGACATTCTGAGCCCGTTTGAAAACAAGTGCGTTGCATCAGTTACACCCACAACACTGAGCCCGACACACCGAGGATCGATCTGCAGTGTGGCTGTAACCTCTGCTGAGCCCCATACAGCTGCCTGTTTGATCCAAGCCAGCTCAGCCCAATCACTGGGCCTTTCACAGCCTGACTGCCCTGTAAGGAGGTTTGTTCTTAAGTCGGTTCGTCGAACAACCGCGATGCCCAAACAATGCTACAGGATGCTAATGCTAACGGACTGTTCTGTTGCCACTGTTCAGTTCTCTCTCTCTCTCTCACTCACTCAGGCAGCCATGCAACAGAGCTGCAAACATGTGATCGCCTCTGAATAATGTCTGCCTCGACACTGTAGAGAAATGCAAAAAGACCGTTGTATAGCGGTGGTTAGGTGGTAAATCTCTCTCTGCTCTGGGAAGCCCACCAGGGAGCACTCCTCCACCCTCCCCACCTCCCCCACCACCCAGCATCAGAGTCCGTCTCATCTCTGCCAATCAGTGACACGCTAAACGTGCCATTTGATTGTGACAAACATGGAGTGCTTTCACATGTGCCCACGCCCATCGCATCCGTCCTCCTCCTCCTCCTCAGTGTCCGTCCCTCCCGTCGGCCCCCTCCTCTCGTATAAGTGCTACTCCTCCTCTACGCTTCTCCTCCACCGTGGGCCTTAGCAACACCACGGCACACGCTGTGAGAGAAGGCACGGCACTGAGGGGTACAGAAATAGCGGAGCAAGCCATCGGAGAGAGAGAGAGAGAGAGATAGAGAGATAGGGAGCTGTCGAGAGAGAGAGATGAGAGAGAGAGAGAGAAGAGAGAGAGATGGATCGAGATATAGAGAGAGATAGAGAGAGAGAGAGAGAGAGAGAGACGAGAGAGCGGAAAGAGAGAGATAGAGAGAGAGAGAGGCGAGAGAGAGAGAGAGAGATGAGCTAGAGAGAGAGAGAGAGAGAGAGAGAGAGAGATAGATGATAGCGAGAAGCAGATATAGCAGAAAGAGATAGCGAGATAGAGGAGCAGATAGTAGCGAGCGAGCGAGCTGATAGGACGAGATAGCGATAAATAAGATAAAGAGAGAGCCATAGTGTAATTAACACAGTGGGTGAGGGCTGGACTGACAGGCAGGGGAGACACATGAGAAGATATGAGACAGTGAAAGGTTGGCGAGAATGAAGCATGGACGTAAGTAGAAAAAAATAGAACGTGCCAGACAAAAAGAAAGAGTGAGTGAGTGAGTGAGTGAGTGAGTGAGTGAGAGAGAGAGAGAGAGAGAGAGAGAGAGAGAGGAGAGGAAAAAAATAATCCTAAACAGAGAGCAGGAGGATGGGAAGAATGCGAGAGAACACCATGTGACTCCAGTCGTCACGGCGCGCTGGAGAGGTGGAGGGAAACTTGGAAAAGGTCCAGAGATCAGGCCAGAGATCGGGCCAGAGACCAGGCCAGAGAAGGTGCTGCTTCTGGGGCTGGAAAGCTACCCAAGGTCTCAGGGAAACCCAAACAGCGGAGGAGATCCGGTTTCCAAACATAGAGGAGGGGGAGGGGCTTAGCCCCTGAACTGCGGCCAGGGCCAGAGGAGCGGAGGGAGACGGGAGGGGGGTTAGAGGAGGGGGAGGAAGGTGATAATTACAAGATGTCACCTGCCACTCCAAAAACACCAAGGACAACAAACTGGACCAGCACCTCAATGACTCACCTTCTCCCTCCACCCCCTCCGAACGTACAGGAAGACGCTAATCACAGGTAACTAACAGCTGAGGCCCCACAAGGGGGAACAGAGAGACAGGACGAGGACTTGAGGTGATGACCGGCAGATGTCTGGTCAGGTGTTCCACAGGCGGCCTGATTAAGAGACCATCACCATGTCTGGTCAGGTGTTCCACAGGCGGCCTGATTAAGAGACCGTCACCATGCTGGGCACAGTAGCCAGTGTCGTACGCAGTTCTGTTGCCGAGATCCAAAATGGCCGCCTGCGTGTCTGTGTGTGGGCGATGGTGTGTTGATCGATGTTCTGGAACAGCATTGCGGTGGGGAGGAGAGAGAGAGAGAGAGGGAGAGAGAGACAGAGAAAGAAAGACAGAGACTAGGGTATAATCGCTCTCACGTTGACTCTGCGCCACCGTCGCTCAGAGAAGCAGGGGAGGACAGACAGACAGGCCGAGAGCTGACCAGGAATGTAACCTAGCGTGTACGTTTGGGAAACATCTGGCTGAGAAAGAAAAGCTGGCAGCTGGTTGGTCCTGTGCTGTCAGGCAAGGACCAATCACCTGCCTCCTTTGGGAGAGTCGCACAACCAGCACTGGGCGACACTGAACAGGAAGCAGCCCTCATCCACTTCCTGTGCCGCTCCATGGCTTGGGGAAGTGACACGGCCTTGCCCGATGGCAGGAAGTCCATCTGGGCTTCTTCTTTGGGGAAGTTCTGGTGAAAAGATGGTGCCAGAGGGTTCATGATGTCCACTATAACCCCTGCTGACAGTCATGTTGTGGTTCTGGTGTAATTACTAGAGCGGGGCCGTGCCAGGCTGGTGTGACTAATGAGGGACGGGGGGGCCGTGGAGGGAGCAAGCTCATTTGAGGGCACAGCTTGACAGTTGGACTGGTGCAGCTTGGGAGCAAAGTGCTGCTGAGACCGCAGGAAGAATGAGAGATGGAGGGAGGAGAAATGACTTCACTCAGTGTGAGAGTGTGTGTGGGAGTACGTGAGCTGGGGGAGAGAGAGCGAGGCAGAGAGAGAGAGAGGTAGGGATATGAAGAGAGCGGAGAGAGAGAGGAGAGAGAGAGAGGTAGGGATATGAAGAGAGCGAGGGAGTGAGTCAGACCGGTATCTCGTCCCCTCCCTCTCTGAAGCAGATAGCTGAGGCAGGGGCAGGAGTCAGCACTGACCTCCCCTCTCTGATGTATGGCCAATCAGAGAAGGGCTTTGAGGATCACAGAGCTGGGCAGTGTTCACACACAGTAGAACTGCCATGGCACAACCGCAGTGGAAACATCCGGACACTTCATCGACACCTGAACAAACACGAGCTTCCAGAACGTTCTGAGCAGCGATAGGGATCAACGTCGGACTGATGTCAGATGGATTCAATGTAGTGTGTGAATATCGATTCATTTTCGTTCACTATTTGGAGCCATTTCAACTGACAGTTATTCAATGCTGCCTGTGTGTGTGTGTGTGTGTGTGCGTGTGTCAGACTTCAGACATCCGTTTGTAGCTCAGTCACAGATGAGGTTATCTTAAAAGGGGCAGTCAGATGTGTTTGTTTGTGTGTGTGTGTGTGTGTGGACTGTGGCGGAGGTGACAGGAGAAGAATCAATTAAATAGGGATGAACCTGGAGCACAGGGCATTGTGGATATCTAGGAAGGTTAGACTAGGGCAGAACCAGTCACCTCGCCCCACGACACACACCACACACCAGATCCATGGCAGCCCTAAATACACCAGCAAATCCAGAAATGACAGAAAAAACCACCCCACCAATGGCAGATCTACCTGGTGGGCTGAGCCAATGACAGAGCAGAGCAGCATCACCTCAGGAGGTGAGGAAGAATAGCGAAGGTGGAAATGTTTCTCCTGCGCACAAAATGTAGCATTATACGGTAGCATAAGGTACCACAGCATAAAACCAGAGTCTAAACGCAACATAATCCAGAAATGGTGAGCCTAAGTGAGTCCACATATCAGACCTGAGAGATTTTTTCCTGAAAGATTTCAACTGTGAGAATTAAAATCTGAAATCCACATGATCCCGGCATGCCAAAATAAACGGCTTTTAGAAATCTGTCGCTGGCTACGGAACAACAAGAAGAGGACTTCTGGTTTCCAACTGAAACTGTCACCTCGCCTCCGTCACCAACACCCTCTGCAACACCACGCTCATCCATAGGATGAGGACCGAGCCCAACTGCTGTTAGGATTAAACGCACGAAGAGCCTTCAACTCCTTAGAGCATCAGCAGAAAGGGCCTGGATGACTGTACTGGGTCGCTCGGTAACGATGCGTCACCCTGGTTACGGTACTTCTGTCCAACCTCAGCTGAGTGTATGTGGATGGGAGGGAGGTCAGGGTGGATGGGAGGGAGGTCAGGGTAGCAGTAGAGAGCAGTGAATCTCAGGGCTGGGCGTGTACTAGTACATGAAAGCCTGCTAGATCCTGCAGGAGTGACCTCACAGGCTAGTCCCTCGTGTAAATACTCTCCCACCAGCTCAGAGAGACTATCTGTCAAGCACCCTGACCCACAAGGGACCTATCCACACACACACACGCACACACACACGCTCAGACACACATAATGAGGTCTTTGTTCGAACATGGTGTTTCATGAGCTGGCCTATGAACGGAGATGCTCTCAGCATGCGGCTTTCCCCAAACATGCTCCAGTCTGGGTCCGGCTTTCCCCAAACATGCTCTAGTCTGGGGGTCCGGCTATCCCCAAACATGCTCCAGTCTGGGGGTCCGGCTTTCCCCAAACATGCTCCAGTCTGGGGGTCCGGCTTTCCCCAAACATGCTCCAGTCTGGGGGTCCGGCTTTCCCCAAAACATGCTCCAGTCTGGGGGTCCGGCTTTCCCCAAAACATGCTCCAGTCTGGGGGTCCGGCTATCCCCAAAACATGCTCCAGTCTGGGGGTCCGGCTATCCCCAAAACATGCTCCAGTCTGGGGGTCCGGCTATCCCCAAAACATGCTCCAGTCTGGGGGTCCGGCTATCCCCAAAACATGCTCCAGTCTGGGGGTCCGGCTATCCCCAAAACATGCTCCAGTCTGGGGGTCCGGCAGAGAGGCCCCTCCCTCAGACGGTACTCATGTAGAACTCCACAACAACACTGTGTGTCATGTTCACACTTTCTCAAGTCCTCTGGCTTCATGCAGAAGCAGTGCATGGATCTCTAACACCCCCTCTCCCCCCACTCGTCACACGCCTGCCAGACCAGCCTCCACAGATCACCTGCCTCTCTAGGTCACCCACCTGCCAACCAGCCACTCCCCCCTCCCGCCTGGACGCTAGCAGCTAGCTAGAGCCAACGTAGGAGAGTGAGTGGGCGGGGATGATAGCAGTGTTTAGAATCTGCAGCCGGCGAGCGATGGATGAGGAGGAGGAGGAGAGGAGGAGGAGGAGGAGGAGGAGGAGGAGGAGGAGGAAGAGGAACACAAAGGCGTAGTGTACTTTTACAGGAACGCAGAACACAGGGCTCCGTTAGACGAGGGTGGCCTTTACACACCCCTATCCTCTGCCGCTCTCGACATCATCTATTGTTATTGAACGAGGGCAGGAAAAAAACGAAAGCTCGTGTGATGGAACGACGAGCGAGAGAGAGAGAGAGAGAGAGAGAGAGAGAGACAGAGAGAGAGATGAGAGAGAGAGAGAGAGAGAGATGAGAGAGAGAGAGAGAGAGAGAGCGAGAGAGAGAGAGAGAGAGAGAGACGAAGAGACTAAAGTGATTCACATGAGACAATTAGACTGGTACAGCAGTCATTTTGCGGAGAAGAGAAGAAAAAAGATATACTGTTTTTAACACGACACATCGTCCCTCCAGTGACTACAGCACCTTTTCATTTGAGTTGACACTGCACAGGAACAGTATCCTTGACAACGAACTGAACTGTAAGCCAGTGTGGTGAGAGAGAACACAGAACCATTCATTAGATAACGGTCTTTCCACTGAGCTAGTTTGGGAGTCAGTGAATACTTACTTTGCCGCCTGAATATCGTACAGGCTTCACAGTCGGTCCCTGAGGTGGATACCTGAAGGAGTTGGAAAAAAAAACATTATCAGCAACATAAAAGTACAGCGCATCCTCGACATGTTGTTCTTCCTCCTCCTCTGCCTCGCCACAAACACGCTCAGACGTCTGAAGGCTGCGCGCGTGTGAGTGAGTGGGCTGGCGATGAAGAGATGGAATGTATTCCAAGTCAAGTAGATTCTTCTGTGGTTCGAATCAAGAACGTGGACTCGGTTCCATGTTTCGATTCCTTCCCGATCCCCGTGGGGAAATGGCCTGTCACCGTTTCGTGCAGGAGAGAGACGAGGAGGAGGAACGAGGAAGGCTGAGAAGAATGACCAGGTATGACCTGCGCCCAGAGTCAGCAGTAGGTAGGGTCGCTGGCCCAGGGGGTCATGGTCTAGGTTAAGTGGACAGCACTAAAACAGAGCTGTTCATCCTGGCTTCACTGGCTTCAACAGCCCTAAACCACTCAACCTTTTCACCTTCCATCCTTCTCCCAGTCTTTCATTCCTTCGTTCTCTCATTCAATCCTTCCCTCCAACCATTATTCATGAAGCATTTGAAAACATATCTGGTCCCACCACCCATCTTACACCACCACCCGTGGACACGCACGCACACCCACCCACACACAGGATATTCTGGAACAGCTGATGAGCTACACCACACAAGATGGACGGCCATCACGGCCCCCGGTGTACAGGGACGCCTGGAGGAGCGAAACAAACACACACTTGAGTCAAAGGAGCCAATAATACATCTGATGTCTCAGTATAATGGTGGTTCAGCAAGGATACAGCTGTAATTATTGGCTGAGATGGGCTGAGTTCTATGCACCAGAAGATCACAACAACATCACTTTGACAAAACAGAGAGGGGGGATATTAGTCCAGTTACTATGGAGATTTAATTAGAGTCTTATAAAGAGCTTTGAGAAAGGAGAACTGAAAGAAAATGTTGATTATCGCATACATAACAGGGCAGATATTGTCTTAACATAAATTAAAACATGCCTTGGAAACAGGAAGCCGTGTCCCATTGACGCACAACATTATTGGGTGTGCCTCGCCTTCTAATGATCGCATAGTGAATCAATGGATTTTGTGGCAACAGTTCCTTTCGATGTAGTCTACCACCCATGAAAAATATGATTTATACAAATGTTTAGATGTGTGATCTTAGTTTGAACAATAGGTTTGGAGGTGATACTGTAAAAAAAAACGTTACAAAAGCCCCAGCTTTAACCAACGCAAGCACACCCTCTCTAGTATACAAACATGTCATACAGAGTCGATAAGTGTATTGAACTACTGTTCCGTTCCTGGTTTAAATGACTGGAGCCTCTAAACACTGTGAACAGCTTTGATCCAACTAAGAAATCCCCCAATGGTAATGGCGTTTGAATTATTTTGCATATTTTCTTTATTCCCCGACGTCTTCCTCCAGAATCGTCCCCTGATTGGTTGGTTTGGGTTAGGCCTATTGGAACTACATTAAACATGAGTAAGTCAGTGGAAAGCACCGAGTTTAACTCTCCCAAAGAGAGTTTAGGATGAAACCATCACAAAACCTTCGCCTCGAGCCAACTATCTAAGAACAGAACTCACTCTTCCTTCCAAATCGCTTCCTGTTTAGAATCACGACATCACGGGGCCCGACTGTGTGGAAGCTTATCTGCTGCTGGTGGCTCACAGATACTTCCAAAATACCGTCCCTCCCTGTTTGTTTTGAAACCTGGTGACACACACGCACACACTTCCTGTTCATTGTGCAGGTCTCCCGCTGCGTTTCCTGAGGATCTCTGTGGCAGTTGGACCGTACCAACAGGACCAGGAACACACAGGCCGGACCGTACCAACAGGACCAGGAACACACTACTAGTAATGCTCAGCATTAAAAAAAGAAAGTAAAGCAGTCTGTATCCTATAGAAATTCTCTCCCTCCAGCACCATCCTGTGGCTGGGCCCGTGGCAGGGCCTTGGCTGGGCCCGTGGCTGGGCCTGTAAGGGTCTACAGAGTCTACAGGCTCAGAGACATACAGGCCTGGAGCAGTCTTGTGTAAACCACAGGCCCAGGTGCTGGCTGACTGGAGGAGGGATTCTGGGACTCAAATCAGCACAGATCACTACCAGCTCACACCACAAATCCAAAACGAAGGGAACACAAATACATGATATGTGACTTTGGCTCTAATCTGTTCCGGGGGAGTGTGATTAGAGGGAGGGGTGTCAGCGCTGGGCTGGAACACAGGCCGAGAACATGGTTGTGGTCCGTCACTCGGAAGGGTCTAGAACACAGGTCGGGAGCAGGGTTGTGTGTGTGTGTGTATTTACACACTGTGCGTGTGTATATTTACGGTACGTGTGTGTGCGTGTGAGAGGGCTTGCGATGCTTCTCTCCTTCCTGTTCACCTGGGGCAGGAAGAGGCAGCGTGAGACCGGGACAGAGAGAGAGAGGACCCGTCTCACACGAGATGAATCACCTCGAGGAAGGCTGCATTCCTCCAGTCTGACACACTGACTCACCTACTGGGGAGGGAGGCAGGGGGGAGGCAGGCAGGGGGAGTGAGGCAGGCGGTGGGAGGCAGGGGGAGAGAGGCAGGAGGGAGGGGGGGGGAGGAAGAGACGGAGGGGCCAAGAGACGACAACAGGAACAGAGGGGGAAAACACAGCAGGTAGGAAAAAAACGGGTTGAGGTGAAGGAAGGAAAGAGGAGGAGGGAGTTGGAGAGGAAGAAGGTAGAGGGGGAGGTGAAGAGAAGAGCCCAGTGGTGTTGTGGTGCAGCGACACAGAGAGAGCTGCCCTGTTAAAACCATCTTCCTTCTGCTCAGCAGTTGGGGCCAAACCCACAAGGCATTCCAGCTGCTTTCACAGGCAGCCTGAACCCTGGCCTGCTGCCGGTCCTCTCTTCCCCCCCCCCACCCCTCCGCCAAAAAAAACTTCAAATTCCTCCGTCTGAAGATTTATTCCTTCCAGCTCGACGGGGAGAGAGGGTTGTGGGAACGTGGGTCTCTGTTCTGGTCTGGTTTGTTTTCTTAGCAAGGTTTGTCCGACGCATTCTGGTGTCGCCGCCTCAGAGAAGGCTGGGGTCTGCCATGGGAGCTTTGTTCGGTGTCAAACAAAGACAAGTTCAATCGGAGTAAAAGTTGCTTATAATCGGTGCACTGAGAGTGTGGATTCCACTGTGAGCCTCCATAAAGGTCTATCATTACTCACCTAAAGCCCATCCAAGCTATCCACAATAAGACCTAAAGTTATTTGGATGGTTAGCTGGTCTTCAGCACAACTGCCAACCCTGCATGCTGGTATGGATTAGAAGTGTTACGTGGGAGTCTCTAGCAACCATATTTCATTCTGCATTCACCAAAATCCCAACACGTATCAGAGTCCAGAGCATTAGCTCATGTTACAGGTCGTGAAAGCAATCATCTCCAGATGTCTCCAGTCTGGAGATCACAGAGGAGCCAGGGCCTGCAGAAGCTCCTCCAGTCTGGAGATCACAGAGGAGCCAGGGCCTGCAGAAGCTTCTCCAGTCTGGAGATCACAGAGGAGCCAGGGCCTGCAGAAGCTTCTCCAGGAGTATTCAGCTCCTCTGTGGTCAGGTTACTACGGATGTCTCCCGGAAACACCACAGAGAGGACCCAACATGGCCGACATGAGAACCTGGAAACACCACAGAGAGGACCCAACATGGCCGACATGAGAACCTGGAAACACCACAGAGAGGACCCAACATGGCTGACATGAGAGCCTGGAAACACCACAGAGAGGACCCAACATGGCCGACATGAGAGCCTGGAAACACCACAGAGAGGACCCAACATGGCCGACATGAGAACCTGGAAACACCACAGAGAGGACCCAACATGGCCGACATGAGAACCTGGAAACACCACAGAGAGGACCCAACATGGCCGACATGAGAGCCTGGAAACACCACAGAGAGGACCCAACATGGCCGACATGAGAGCCTGGAAATACCCAGCTGCACAACAAGACACTGTTGCTGCTTCTGGTCTAATCATAGATGTTGATGAAAGCTTGTGTCTGTCCCCTTTGAGACAGGGGCACATTATGAAGCCCACTCTCTCTCTCTCTCTCGGCTGCTGAAAGGCACACAAAAGAGGGTTTTGCTGTGAATGGTCTCAAATCGAAAATAATCACAGAATTCAAGTGCCGCCCCTTTTAAGCAGTGCATTACGGACTCGCCGCGGACGTCATGAAGCAACACAAAACGCAGGAGATGCACATTAACCCTGATCTCTCTCTCCCTCTCTAGATTTAAGAAGCTCCCCCAAGGTGAGAGAATCATTAACACGATTAAACGGACGTTCTTATTCTGTAAACTCACGCTCTTAAAACGCCTGCTCTTACAAGATCCTGTGACCTAGGTTGGAGTGAAAATGCCAAGTCTGTAAAAAAGAAATAAGAAAAAAACCAGCACTCAAGTTCCTGATAAAAAGGAAAGGTGTTGACTTTACAACCGACCATAAAAAAGAACAGCCTTGTTTTCCCCCCCCCCAGACTAAATAGCAGCTGCACTTAACACACGGGCAAGCAGGGCTTCCAAGCTTGGGGCATGCTGAGGAGAAAGAGAACATCAGCTTCCAGCCCAGGGCTGTTGTGGGACGTTCAGCCAGGATCAGAGACTGAAGTAGGGGAGCTTACTGACGCTCTTCCAAACTCCGGACGAGATTGTGAGAAAACCGTCATGACGGATTCACTTCAAACCCTGCCAGAGTCGACACAAGCCTCTTTGTTTTCCTCCGCCTATCGCAACTTTCCCTCAGAATCTCTCTTAAGCACCTTTGCTCAGCCCCTCCACCTAACTTTCCTCTCTTTCTCAAGTATCTTCCCTCTGTCTCCACATCTAACTTGACTCTGTCCTCAGATTCACTCTCTACCTTCACATAGCTACTTAGCAGACTTTCCCGATCAGTCAAAACAAAGTCCAGGAAGTTTCTTCCCACGCTCCTCCCCTCCCACGACAAGGAACCCGATATGGTCCAGTGAGGCTGTGCATTTGTCTGCTGGCTAAACATTCCTCTGAGCACAGCATGGATTGGTGAACGATTTGGTCAACACACACACAAACACACAGCACTTGTCGCTGTTTAGAGCCACCCTACTGCGTTGCACCCATCAATTAGGCGATGAGAGGGTGAAGTGACCCAAGTCTTCTCAGGTTAGGCGTTTGTGTGTGTGTGTATGTGTGTGTATGTGACTGAGTCCGGAAGTACCCATTGGTGCGCATCACCTCCCTATTAGCGAGGGTGGATGAGGGTAGAAGTTCATGGAGGGGCCAGTGCTGGAAGACGCGCTGCCAGACATCATCACAGGGAGTACGAGCTGGGAGAGCTCCGCCCCCTCACGTCTGGAGAGTCTCAGCCACGACGAGCAGCACACAGCCAGGGTGTCATGGCCGCCTTCGCATCAATCTGAGGGAAAACCTGGCAGACCCGAGGTCACGGCTAACACTAGATATCTTCCAACCTCGGCTGAAGAGATGAGCAGACCTCCAGAGAGAGAGCAGTGAGGAGAGAGAGAGAGAGAGAGAGCCAGAGAGAGAGAGAGAGAGAGAGAGACACACAAAGAGAGAGAGCCAAAGAGAGAGAGAAAGAGAGAGCTCAGTCAGCAGAGGGAAAATTGTGCAGAGGCAGTAAACTGTGACCGGACCAAACCAGGATAAGTTATTCGGGGACAGTGAGACGTAAAATGAAAAAAAGCGCAGAGCAGGAGAGATGGAGAGAGGAGACAAACAGAGGAGGAGGAGGTCTATAACCACTCCATCACAAACAGAAAAGGAGTTCAGAAGTTTGCCTTCAGCTACACTTCCGGAAGCCTGTGGAAGAATCCCCCACACAGCTGTTCTCTCCCCCTTTTCTTCACACTCTCTCTCCCTCTCTCGTCACTCTCTCTCTCTCCCTCTGTCACTCCGTGTCACACACTCTGTCACACTCTCTGTGACCTGAGGTACAGGTTCACAGAGGGGTAAGAGATGAGAGGCGGCCGTGCCGCTAACTAGCCTCCCCCACGCTAACCCCTGAAGCAAACCCCTTGATACTGATCTGAGGTCAGCTCAGCCTGTCAGCGGTTAACGGTCCCAGCTATGAATTAGAGCAGGTAAACTGATCTGGGGTCCAGATCACAGGACGGCCCTCCCGGGGCCCCTGGTGAAGCCTGCAGGAAACCCCAGAGGAGCAGCAGAGCTCCAGTAATGAAAAACTGTAAATCAGCAGAGTCCCAGTCCCTCCGCTCATTAAACCTGGGCACTGCTGTCCTCCCCCAAGACACCCACTGTCAGCCCCCCTCCTCGTCTCTCCATCCTGTCCTCTCTCTCTACTTTCCCTCTCTCTCTCTCTCTCTACTTCCCTCTCTCTCTGTGTCTCTCTGGTCACCGATTAAACAACAATAGCTGCAGGGGTAGTCATTGCAAAGCTTAGTCAGCACAAAGACTCTCACCTCCACCAACTCACACACACACACACACACACACACACACACAGAAACCCCCCACACTCAACAAACAAGCTTTCTTAGACAAGGCAGACGGGAAAGTTTGGGGAAGCACACACACAATAGATCTGTGTAGCGGGTTTAGAAACTGCGTTTGAGAAATAAAAGTTTGTAAGTGATATGTACCTAACTCGTCTTTATCCTCAAGCAACAGTAAGACTGCTGTCCACACACCAAAACACACTGATCCTCCACAAACCCCTTCTAACCCAAACACCTCGAGACACACGGCCTTAACTCATCCTAATAAAGCTATTGTCATGTCCCGATTATTGTTTAGTCATGTTATCCAGTGGAGGTCTCCATCTCATCAAGCAGATGACATCGAGGTGAAGGGGAGGACAGACCCTGACAAATGCTGATGTCAGCGGCAGGTCTTCAACACACAAGTTCATTCTAAAGACAAGACGAGCACTCGCCGCTCCCTCCCAAAACACCTTTGTTCCACACCCAGCGTTTTACACAGCCGTGTAAAAAAAACCTTGAACCTAATAGAAAAAACATGTTAAAATTCATGGGACGGCATTGTGCTGATCGATTATGCAAGCTTCTGACTGAAAGAGCCCGTCGGTGTCCGCCCATCCTTCACGGCACTGAGGGCCGATTGACAGGTGCGTGGTTAATGGTCGTGAGAACCGCCGAGGCTCCTGGGTAATCCTGGATGGAAGGCGGAGAGGAGGCCAGAGGCCACGAGCCTGCTGACACTTTGACAGATGTGGGGCTTTGAGCCTCTGAACTGGCACACAACAGAGAAAAGAAGAAGGGAGGAGGAGGAGGAGGAGGAGGGAGAAGAGGAGGAGGAGGGAGAAGAGGAGGAGGAGGAGCAGGGGGGAGGAGGAGGGAGAAGAGGAGGAGGAGGGAGAAGAGGAGGAGGAGGAGCAGGGGGAGGAGGAGGAGGAGAAGAGGAGGAGGAGGGAGAAGAGGAGGAGGAGGGAGAAGAGGATCAGGAGGGAGAGGAGGAGGAGAGGAGAGGAGAGGAGAGGAGGGAGGAGAGGAGGAGGAGGAGGAGGGGAGAGGAGGGAGAAGAGGGGAGGAAGAGGGGGGGGACGAAGAGGGGAAGGAGGAGGTGGTGGAGGAAGAAGGAGGAGGAGAGGCCCAAGGAGTGAAAGGGTTGTTCTTAAGCTCTCCCCGTCTCTCAGGAGCCCTCACCCATGCAGTCGTCTCCCAAAGACAGGGTCAGCCCGTTGCCAGACGACAGGCATCTGGAGCTGCTGTTTGGCAAACAAAACAATGAAGTGAGACTGCACAGGCTTCAGCTTCCCCTCTCCAGTCTCTACTTTCGTCTAACTCTTTTCTCCTTTGTTTTTATTATCCCCCTCTCACCGCTGCTCTTCCTTGCTCTCTCTCTCTCTCTCTCTCTCTCTCTGCCTGTCTTTTCCCTCCTCTCTCTTCCTCTCTTCTCTACTCCCTGTGGAGCAGTCAGACAGCAGGGCTGAGGTATTAGACAGAGGCGAAGGCAGACCCACAGGAAACCCTCTTGATACCTGACCGGCTCTCTCACACGCTGTCTGTCTGAGCAGGGCTGAGGGGGGGGGGAGGGCTGAGGGGCTGGTCTGGTCTGGGGGGGGGGAGCAGGGCTGAGGGGCTGCGCAGGGGGAGCAGGGCTGAGGGGGGGGGTGAGGAAGAGTTAGTTTGAGGAACGCTGAAGGGAAGGGAGGGGGTCCACAGAGGAATTCCTGTTGAGTGCTTGCAGACAGCGCTTCAGATTGTTGTTGCATTTTCATCCATCCATCACCTGGCCCCCGGCTTCCTGTGTGTGTGGTCCTGTGTGACGGTGTTTCTCTCTCTCTCTCTCTCTCTCTCTCTCTCTCTCTCTCTCTCTGCTCAGTGATGGTGTGTCTCTCTCTCTCTCTGCTCACAGTGACTGTCTCTCTCTCTCTCTCTCTGCTCACAGTGGACGAGCGCACGCTCACACGCACTGGGTAGCGTGAGCCACCTCGTACTCAGGCTTTTGCTTGTTGGTTTCACCCTCGCTTGCTTCCACTCAAGACAAATAGCAGGCAATTACATGTGTGTGTGTGTGCGTGCCTGTGTATGTAGGGGCCAAATAGCACCTGCTTCGAGGCAAGGGCTCGACTTCATTCTCACCCAACTCATTTCCTCTGCTCTTTACCGATGGGGGCTGAAAATGACTTTTTAATCGCAGTCAGAAATCGGTGTGTTAAAAATAGTTACTGTAGAGGCGGACAGGCGACCAGGCATCTCAGACACGTGACGCTCCTCCACCTGGCTGCCATTCCTCCTCCCCCAACCTCTCCCTGCAGCAGCCTGCCCCCTCTACCTCTGCCTCTCTGCCTCCCTCTCTGCCTCCCTCTCTGCCTGCCTCTCTGCCTCCCTCTCTGCCTCAATCCCACCATCGCTCAGCACACCATCCTCCCCACGATGGCAGAGGACGTTTGACGTTTTCCCCAGCAGTCGCCGCCTGTAAGAATCAGAGGCATCAGAGAAACGGAAGGCTTGCTTGGGGGTTGGTTCTGTATGGATGGAGGGAGGGAGCGTGAGCAGCGTTCTGGAGGCAGCGTTCTGGAGGCAGCGTGCTGGAGGCAGCGTGCTGGAGGCAGCGTTCTGGAGGCAGCGTGCTGGAGGCAGCGTGCTGGAGGCAGCGTTCTGGAGGCAGCGTGCTGGAGGCAGCGTGCTGGAGGCAGCGTGCTGGAGGCAGCGTGCTGGAGGCAGCGTGCTGGAGGCAGCGTGCTGGAGGCAGCGTTCAGCTCAGCGCCGGGGGAAACGTCTGTCTAATTACTGTCTTTAAAACACTATCATTACACAGGCAGGATTCTGACTCCACAACAACTCGGTTGCCTTGGCAACGCCGTTTTGACGAATACCAGGGGATTGCTACTTTTCTTTTCTCACCTGCTCCACTGTCGGCAACCCCCACCCCCCCCAATGCCAGCAAACCAATCCCAGGGCACTGTGGGGCTTTGGCCATTTAGCTGTATTCCGTGTTAGCTTGACCCTAACCTTTAAAAGCAGGAGCACCACATCAGCATTGTCTACGTAGGTTAGTAGGTTACATAATTAAAAAGGATTTAATCTGATCTTCCCGAGTTACGTTTCGCCAGCCGAACCCACACAGAGCGGGTGAAGAGAACATGACAGTCTGGCGCTACACACTAACACAGCTGGGCTGTTCTGCTATTACGCAACACTCAAGCACCACCCCCGCAAGCCTTCATCATGGCCATCCTCCCTCCCTCCCCCCTCCATCCCCCATTCTCTTCCCTCCCTCCCTCCCTCCCTCCCCCCTCCTCCCCAACGCAGCGCTGGCTAATCACAGGCAGAGGTGTGCAGCTAGTCGCTAACACTTCAGCAGAGAGCTCTACGGCCAGGAGAGAGACTCTCAGAGATAGCTCTGTCTACTGAGAGGGGGAGGGAGGGGAGGGGGAGAGGAGAGAGAGAGAGAGAGAGAGATGAGAGAGAGAGAGGAGCAGAGAGAGAGAGAGAGAGAGAGAGAGAGAGAGAGAGATGAGAGAGAGAGAGGAGAGAGAGAGAGAGAGGAGAGAGAGAGGAGAGAGAGAGAGAGAGAGAGAGAGAGAGAGGAGAGAGAGAGAGAGAGAGAGAGAGAGAACAGAGAGAGAACAGAGAGAGAGAGGACAGGAGAGAGAGAGAGAGAGAGAGAGAGAGGGGGGGTGGGGGAGTAACAAGGAGAGAGAGAACTCAGAGATACACAGAGACAGACAGCACATAGATAACTAGCCTTTGGGACTGAAGCTCTAGAAGATATCTAATCTTTTCCGGAGCCCCGCTGCCTACATTTTAATGTATAGCTGCCTCTCTTCTGCCTCTCTTCTGCCTGTTAGGATATCCAGTATCAGCACTTTGCTATATCTGCCCGTTCCTGACTCTCCCAAGTAGAAGAGCTTTTATATACAAGAGAATGTCTATAGAGCCTGACTCAGGCATCAGGAAATGACTGCACACAGTCAGCACCTTGTGTCAATACAGAGGCCTGGTTTACGGCCTGGTGGTGAGGTCCAGGTACAGAAGCCTTCCTGAGCAACCTCATGCCACTTCCTCGCATCGAAATTAATTCACGCAGACATAATGTTATACTGTATATACTGTATAGCTATGCATATTTGCTGACCCCCAAAAATATGCCACTGGTTTTGCTGGTGGACTCTGAAGGGAGGTGAGCACATCAAACTCAGTGGATCTCAAGTCAGACTGTGGATCAGCACCCTGGTAAACTTGACCCAGAAAGGACTGTTTTCTTTACAGTAGTTCAGGCCAGCAGAGATGTAAACAGACGGACGAGGGACATTAATCCATTACAGCTCTTCTTCAACCGGCTCTTATTTACCACAGGAAAAGAGTTCCAACCAGCAGTTACAGAGATAGACTTCGTCTCTTCATTCAAACCAACCCTGTGCCAAATCGGGCTCTACTATTTCATTAGTAACATGGAGACACTCCTGATTTTCTAATGACAAACAGCAGCTTAGAAAGCAGGGGATCACATCTTGCATAACACCCAGAGCTCTCGAGTTCCTTCCAGGTGTCCATCAGCTACCTTGCAGCCGCGGGGGGGGGAACTGGTGATGTTTTGAAAGCCGTCACAACGCCACCGCCAAGGATGAAAAGCGCATGGCGGCGGGATCCAGTTCTTGATGGCCGTTTAAGCACTCGAGGGCTGCGGAGCGGCCCACTTCAGATGAGTGATTGGGGTAACGAGGCAGCATCGCTGGTCTGAGTGATTCAGTCCTCCACATCATCAGCAGAACACAGGTGGAGGGAGGGAGGGAGGGAGGGAGGGAGGGAGGGAGGGAGGGAGGGAGGGAGGGAGGGAGGGAGGGAGGGAGGGAGGGAGGGAGGGAGGGAGGGAGGGAGGGAGGGAGGGAGGGAGGGAGGGAGGGAGGGAGGGAGGGAGGGAGGGAGGGAGGGAGGGAGGGAGGGAGGGAGGGAGGGAGGGAGGGAGGGAGGGAGGGAGGGAGGGAGGGAGGGAGGGAGGGAGGGGGAAGGAAGCCAGCAGAGGCAACAGGTGCCATGAACAAGGCATGAAGGAGGCGTGTCCTAAGGCAGAGGTCACAGCCAGTCACAGCCTCGTACAAATCAGGAAATCATCTGGAGTTTACCGGGTCTTCACCGTCTTAAAGCACACACTCTAAAAAAGACTTGTCTGTTTGAAAGGTTCAGGTTAACCATTAACCCAGGTACAGCCCTGCTCATGTTTCTGGTCGAGTGTCAGAGAAACACACAAACACTCCCAGGGAGGGGCAGGGAGCGAGGGAAACGACTGTTGGTGCATGCAGATCTCATTGTTCTTTACAGCGCCCAGCTTAGCATAAGTTGAAAACGATGAGGTCACCTCTATTGTGTTGGCATAGGTCTCTCACACATTCCACTGTGGGCCAGTGTCCTGTTCGTCCACAGACATTGTCTGGGAAGGACAGAGGAGGAGGCAGCAGAGACCTCATTAAGCTGTGCTGGTGGATCCATGGCCTTGTGGTGGACAAGCCCTCACAAACAAAACTGAGGACGCTTCACAAGTCCAGCTTTATTTGTACAAGCACTGTCACAGAGGGCATCACGGATGCCCTCAGGCCAGCACCACCAACACACCAACCACATCGAAACCCCGAAGAAGCCGAGGAAAACTCCAAGAAATCTCTGAGAAGACTAAATCATGGCGAGGAGCAGTTGAGTGAGCGATCTTCCGTCTTCCAGAGATGGTTGGCGATGCAGAGAGCCGCAGCCCATCTGACGAAGACAGTTCTACAACGTGTAACGGATGTATTGTGGCAGACCGCGAAAGATTCCCCTTCACCTCCGATGTTCTCACCGCAAACACCTGCAAACCAGATGTCACTGTCTGGTCATGATCTCACTTCTCTGGATACAAGTTGCTTCGTATTCACACACCGACCCCATGAACTGAAGTCTTGACTTGCTACTATGGTGATCGTTTATACCGTCCAAATGTCCCCCCCCCCAAAAAAAACTAAAAAAACAAACAGCAGAGCTCTGACCGTTCACCAGCTGAGTGAAAGCAGGGAGGAATCTGGAGTCAGCGTTTTTCCCTGGCAGTGTTTGACACGGCGTGGCTCTGAGGCGGGAAGAGTATCAGAGGGTCAGCCAAGAGCTCAGGCTACAATCAGTAAATCAGGATTCCCTGTGCAGGCGGCATTAGCAGCCCTGGCAGGGAGAGCCCGAGGCTCCGCAATCCATCATGGATCAGATTAGGAGGAGGTCACAGTCTTCTCGGTTTTGGACGAGGTAGTGGTGGAACATCCATGGGACTCTGGGGTGATGAAAGAGAGAGCGAGGGAGAGAGAGAGGTGTAGAGGAAAGAGAGTGATGGAGGGAGATGGATAAACAAGGGGGCAACAGGTGCTGAGAATTGGGCATCAAGGAGGCTCGCTAATACAGGGGGAGGGGGCGGGGGGGGTGACCTGTGATGATGTTTGACTCTTGGGCTTGTGTCTTGCTACAGCGCAGGGTTTTGTTTTAAGTGAAGTTCAGAACCCCTTATCAGAACTGCAGGCGAAGGCCCCGCCCCCTGACCTCCCCTCATCATCCCTGTCTCCTCTGTCCTGTGACAGCTGACGTGGGGAGACGGGACCAGAAATAGATAGTGTACGAATGTTCCCTGCACCACTTTCACAAGTCTCGAATGTTAGCGATTCGCTGATGAGCACAATGGCTAACTGAGTGACTCAACACATTGCACAACTCAATCAATGGCCGTATAGAAATGGATAGGTTACAAATATTTGGAATATCCTCCAGAAACAACATCCAGTGTAAGTCCTGTGTAAACCCTGCAGTCTTATTCAAGCTATAGCTATTGAGAGTGAAGTCCTGTAAGATTTAACAATTAATAAATAGCACTCCAGTCGGGAATTTACAAGCTCAACTGGCAAATTTTCCAAGAAAGTGTTTTACATCATAAAGACAACCATTTTAGAATTGCCCATTTGTTTTTCCTGATTATTGTCAAGTGCCACAACAAAGAGAAACCATGAACCAGAGTGGCTTAGAGTGCAACAGAGTAGCTAAAGTAGAAAGGAGCAGCACAAACTGACCCCTGTGGGATAACAACATAATATAAATATACAAAATACTGCCTGTAGACAAAAACTAGAACTAGATTAACTGTAATAACCTCCCGACACCACAGACAAAACCAGCTGGAAACTCAGGGTCCTGAACTGTCACATCTCTCATCCTCGAATCCTCGCACTTTCAGACTTATTATAGCATGAAATTCAGGCCGCAGCCAAGCGGCACAGAGAAACAAAGAGGCGATTAACAAGCCCATCCTTGAGTCATTCCAAGCACTTCTATTACTAATTCTTGTCTTGAGAGCCGGTGGAAAAAACAACACCGATTTCACTATGCTAGCTACTGAGGGTCACCATGCTAGCTACTGAGGGTCACCATGCTAGCTACAGAGGGTCCCCATGCTAGCTACTGAGGGTCACCATGCTAGCTACGAGTGTCACCCATGCTAGCTACCGAGGGTCACCATGCTAGCTACTGAGGGTCACCCTGCTAGCTACCGAGGGCGGAATCTGGCAGGCAAGAAAACATCTTTGCTGATTTTAAAGTTCTGTCTAGTACAAACAGATGGTGAGCTAGAGGCAGTTGGTGGGAATTTCAGCAATGCCGCAAACAGGCTACATTCAGGGATTTAAAACTTGTCATCTCTTTCATTCATGGGCTGAGCAGACTGAGTGTGGGGAGGTCGAGAGCATCCTTTGCTGAGAATGGAGGCCACAAAACGATAAACTTATTGGGAAACAATTCTTGGGAGATCAACCTTGATTATTGCAATATGGTTCTGGAATGACAGCAATACATTGGCTTACATCACTGGCTTTGGTTGAAAGTCAGAACAATCTCCGTCTGAGCCAATATACAATCTATTAATAAAATCAAATAAAAAAGATCTGCCCGATTTACAATAACACAAAGTACATTGTAACTTCAGGGCTATGTTGGATTATGAATGCTGTGTGCCTGTTGTTCAGTAATGTTTAGAGAACCTTCCTGTGCCAAAAGCTGATTAGATTAAAATCATCAGGACTGTTCTCTCTGGGCTTCCATCTGTACAGGCTGTTCTATCTGTACAGGCTGTTCCATCTGTTTCTGCCTGGATTTGCCAGCCTTCTTATTGTTTGCTTGTTGTTTTTTACAGATTTCTCGCTAGTCTGTCACAACTGAAAATCTATGCCTTTTTTCCATATCTGTTTTCCTTTCATCCATAATCCTCTCTCCCTGCTGTTTCATCACCATGGAATGAGAGAGAAAGAGGGAAAGAGATCAGTCATGTTCCTGTTTAAGCCCTGTTTCTTTACTTTAGCTACAAGTTATAGAGATAAACACACCTTTTTTTGTGTCAATATAAAAGTTCAACAATGAGGAACTGTGGATTTCAATAAATGTTGATGCATTATTTAGAGGTTGCCTAACAGATTCGGTCATCAAATGTATTAAAAGATGGAAAGATGAAATATGAACCAGATAACTCTTAGCATAACAAACAATTTTCAGATATTTATTTTGTTTAGGATGCATTATACTAATCGCATTCATTAAAATCCAAAATTACCATTCAAAACACATTAAAATATATTTGATCAGGCTTCAACAGTTTCTTGATGGCTGGTCAATAATAAAGAACAACGGTAAACATTATTTTCTTTTTTTCCCCCCGCAAGTGAATTGATTTTCTAATCGAGTCAATTTCTCAGATCTATCCCTTCTGACAAAGTGCCCTGCTTCGATACGGGCTCGACCATACTCCCTCCAAATGACAGGAGAGTGGGAAGTTAAGACTAGAACGGGATGTAGTCATCGACCATCTGATTATCCTGCTACGACGCCTGCAGGTATTATCCCAGTGCTCCTTCTCCCTAACAACTCTCTCTCTGCAACTTCCATGAAAACACAGCCCACCAACAGACCACTCAATCACCCGTTAGAGAGAACTGCCAGATAATGTACCAAACCCCTGTCTTTGAGGAGGAGAGAAGAGGGAGAAGAGGGAGAGAAGAGGGAGAGACGAGGGAGAGAAGAGTTCATTTGGATGTCAGCCCAAGTCTGTCTCTACTAAAGGAAGGAAGAGGTGAGAGCAAGCTAGGGAAGGAAAGAGAGGGTGAAAATGGTGATGGAGAAGGAATGGAGTGAAGGAGAGAGAGAGTTGTAGCTAGAGAGATCCGAGGGGGTGGGTGTTTGAGAGAGTTTCTGATCCTTTCAGAGCTGTGTGAGCAGCTAGCTGGGGAGGGGAAACTGACGGTCGGGGAGATGCAGCAGCAAGAATGAAAATTCCTATTTTTTTCTGACTTTGCGAGAGCCTGTTAGTTTCTCGTTCTGTGAACGCACTGCCAAAAAACCTTCCCTCGCTGTCCTAGATCCATCTCTTCGTCTTTATGTAAGAATTAACAATTATCTCTGCTTGGTCAGAGAAGTGGATGAGGAATTAAGATTTATTTACAGGGGTTTTTTCCCCCCCCTTGCTGAACATGGGTAAGGCAAAGGTGGAAAGAAATGACCAAACTAAAGTCAGGTTGGAGCTGAGACAGAGCCTTTGCCTTTCACAACTATTTCATCTCGGCCGGCACCCGCTTAATCCTGAAATACCTTTAGAAATGTTCCTAGCCGCTCTACATCTGAAAAGACACTTGATAATCCTTCTTCTGTCAATCACCCACCCTGGCGTTCTGGGGTCTGCTCTCCTCTCCCTTCTCTAACTACATGTTGCACAACATGTGCGCATCCACCTACACACTCCCTCGTAATAGGCTACTTATTATGGAAATGCGACACTGCCTCCAGATCTGCACAGCCTTGGCATCCATGGGCAGGCGGCCCGAGAACATGAGGTGTTTACTTGCTAATTCGTTTTTTGACACTGCGAGATTCACAGCAAGCCATTAGACCAACATGAATGCAATGTATTTTTATTGTGCTTCACTTAACCCAGACTAGACGAACTGACCAATAACCACTACTAAGTAAATACTAATAAGGTCTCCTGACAATTTACCCTAATCTCCATCTGTGTGTGTTAGTACCCCCCCCCCTCCCCCTCCCACCCCACTGAGAGAAGACTGGTTGCCTAGGGACACTCCATAGGTAGATGAACCAGAAATAATACACAGAGGACAGAACATTCACAGGAGGTCCACTGACAATGATAATTGTGGTCAGGATGATCACACACACACACACCACACACAAACCGAGATAAGGCATCTGTTGTCATTTTAACCAGGCTTTTCTTTCCAAACCTATTAATTGCTAGGTGGCGGAACAGTACGGGCAATTCCAAAACTCCTTCAAAAGACAAACACTCGATCACAAGTGTCCGCAGTCGTGTCTGACCAACCACACAGAACAACACCTCCAGTGTACCCTGCAGAGCCACGGAACACCGATTCATAGAACAACCATACCTGCACTCCGTTTGGTGTTCTACTAGTGTATGACAGACAATGGCTCTAACTGATCAATCTATACATTTAAAATATAGACATTTGGCGAACATGCAATCTCATAATTGACCAGGTGAGGCTACTGAAATTTTACATAATGAGCAGTAAAGGAATTTAAAGAAGCCATTGCCTATAATTATAATGCCAGTTGACAGGTACCAAACAATCCGTTATGACGTGATCTCATTATCTGATCGTTTCTTTCCTGTTTCAATATTGAAACAGCGGTGCAGTTTAATTGCTATGCGACCGACAACAACGGAGGATAAACTTTGGACAAACGTGTATGGACGATATTTTTCAAAACGGGTGTCAAGTCAAAGCAAACAATTTGATGACAAATACCGTCATTTGTTGTCAAAACATGTACAGCATAAAGATGTGTTTCTGGAAAGGGACATTCTCGCCTTGCTAGCTACAAACTTCTCATGCTTCTCCTCAAGGCATCCGAATCTGTGCACAGGCATCCGAAACGCGTGCTCGTCTAGCTAGATAGTTAGAGATGGCAGGAGCCAAGATATGAGGTGCAATCACAGGAAGAAACTACAAAGCTAGATAAGGAGTAATGACTAGGTAAAGGAAATGCAAGTGTCACAACATCGTTTGCTTGCTAACTAGCTCGTGGCTAGATAGACTGCTTGATAAATATTTTCCATCTGGTTGGATTCAGAAAATCGGACAGATCGCGCGCTCACAGGCAAACTAGCTAGCTAGCTACAAGCTACATTAATTCCAAAATGCGATAATCAGGTTACAATCAGTACAGACAGGCACGTCCTCAACTTTTCGATCTATCTGAGAACATTTAAGAACGTTGCTTATTTCATTCAAGTGACTTGTCCGTCAGAATAAATCCACATACTTCCCAATAAAGGTTTACTCGTTTCATTGTGACACAAAGTTAGGTGATCTTACCGAGATAGTCACTTAACAGTGCATGCATGACAAGCAGGACAATTCTAACCTAAACTTCCGCGAAAGCTCACCTTTTGGCACCTTTCAGACGTTTTTGGTAGATGAGTGAAAACGCAACGAGATCCCAGAGAGCGAGAAGCTAAAACACTGTCACGTTTTTTAAACAATTCAAAGCTGACTCTTGGAAATTCTCGTACAAAACCTCCAAATAGTCTTCCCTTCACCGTTAACTCCAGCGTCCGCTTCGCGATTGTTCAACTACTAAGTTCATTCAAAGTTACAGCCAGTCGCTCCGCCTTGCTTCGCAGCTGCTGGGTGGATGAGATGAGGTCACTGCAATGCAACCCTCCGCGGCTCCCCTCTCGCGATGAGCAGGATAGAATGGAACCCGATTGTAAAAGGATGGGAAACCGTTGCTCTGACAACTGCTTCAGATAAACCGCTACGCAGCAAGGAATATGCGTGCCACTGGTGTTGGTGCAATTAATGCACTGTTTACAAAGAAGGAAATCGGAAATTATTGGTTTATTAACCACTCTGCTGTCTTTCACACATCAAGTCTGGTGATCACAATCATTGTAGTATTTTCATTAAGCAGAGAGAGCACATATTGAGGTGCTGTATAGATAATACAGACCTGTGGACTCCAGCAAGGTTACTGTACATTGTAATTCAACAGATATATATATGTATACAGCAGAGTTATGAGTAAACAATTCACAAGACCGAATGTAAGATAGATGGAATTTTACATCCTAGGCTCTCTGTCTCTGCCTCTCTCCCTCTCTCTCTCTCTCTCTCTCTCTCTCTCTCTCTCTCTCTCTCTTTCAATACACCCCCCCCCCTCTCTCTTCTTACCCTTGTCTATCTATCTCCCCCCTCTCTTGCAGATATTCTCTCTCAGTCTCTCTGACTCACTTTCTATTTCCTTCTCCTTTATTCTCTTTCTTTCCTCCCCCTCCCTTTCCATTTTGCAAGTCTTATCAGTGCTGACTGAAAAGACAGGCATACACATTATCCATATAGCTCTGTACTTCCCTCTACTGTTATCATTATTCCAGAATGTCAAGCGAGATTACATAATAATCTAATAAAGACAATTGGAGACAGATTACCCTCATTAAGAGCGGTATACTTCAGAATCACTGTGCATATTTCCAACGCCCACTCCAAACTATCAAGGGACATGTTTGTGTGGGTGTTTTTTTATTGTTCTTTGGAAACATCATCTCTCCAGGATTATGAGAAATAATTGGTTTAGCTTTACTGGGTATAGGTGTGAGGATTAAGGTATTAAAGGTTCATCCCAAAGACCTGCTGCCGTGTATCCTTGTTTGTTTTGCAGGAAATGTTCACTTTTTCAGTCTCGTCTATTTAAATATCAGAGCTCAAGAGATGACAGGGAGAAGAACTCTCCACAAAGTGATTTTATATTCTTTTGGGATTATGAGATTTTAAAGTACAGAGTTACTTTCTATGTTTTACCATTCTCTAATCCTGCACACACACACTCCCTCCCCCAAAATCACCATTTCCTAAAGACATTAATGGTTTATTAAAACAATCCAGAGGTAAAAACCATTCTTGGACCATAATCCCTTTCTCATTGGCTACTAATCCTTCACCACTTGTTCTGGGAAAACACTGAGTTTGTACAGTAGCACGAGCACTTTGTAGCCAATGCACAACGTGACAAGCAGGTCCAACTTGGGACAGCTTTTACACATGTTAATACGATGTAGCCAACAAGTCTAAAGTAATAGAAGAGATAGCAAGAAAGCTCTGTTTCAGTTTAAACTGTGATATTGACCACGTTCACCAAAGAGTGACCTCATGCAGTGGCATTCCTGGTCAAGGTCGCCCCTCAATGCAGTGGGATGAGAATAATGGACTCCATTCACATAGTTCCACAAGAGCAACGCTCCAACACTAATAGAGATTGACATGAATAAAAGAGACAAGTTGCTTTCACATACACAAGGTCTTTGTTTCCCACACTGAGGGACGTAATGCAGACAGTGTGTTCTGAAAATAGACTACATCAGATGCACTTGTTCGAGCTTTGTGTTTCGCATGCAGTACAATCAGAGAGGTTTGAGCGGGATATTTCATTCTGTTGACGAAGACAGAACCTGTTGATGATGATTCTGTTGGTTCAGTTGCCTCATTTGAAATTAGACGCAGCTTAATTTTGCGTCTCAATGAGTCCATTGACCACATGCACATGTCCTAGTTGATCATATATAGTAGAAAATCTAACAAAAACAAGAGCAGAACTCTGATATATTTATACTGAATACTCATGGAACCTGGGAAACCAAACTTTTTTTTTATGTTTACATTTTACAGAAGTATTTGGGCTTCACTCAATAAATGCCACAACACAGTTCTTTTGTTATAGTTATGCATCTGTAACTCAATTAACTACCTACAATGACACGGCTATTCCTGAGGTAGTTCACATTTTTGGACATTGTTAGTAAACCCACAAAGGGCAGTATGACTGCGAAGTTTCCAATGTCCTCTACAGTGAGTTGTCAGGGTCTCAGAAGGATGTATAAGATATGAACACGCAGGCCTCCCTCTTCACATGTTCAGAGTTAAATCATTAACTCAAGGCACATCATTGGGTCTGACTTGGTTATCTTGCAGCAGTTGGAGGTAAATAAACAAACCTTAAACAATCACCTTTGTTTAAACATGCCTTATACTTTTACCCATGACCCTAAACGTTTGCTGCCAGAACAAATGTTGAAAAAAGAGACGTCAAAGAAGAAGGTAAGTCATAAATGATTTACTGTCTGTGTGTCTGTGTGTCTGTGTGTCTGTGTCTGTGTGTCTGTGTGTCTGTGTGTGTGTGTGTTTTATGTCTCTCTTGGAAGTCGCTTTGGATAAAAGCGTCTGCTAAATGCATGAATGTGAATGTAAAGTAAATAGCTCATAGCTCTTAGAGACTCATTTAGCTCTTAGCATCAGCAGTTTGCGGCGTGGAACAGAACTCAGTCCCCTCTCATGTGAGGAGTTACACCGGAGGAAGGGTGATCCTCACCACCAGTGAATTATGTGCTTTACTTTTTCAAGGAGAAGTCTTCAACTTGTACTCGCAGGATGATCTTTTCAGAAGGAGACTATGACTACTGATAGGAGGGAGGAGAACAGGCAAGAGAGAGAACAGATAGGAGAGAGAACAGATAGGAGAGAGAACAGATAGGAGAGAGAACAGGCAAGAGAGAGAACAGATAGGAGAGAGGAGAACAGGCAGGAGAGAGAACATGCAGGAGAGAGAACATGCAGGAGAGAGAACAGATAGGAGAGAGAACATGCAGGAGAGAGAACAGGCAGGAGAGAGAACAGATAGGAGAGAGAGAACAGCAGGAGGAGGAGAACAGCAGGAGGGAGAACAGATAGGAGAGAGAACATGAAGGAGAGAGAACAGATAGGAGAGAGAACAGATAGGAGAGAGAACAGTATGAGGGAGAACAAACAGGAGAGGAGAACAGATAGGAGAGAGAACAGATAGGAGAGAGAACATGAAGGAGAGAGAACATGCAGGAGAGAGAACAGATAGGAGGGAGACAGGCAAGAGAGAACAGATAGGAGAGAGAACAGATAGGAGAGAGAACAGATAGGAGAGAGAACAGGCAGAGAGAGAACAGATAGGAGAGAGAGAACAGGCAGAGAGAGACATGCAGGAGAGAACATGCAGGAGAGAACAGCAGGAGAGAGAACAGATAGGAGAGAGAACAGGCAGAGAGAGAACAGATAGGAGGGAGAACATGAGGAGAGAACAGATAGGAGAGAGAACATGCAGGAGAGCAGGAGAGAACAGATAGGAGGAGAGAACAGGCAGGAGAGAGAACAGATAGGAGAGAGAACAGATAGGGAGAGAGAACAGGCAGGAGAGAGACATGCAGAGAGAGCAGGAGAGAGAACAGATGAGGAGAACTGAGAGACAGGCAGAGAGAACATGCAGGAGAGAGAACAGATAGGAGAGAGAACAGATAGGAGAGAGAACATGCAGGAGAGAGAACAGATAGGAGAGAGAACATGCAGGAGAGAGAACAGATAGGAGAGAGAACATGCAGGAGAGAGAACAGATAGGAGAGAGAACATGCAGGAGAGAGAACAGCATAGGAGACAGAGAGAACATGCAGGAGAGAGAACAGATAGGAGGGAGAACAGGCAGAGAGAGAACAGATAGGAGAGAGAACATGCAGGAGAGAGAACAGATAGGAGAGAGAACATGCAGGAGAGAGAACAGATAGGAGAGAGAACATGCAGGAGAGAGAACAGGCAAGAGAGAGAACATGCAGGAGAGAGAACATGCAGGAGAGAGAACAGATAGGAGGGAGAACAGCAGAGAGAGAACAGATAGGAGAGAACATGCAGGAGAGAGAACAGATAGGAGAGAGAACATGCAGGAGAGAGAACAGATAGGAGAGAGAACATGCAGGAGAGAGAACAGATAGGAGAGAGAACATGCAGGAGAGAGAACAGGCAGAGAGAGAACAGATAGGAGAGCAGAGAGAGAACAGATAGGAGAGAGAACATGCAGGAGAGAGAACATGCAGGAGAGAGAACAGATAGGAGAGAGAACATGCAGGAGAGAGAACAGATAGGAGAGAGAACATGCAGGAGAGAGAACAGATAGGAGAGAGAACATGCAGGAGAGAGAACAGATAGGAGGGAGAACAGCAAGAGAGAGAACATGCAGGAGAGAGAACAGGCAGGAGAGAGAACAGATAGGAGAGAGAACAGCAGCAGACAGGAGAAAGCACACAGCCGCTTCCTGCTCTGGTTGGCATTCCGCAGTGCACACCTCCCTGAGCTCTGAGAAGCAGGCGCGGGGGTGACTCACGCTGGTGTGAAAGCACAGCGGAGTGGTGGGAGGATGACATCACAGCACTCTGTGCCTTGAAGACCCCCGCCCACCCGACCCCCAGCACAAACGCAGACATACATGCAGTATGTACACCTGCCCACGCTTACCAACCCCATTCGTACGCTCGCAAATTCAGATCTTTTCCATCAACCCCCACCGAATTTCCCCAAATGTTGCATAAAAAGTCTTTTTCTGGCTGTGCTAAGGAGACGTTTCAGTTGTTTTTGTTTTTCCATCTGTCACCAAGCAAACAAGGAGAGAGAGAAGATGGATTGGCCAATGGTTGGGAAGGAGATGGCCACGGTTTGATGGGATTTCAGGGATGGGGGAATCAAAGGAGGGATAGAGGGAAGGCATCAAGCAGAGACCTGTGTGTGTGTGTGTGTGTGTGTGTGTGTGTGTGTGTGTGTGTGTGTGTGTGTGTGTGTGTGTGTGTGTGTGTGTGTGTGTGTGTGTGTGTGTGTGTGTGTGTGTGTGTGTGTGTGCACGTGTGTGTGTGTGTGTGTGTGTGTGTGTGTGTGTGCGTGTGTGTGTGTGTGTGACACAGCCTCCCCTACCCGCACAGCTTGGGCCGATCTCCAGGACCTGGGGTGCCAGGGTGGCAGAGAGGGGCAAACGGAGTACGATTCGTTGCCAACCCCTCAACATGCAAACACATACATTTTTGAATGTTTCTAATTGGATTGAACAAATGTTATGTCATCATGTTATATTAGTGCTGTATGGAGTTGTGTGGTGATTCTTCAAAAACTTAACTTTTCACACAATCTATCATCTGGTAATTCTACATAAACTTAAGATCTGAATTTCGGGGTTATGTTACAGTTACTTAACCCTTGTGTTCTCTTCGGGTCATTGTGACCCATCAGTCATTGTAACCCCCCACGTGTTGTGACAACTTTACCTCATTCAAAAATAAAGTGAAGCATTTTCTTTCAACAGTCGGGCTGTCTCACACCCCCCATAGCGCAAATGTTAAAAGAAAAGGTTTTTTATTTGTTTTTGTATTGGGTAAAATTGTCGCAGCAGAATGATGGGTCGTTGTGAACCTTCGGGTCATTGTGACCGAAGACAGCACAAGGGTTAAGATCTGAATTTCGGGGGTTATGTTACAGTTGTTCTCATTGATTATTTTGATTGAGTGCAAAAATCCTCCTCTTGGCGTTGTCAGATTGTGTTCCATTCCAGCTCGGCAGGGCTCTGACAGCCACACAGGAAACAAGGTTGTTTTGGGTCATGCAGGCTGGAGGGTGTTTGATTACAGCTTCTGGAGAGGGACTCGGGGCCACGAGTTGGTGGAGTATCACGGACGCTTCTCTACCTCACCTCAAATAGTTGTGGATGATTACAAACATCTCTATCATCTCTCACTATCCATTTGTCTCTCTCTCCCTCTTTCTCTCTTTATACAGTATATCTCAATTTCCGTCTCTCTGTGTCTCTCTCTGTCTCTCTCTCTCTGTTCTCTCTCTGTCTCTCTCTCTGGTTCTCTCTCTCTCTCTCTCTCTCTCTCTCTCTGTTTCTCTGTCTGTCTCTCTCTCTGGTTCTCTCTCTCTCTGTCTCTCTCTCTCTCTCTCTCTGGTTCTCTCTCTGTCTCTCTCTCTCTGTCTCTCTGTCTGTCTCTCTCTCTCTGTCTCTCTGTCTGTCTCTCTCTCTCTGTCTCTCTCTCTGTCTCTCTCTCTCTCTCTCTGGTCTCTCTCTCTCTCCTCTGTCTCTCTCTCTCTCTGGTTCTCTCGCACCCTGCCCAGCCCCACCTTCCTCAGGGTGCTGTCAGCAGTGGGTCTAATGAGGCGTAGTTGTGGATGGTTCATGAGGGGCTATAAGATGATGGGTGCTCAGTAGAGTCACACAGTTCTGCCACGTTGACATGGCCACAGCCAGGGCATGACTCACTGTCACTAAGCTGAGGGCTGTGTGTGAGTGTGTGTGAGTGTGTGTGTGTCCTTCGGGCACTGATATAGATACAGAATTGTCATTTCTGTCACCTAGACATCACGGCAACAACTCTGACACATCCACATGCATATTCATCACCCTGACGACTGTTCTGATGGCTCACACGCAAAGACGTCAAAATCATCGACATCAGAATCCTCCTTGCGTAATATGTAAATGAACCATGTTACGGAACATAGAGCAAGAATAAGTAGGAATATTAATGAGGACCACCTTATAATACAGTGATGTACAGCTGCTCAGGAGGTTCAGTTGAGCAGAGTGCCGTACAGGACAGGTGAGGCTCGCGTGACAGTCCAACCCTGCCATCTAGAGGGGAGGCTGAACCAAACAGGTGACGCACACAACCATTTATCTACAAGGGTTTATTCAACATCTGACATTTTCTGAAATAATTACAATGTTGCACATAATATATTTCCACTAATTCAATGTTGGTAAGTCTAAAAGAGATGAAATACCCAATCACCAAACGACAAAGAGATACAGTTTGTATCTAGAGCATAGTCCAGTGTATCATTCAACATACCATGATCACTTGCACACAAACAGTTGAGTAGGATTAGTGACATTGAATCAGTTGCAATAGATGAAGCCAAGTTAGTCCTATTAGTCCATATATAGGTTCCCAACAGGCAACTCTGGTCAAATGCGATAACTGTATCATGAAGTATTGAATGTTAACTTCATTGAAGTTGCATAAAAAGAAATGCATGATAATTAATTGTGGATATTTAGCTGGTCCTGACAACTTGCATGAAGAGTCAAATTAATTGTGGAATGAAATTTCCTCCATATCCTTAAGTAAACAGTGGTTGATAATGGAATATGTCAAGAGCTTCTACCAAATCACCATGGAAATATTTTAGACCATCAATACCAAATGTCAACACATTTCACACCTCTATTATAGTAATACGTATTGGTCGTCGTTCTCTTAAACCTGTACACTTCCCATTCATGATGTATCAATGCAATCCCATTGCTAGTTCTATGACTTATCAACGTTAAGTGAAGTTAGGCAGTGAAAACATTGTGTGGAAGGCTGTTGGCCTCTAAGCTGGGATCAGCCACTTGGAATGACAGCAAAATCATCATCTTCTCAAGAAAGAATCAAGTCACCACGATAATGAAGAAATCAAAAATCAACACTATTCTTTGGACACTGATATGAACAAAGTCAGTCACATGATATAGATACAGACAACCATGTAGCTTCTAATGTCAGTCAATTGTAACCAACAACACAGGATACACAACCTTGACCATCAGCTCCCATGTTAATGGTGCAGACTGACTGCACCCTCTTGTGGCAAAAGAGATGGCCATTCAAAAAAGGGAATGTTGCAGATTGTGATTCATGCTTACACTTTGAACAATGTTTTATTTTTTTGTATGTATGTTTGCATTCCTTTTTCTTTTTTTGATTAATTCACACATTGAGTTCCAGCACCCTGCCAAAACATCCTGCATGGTGTGGACAATGTTCATGTATTTAGCAGTTTTCAATGACTCACAAAAAATACTTCTACAAAGCTCAAAGCATCCATTGTTAGAGAGACAAGGCAACTCTATTGATGTACCGGTACCTAGTGTACCGGTACCTTCAGTTTAAACTGAAAACAAACCAAATCAACTGGTTGACCCCTATGAGCCAAATCATAACACATGTCTGTGACAACACATTGGATACAATTTAGCCAGATCGTTTCTCTGGCTTCAAACCACCAAGCCTACTGCCAGACAGACATATCTAAGTTAATCCCATAAAGGCGCAGAGAGCAAGATGGGGATGTAACAATATCATACTTCTAATAAAACTCATCTTTCCATCATCATCACACCATACAGCATATGGATGCCTAAGTGTCAGGGACATGTGATTTGTAAATCGTTTGTTAGATGGGCTGTGATGAATTGATTGTTTAATGATAACTTCCTGTCTCTAACACCAGCAGGCCTTTTGTGAGTCGGGGGTGCCGTCGCAGATGCCCTCCTCCTCCTCCAGGGCGGTGAGGTTGAGCTCGTCGGTGAGGGAAGTCCTCAGAAGGTCCAGGTCCTTCTTGTTCGCCTGCAGCACCTGCTCAGCCAATCGGGTGAAAGACTGGGGAGGAGCGAAGACACGGTCACATGGGAAGCAGAGACACAGGCAAGAAAAGGGACATATCTAAATCTGCATTTCGGTCATCTTCGTAGGGTAGTCCAGTGTTCTTCAACACTGGTCCTCAGGGCCCACTGTCCTGTATGTGTAGTATGTTTTAGATGTTTCCCAGCTCCAAACTACACCAGATTCAAGTGAGTGGCTGTTTACAGTATTCTGCAGAGCTTGATGATGACCATTCATTTGAATCAGGTGTATTGGAGCATGGAAACATCTAAATCATACAAGACAGTGGGCCCTGAGTACCAGGGTTGAAGACCACTGGGGTAGTCTATCAGACACAACTAACTCCTTAACAACAGATAATTGTACAACAAAAGACAAATACTAAATGTTTTTACCCTACCTCAAGTGTCCTAACAATGGTTACTGTACTGTTGTCTGAACCAGTCCTCACCTCTGTAATGTTATGATTGGTAAAGGCACTTGTCTCAAAGAAGTCCATTCCATAGGCCTTGGCCAGCTGAATGAAACACAACATGAATATGGTCAGTGATGGTTCTGCGGTCTTGGAAGATCACACAGTACCTCTGCAGGGCCTGGTCTGCAGGGCCTGGTCTGATGTGGACGTTCAGACCCACCTTGTTGCCCTGCTCTGTGGCCACTTGTCTCTTCTGTTCCTCATCAGACTTATTCCCCACAAGGATCTTCTGCACTTTCTCAGGTGCATACTGAAAGAGAATGAGGAAGGGAGAGAGGGACAGAGAGAGAGAGAGAGAGAGAGAGAGAGAGAGAGAGAGAGAGAGAGAGAGGAGAGAGAGAGGGAAGAGAGAGAGAGAGAGAGAGAGAGAGATAGAGAGAGAGAGAGAGAGAGAGAGAGAGAGACACTCAGACACACTCATCTTTGGAAATCTTATCCTTCATGAGACTTAATTAAGGACAGGGAATGATCTGGGAACTGGGTCAGGGAAACAGGAGAGACAGAGGGGGGCAAATTACGACTGAGAAGAGCAGGAATACGATAAATAAAATATTATTTTTAGGGTTTATTTTTAAACCAATTTATTCAAATTACCTACTGGAACACTCATTTCAATACGTTGTGTTAAGGAATGATTTTTCAAACAACTTTGACATTTTTGTTTGAAGTTTTAATTGGCAGAAAGGGAGGAGGCGAAAAGTCACTTTTCTTCCAAGCAGTGACAAGAGGACTCTTGTTGTTGTTGTTTGGCCCACAGGAGATGACAAAGTGATCCCTTCCCTTAGCCCTGGATCTCACCTCATCCACATCACTCGCCCACTTCATAATGTGCTGGAAGGATCTCTCGCTTGTGATGTCATAGACCAAGAAGATTCCCTGTGGATGTGAAGGGTGAACAAACCTCGGTTAGACGGCTCACTCAGAACACTGCTGTGTTAGGATTGTTACTGTGAAAGGGCTTTGTGTGTTGTAGAAATGTATTGGTACGTCGCTTTGGAAAAAAAGTGTCTGTTAAATGAATTAAATGCAAACGTAAATGTTTGTCTTACCTGTGCTCGCCTATAGTACTGTTTGGTGATGGTCTGGTATCGCTCCTGGCCTGCAGTATCCCTGCAGGAAGAGGAAGGGAAAACACACTCATAAACACACACACACACGATGCACACACACACACGATGCACACACACACGATGCACACACACACACACATCTTCTCTTCAGATCTCATTTTGTAAAAACTGACGATTCTGATTCCTGATTTGCAACATGACTGGGTTCAAATCTGTTTCAATCGGGGGGTTTTTAAGTATCATTTCAATAGGTTTTGGAACAGAGACCCAATGTGCTTATCAGATGCGATGCAGTGCATTTGCGTTAAAGGTCACTCGCATGAGCAGCACAGTATGAGGTAGTGCAAACAAGCTTAGTCTCTGACAGTATACAGTACATCGCAGACTACAGTCCTCTGCGGATGCTTTGGCCTACTTACCATATCTGTATTCGCACTTTGATGCCATCGATGACAAGAGTCTTCATTTTGAAGTCTACTCCTGAGAAGAAGACAACATCACGTTCACTTAGAAATGAGACAGACTGGGAAGTGATTAGAGTCATCACGACACTCCCAACCTTCCCATGCGAGTGTGGCGAGAATGCATAATAACAACCCATAATCCACAAGTCTGCATTCTGTGGCCTGCTCTTATTTCTGGGGAGGTGAAAGCTCGGTTTGAGCTTTTTAACACCGAAGATACTGAGATCTATTTGATGGCACAGACATCACCCTTGCCAGAGATAAAGTTGAGTCATGTCTTAATCTTCTTTAGATCAGGACTGTATTGATCACAGGGGAGCGGAGAGCAAGAAGGTGAAGAGGAGAGCTTTAGAGAGAAAGAAGAGAAAAAGAGAGGAGAGAGAGAGAGAGAAGTGGGGAAGAGAAAGTAGACAGTTTATGATTCGCCCCAATCCCATTTTCATTTCAGTGTTTTTCCTCCTTAGTGATTTTCCTATCTACTCACAACAGCCGTTTCTCAGACTAATGTGGCATGAGTGGAAGAAAAACTTACCTGCCTTTTCAGAACAGGACAATACCTGCGGGATCAATAACCAGTTCAACCCAATTAACCTAAACCTCAACGGCTACGACAAACCATTACCTACACTGGGTGTGAAGGGGTAACTGTGACAGATCGATTCGCAGACCCACAGAGAGACTAAATCACTGAGAGGTCTCTTTTCCCTTCAGATGTGCGTTGTTTCTGCTGAGCTAGAGGTCCATGAGAATCTACAAGAGCTGTTGACAGGCACTCTGCGCTTGGTGTGCGGCGCTTCACTACAGTGTCCAACTCTCCAGACTAAAGTTCACTTCACTTCCATTGAGCGAGGCTCCATTGACGCAGGGGAGCGGGCGCACCTTTTGGACAAGAGAGCATTCAGACAGTGACACGCTGAAAGGCCACGACACAGTCAGAGGCTTCCTTCGCCCCGGGGCTGGGACGAGCGAGTGCAGGAAAATAAGAAAGTGTTCTCTCTCTCTCTAGCTCTCAATCTCCCTATTACGCTTCCTCTCTCACACTCACTGTCTCTCTCTCTTTCTATCTCTCTCTCTCTCTTTCTTTCTTTCTTTCTTTCTCTAACAGTAGTAGGCCTGGTATTTTGTAAAGATGGGGTCAGAAGCCAGTCATGCGTATCTGAGATGATGAGAATGGATCACAGTTGAGCAAAGGGGAAAGTATGCTTTTATCCTAAGGCAACCTTGAGAGTTATTGCCATTAGTCCAGACACCAAAGATACCTACTTCTGAGTCAAGATACTGTAACTTTAAACCTGTAACGTTCCCATAAGGTCATAACGAATTAAAGGAAAGGCAAATTGGACATGGCAGTTGTCCACAATGAGCCAGTTGGAGAAGCTGTGGAGTGGCTGATAAATAAAATGAAACGTTAAAGTGACTTGTCTAATTACCTGGAATACAGTTTGAGGTTGTCGGGTCTCGATTAAGGGCTGTTGACAGGCACTTAAATGCCTGCCAGCCACATTCTCACAATAGTATTTGTAAACTGAAAGTATAGCTCCGCAATCTGACAAATACATTGAGGAAGGACAAAGCAGCAAGTAATTCAAAGGCAACCACATGACCATTCAAATGAAGGTCCCAATTTAAGGAGTTAAACAAGTGCGTAGATTAAATGCATCAACTGCATCGACAGTCGACAGTTTTCCCAATGGAAAAGTATCTATGAATTGTGTCTGGGAGCATCTCCTCTCTTCAAACACGCCCTCCAACCCATGCCTGTGTCCCTGGACATCCAGGGCTGTAACAGATATGGGTCACAGCCATGAGTAGGGCTGCTTATTCAGCCATGATTTAGGACAGGGTCTCAGTGATCCCTCACACTCTGCATGGCAGCCAGGGCCTCGCAGGAGTCCATTTAAAGACTACTCAGGTGAGGAGAGGAAGATTAAGAGTCACAGCGTGATTGAATATCATTACTAAATCATTCCCACAGCTGTGGTCTGTGCCGGTAGGAATTTGTGACTGGAGCCTGAAGGAGATGTAATTACATGATAGGAGGACACTATTACGGTTTTGTTTTTATTGTGAGTGGCCCCTTAAAATAATCTGCAGCCATTCAAAAGCTATTGACTGCCTTTAAACAGTTAAAATTCAAGATATGGTGTCGTTATTTTGATGCCATCTGCCAAATAAAACCAATTGAGGTTTCGTCTATTTTAATTTCAACTAACTATCCTAGACACACACATTTCTGTTGGGCTGTGTGTAGATGTGGTTACTGTGCTTTGTTGCTGTGTCCTGAGGTGCCTTGATGGTCCTGCTGTGTGGGGGGGGACGTCTCCTGTGGAGCTCTGAATGAAGCTCTGAATAAAATCAATACTGTCTGCATAAAAAACAACTGCACATAAACATGCAGACTGAATGAAGCTGAGTAACGACGTGTCCTAAAGAAATGGCAGATTTGTTGTTTTGCTGGAATATCTGTGATCAGTTGTGCCTGGTTTAAACACAGTATAGTCAGTGTGTTGAGTTCTGTAACTGACTGTTGTTTCTGCGTTTCGCAGATGCGCTGGTGTACAAAAACAAACAACTTTGCCACTAACTAAGATGCGTGGGGGAGCTGAAGATGCCTGGCGTTGTTTGGAGCTTAATATGGCCAATTAACTCAAATGACAGCAACTTCCTATGCAGCGACAGGTCTAGGACAGCTCAATATACATTCTCACACATAAACTGGCTTCACAGAGTAAGAGGTATGAGATAAGAGACTGCTGGAAATAATCTCCTCCAATCTTATTTCACTTGCTGGGAAGCCCAGCCATATGAAAGCCCAGTCGAGTACTTTTCATGGCCAGTGCTGAATAATAACTCGGTAGATATGACAGTTGATATTAACTTCAGACAGACTGGTTGGTTCCACAGAGGATTAAAGCACTCCAGGGACGGTGCTAATCCGTGACTGAGGAGAAGGAGCTGGTGGAATGACATTAGAAGTGCTGGACAAGCACGTTCTTTAATGTGTGGGCCTATATTGAAAGAGAATGTGTAGTATGTGTACTTCGACCAAATGGGATTATAATCACAATTTCACTTCCATGTGCAATGTTCATCCACAAGGGATGTCAATTTTCCCCCCAATATTTCTCACGGTTGTTTTGTCACAGTTTTAAACCTTCTTACACTTTCATTATACTAAGTACATGTTATTATACTTGTATATAGCCTAGACTAGACTGTCCATCTGAATAAAACAGCGACCTGCAGCACAGTTTACAGTATTATAAATACAAAACATGTACAATGCCATTAACTTTCCATTACATACATTACCCACAAGTTGCTGTTTTTGCACCTGCCTTTTGATGATTTTCTCTCTACATGAAGAATTACTTCCTGGCTGTGCTAACAATAGAGGGAATGCAATGTAAAGGCCAGCTTTTTCAGGATGTGACATTTTAAATGCACTTAGTACATAAATGACAAAGAACAATGCCACATATAGGAAAAAGCTCTAAAATGACATTTAAGAGACAATACTGGTTACATTTAACGTGATTGTAGTGAAATCACACAATAACACAAATAACAATGCACGTCATACAATAAGAAGCCGGTCTTACCGATTGTGGAGATGTGAGACGGATGAAATTCGTTGTCAGTAAATCTGCATAATAAACATGTTTTTCCAACCCCAGAATCTCCGAGAAGCAGCAGTCGAAAGAGCACATCATACTGCTTAGCCATAGTGTCTTAGAAATAAGAACGTTCAGCTAGCTCAGCGACAAATTACCAAGACCGTCCCACATAAATCCCATGTCTGCAGATAATGTAAAATAAATAGTGACTCTTTGTTTCGGAAAGAAAATATGTCTCTGTGCTACATCGGTGTCAGTGTGCTGCTGCCTGCTATCTTTCAGCAACAAAGCGGGGACTGTCCAGATTCCCACCCAGCCCACAGTATCAATGGGTGCGGCGGTAAGGATGCGCTCGGCAGCATCCGCTTTTCTTTCGACATCACTGACGAGATGGGTAATAAAATAATGTAGGAGGGACTGTTGACCCAACCCTATTATTATTTTATTTTTAATTGTTTGGCTGAGTGCTGATATTTGTACAAAGCAAGTATATTTGTTCAAATTAATACCTAGCCTATAAATGTTGTTATATTACAACTACTGGACACCAGGCTCAATTTAAGTAAATCAATCAGCGTGTTTTCGTGCAACGCGAGATTTGTGCGTTTTTAAGATCGTCCCATCCGACTTGCCGTAACCCCGCCCACTACAGGAAATCCCATGATTACTTGATTGAGATAGAGAAGCCAGAGCTTGTGAACAACTAAACTGTTATCAACAAGCTAATTACATGAGAAGCTGCTTGGTAGTCTTCATAAAGTAGATTATAATGGAGAGAATATCCCCGACATTACGTTGCCTCGGCGAGTGTCACACTTCAGAATTATACACAGACGACGGAGTGGAAACCGTGACTTCAGTGGAGCAGGTGAGCCAGATGGTCAAGATTAGCTTAATGGCTTGCTAACTGTGTAATATATTGTAGTTTTGAGTATATGACTGTATGGCTGTCTAACACAATGACAGCCGTCTTTAAAAACGGGTCACAAAGCAGTAATAGTGAACACCACAAGTGAAATCCGTTGGCACCACCATGTTGTAGCTAGCCTAAATGTTTTGGGCTAGCAAAATAGAGAGCCGCATGTCCATGTGTCAACGTTATACGTCTAACTAACTAAAGGCTGTGGCTGTTATTGAGCTACTTTAGCTCGTTCATCTCAGATATGGTTTTACGATCCATGCATGGATGCATTAAAGGGTGCTAAAGTTAGCTAAAGGATGTGTCTTTAAATATTTGGGGGGCATTTCTGCCTTTGCTTTGGTATGTTTTTAAAGTGACAGTGTAGTCTGAAACTAGGGGAGAAAGGATGATGGTTGATATGCAAGCAAAGGGTCCGAGCTGGAATCAAACCAAAGCATTGAGCATCCTCATGTGTGTACCACACGGATCCGGTGAGCCACCGGGCCGCCACTAAATGATGTTCTAAAGGAGATTTTCTTGCTTCTGTCAGTTATCATTATGAGGAAAAGGTCATTGTCATGCCTCTGTGAAATCCACTTTCTGTTTTGTTTGCTGTGTGTCTCACTTACTCCCACGTGTTTGCGTTATCTAGAAAAAGGTCGAACGCAGTATTCAAGAAGTAATCAGTGTATACCAGCAAATACACAGCTTACCGCAGTAAGTATTCATTTCGTTCATTTGTGTTTTTGCATTATATTCAGAATCCATCACATTTACAAAAGCGTATGCATTCGATGAAGTTCAATTGACAAAAAGAGGCAAATTACAATGATAATCAACGGAATCAAATGAGTTAATCTCTGAAAGACTGGAGAACGCTTTCTTTAAAGGCGCATATGAGGAACAAAGCATATGACAGATTTCTTAAGTACCTCACTATCTCCAAGCTCAGATTGGTAATATTCACCACCATATAATTTACTGTGAGCAACATTTGTAATTGTGCGTGCAGAGTGCATTTCAGCTATTCTCTTTTGGTGGGTGTATAATATATTTAATTGTAGCCTTCAATCAAGCTCCTTTGTAATCACTGCCTAAATCCCCATACCCACATACAATAGTTTTTACTTACAACATTTAGTTATCACTCAACCAGCAACTGGTTGGCTCACCCGTTTCCTTGACAACCATTTGGCACTGAATGTATACTTGTATTTGTATTTCATTTTACACTAGTAAGTCACTATTAATGTGAGTCATCATAGCAATGCACTGTATTCCAATAATGTCCATGCTGCATGTGTGTCTTGCCTTGTTGCTTGGTTACCTTTTTTTTTACAAGGAAACTGCCTCGTCTCCCTGTACATCCATCTTCATTTAAACAGGAAGGGCAGAGGATCACATCTGGAGAACAATCAATATAGATGCATTCAAACACACACTGACGCCCATAGATGACTTGAGGGATTTAGGGATTCAGAGAGGCCTCCTGGTTTTCCTTGTAAACGGTGCCTCTGTCTGGTCCTGGCCCGCCCTAAGGATGTTATTGTTGTTTTAAATCCTGTCCGCTGTGAGATAATGTTATGCCAGCCGATCCATGACTAACCCAGAGCAGGTAGATGCTAATTACAGCAGCTTACAGACACCTCCGCTGAAAGGTTAGTTGCAGGGAGAGGCTGGAGTTTCAGGGGCTTATTGTGACTCATAGGCTGGGGATGTTAACTTCAGACGTACAGAGACACGCACACTCTGTTGTAGGGAAGGGATGTGACTGTGGCAGCTGTTCGTATCTGGATGTAAACAACTCTGAGCTAGGTTTGTTGCCTGACTGAAGATACCCTCAGAAGATTAATAAACTGAACGAATTGTATGTCCTAGGCCGGATATTCATCAGACATAGTCAGGCTTGATTTTGGCACCCGTAGATTTTGTTGACCAGTTCACTAGGATTCAGAACAAAGCTTTTGTTGTATCCAGACTTGCATATCCTCTCTGTTTTAGCTGCTGGCATCCTTAAGCCCATGTATTGATCTCCTGTGAATCTTTCTGTCCAGGCCCACTCTCTTGCGGGAACAGCACTACCAGTATCTGAAGAAGGGTCTACGTCACCTCTCGGATGCGTACGAGGTAGCACATCTCCTCTCCACTAACCCACCAGTCAACATTTACCAATATAAAGCTGAGCAGAACCACTCGATATCTGCATGAAACTTACAAAACAAAAGACCAGTGTGAACTAGAACCAAACCATGGCCTGATACTGGCCAGTGATATCTCTTGAGTGTGTGTTTTGTGTTTAGTGTGGTGTGTTCGGTGGTGTGTTTAGTGTGGTGTGTTTAGTATGGTGTGTTCAGTGGTGTGTTCAGTGGTGTGTTGAGTGTGGTGTGACGCTCTGTCCTCTGTCTGCAGTGTCTGGATGCTAGCAGGCCGTGGCTGTGCTACTGGATCCTTCACAGCCTGGAGCTGCTGGAAGAGCCTGTCCCCTCCACCATCGCTTCAGAGTCAGTTACCCAGATACTCCTGTCCATATATACACACACACACATGTACTCAGTCATATACACACACTGCATGGCCAAACGTTTGTGGACACCTGACCATACCTTTATGCTTTATAGTGTGGATATCATACATTCATATTTGCACTTCAGTGTGTAACTCCTCCCACTGTGCCCCTCAGTGTGTAGCTCCTCCCACTGTGCCCCTCAGTGTGTAACTCCTCCCACTGTGCCCCTCAGTGTGTAACTCCTCCCACTGTGCCCCTCAGTGTTTGCCAGTTCCTGGCACGATGCCAGAGCCCCACGGGGGGTTTTGCCGGGGGTCCAGGCCAGCACGCCCACCTGGCGCCCACCTACGCTGCTGTCAACGCCCTCTGTATCATCGGCAGCGAGGAGGCCTACAGTGTCATCAACAGGTCAGTACAGCCCAGACGGTCCAATCACAACACGGGGATATTGGACTGTGGAAGAGTGCTGATCCAATTCTCCAGTTCCAAGAACTCACACTAAGGTGTCTCAGTTACCTCCTCTCTCTCCTATTCTGGAATCCCCCTCCTCCTCTTTCCTCTCCTTGTGTGCTCTCCTCTCCAGAGAGAAGCTGCTTGACTTCCTGCTGTCGGTGAAGCAGCCGGATGGTTCCTTTGTGATGCACGTAGGAGGAGAGGTGGATGTCAGGTGAGCACTATCGCCATGGTTGCGGCGGAGTCTGGGGGGGGATGAGAACCCTACACCCTAGCTTTAGTCTGTCCCTATGTCTGTCTTTCTAGCTCTCTCTGTCACTGTGTGTGTGTCTGTCTGTCACTTTGTATCTTTGTTTGTCTCTTTGTTTGTCTCTCTTCTCTCTCTCTCTCTCTCTCTCTCTCTCTCTCGCTCTCTCTCTCTCTCTCTCTCTCTCTCTGTGTTCTTCCTCTGAGAACATGTGATCTGTGTTTCTGGCAGGAGTGCGTACTGCGCCGCATCGGTAGCGTCGCTCACTAACATCCTCACGCCCCAGCTGTTTGAGGACACGCCCACCTGGATCCTCAGGTAGAGAGGGACCCCCCTGTTCTCATCCTCATCTCACCAGTGATCAAGAACCTGCTTCAACCTGTTTCAGATGGAGGGGTGGATTAAAACCAGATTTTCTTCCCCTAGGGGAGTTGACGATACAGCTGTGTAGTGTGTACCACATCACGCTTTACAAATCTGATACACAGACAGACCAGTACCACACATGGAGCCATCGTAAAGCAGTGTTCTGGTCCAGTGAGGTGATGGCGTGTGTCTTTCTGCTTGCTTCCCCCAGGTGTCAGAACTGGGAGGGGGGTCTAGGGGGCGTGCCGGGCCTGGAGGCCCACGGAGGGTACACCTTCTGTGGCACGGCTGCCATGGTGATCCTGGGGAAGGAACACATGCTGGACCTCAAGACCCTGCTGGTGAGACAGACCACGTGTTCACGTCATCACGATCATAGTCCCCTGCTTCACATCGCTGCTCACCGGTGCTGCTGGTGGTGTTGTGTCACTGATAACAGTTCCTGTTTAAAAGATGTACTGTACTACTGGCTATACTGTGGAGGGTCTGGCTTCCCCTGTACGCATCTCCTTCTACACCAGCACTGCCTGACCTCTGCTGAGGTGTCCCATGTCATGTCCTCTGGGACCATCCGATTTAGAGATGTCTCCATAGGTGGTTCACCACAGAGACAGGGGGAGAGGAGATACACAGGTCTAGGTCAGAGTCTGTGCCAGTACCACCAGGCTGAAAGGAGACACCAGAGGCTGCTGCAAGAGTCCCAGAATACCCTCTGCAGAATTACCTGCATCCTCTCTCAATCCCACATCTAACCTCAGACCTGGTCCTAGAACGGTTGCTGTGGCTACATCACAGCCGCCTATGCACTGAGACTTAACTGAAGAACTGCTCTCAGATCAGCTAAATGACCTATCGGGGAGCTCTGACTGCAGTGCTGTAGTCGCTAGTGAGTCATCCGACTTCTGGGAGCCTCCAGGTCTCAGTGACCTTCAGTTGGACCATACCGTTCCTTTTTGAACAGCTCTGTTTGAAGTTTTGTTGGGGTTTGCTGTAACAGACTGTTTGTCATTCCCCTGCACTAAAAGACACGTGTCCCTCCAGTTGGTATTTAAACCTGGTTCAAAATCACAATTTTTGGAGTGGCTCTGATTTAGGTTTGGTTGCTGTGGAAACCTTTTCCAGATCCCTCCCTCGTTTCCAAATATCAATTTAGATTCCCTCCTCCTCCGATTGTGGCCTGATGGGATTTGACATTGACCGCCCCCACCTCCAACCCCCCCTCTCTTAGTTGCCTCACTGAAAGGTGAAGAGGCCTGTGTGTGTCATACAGTTCCACGCTCTTAACCTCGTCGACAACTGATAATGAGGAGCATATCTCGTCTTCATGCCTCATTTCCATAACCCATGCGAGTAGCATTGCCATGTAGTGTATGTAAGTGCCGAGTGGTGCATGTTAATTGAAGCCGTGTGTCATCTCTATTGGCTGCCGTCGAGTGACAAGTTGTTCCTTCCTGTTCCTGCCCCTCAGCGGTGGGTGGCCAGCAAACAGATGCGCTTCGAGGGAGGCTTCCAAGGGCGCTGCAACAAGCTGGTGGACGGCTGCTACTCCTTCTGGCAGGCAGGACTGCTGCCTCTGCTTCACAGAGCCTTCTATAGAGAAGGTACGCTGCCTAGCCTTCTGTAGAGAAGGTACTCTACCTAGCCTAGCCTTCTGTAGAGAAGGTACCCTGCCTAGCCTTCTATAGAGAAGGTACTCTACCCAGCCTAGCCTTCTGTAGAGAAGGTACCCTGCCTAGCCTTCTATAGAGAAGGTACTCTACCCAGCCTAGCCTTCTGTAGAGAAGGTACCCTGCCTAGCCTTCTATAGAGAAGGTACTCTACCCAGCCTAGCCTTCTGTAGAGAAGGTACCCTGCCTAGCCTTCTATAGAGAAGGTACTCTACCTAGCCTAGCCTTCTATAGAGAAGGTATACCTAGCCTAGCCTTCTGTAGAGAAGGTACTCTGCCTAGCCTTCTGTAGAGAAGGTACCCTACCTAGCCTAGCCTTCTATAGAGAAGGTATGCTGCCTAGCCTTCTGTAGAGAAGGTACTCTGCCTAGCCTTCTGTAGAGAAGGTACCCTGCCTAGCCTTCTATAGAGAAGGTACTCTACCTAGCCTAGCCTTCTATAGAGAAGGTATACCTAGCCTAGCCTTCTGTAGAGAAGGTACTCTGCCTAGCCTTCTGTAGAGAAGGTACCCTACCTAGCCTAGCCTTCTATAGAGAAGGTACGCTGCCTAGCCTTCTATAGAGAAGGTACCCTACCTAGCCTAGCCTTCTATAGAGAAGGTACCCTATCTAGCCTAGCCTTCTGTAGAGAAGGTACCCTACCTAGTCTAGCCTTCTGTAGAGAAGGTACCCTATCTAGCCTAGCCTTCTGTAAACAAGATTTGATTCCGGCCTGGGGTATAGCTTGGTAGAGCGCCGTTGACTGCCAATTTGGATGAAACCTTTTGCAAAAATAATTCTTAGCATTATTTAAATGTAACTGTTTTGTTCCAGACGTAGAGATGTTTTGCTGTGTGTGTGTGTGCAGGGGACACAACCCTCAGCATGGAGAGGTGGATGTTTGAGCAGCAGGCTCTGCAGGAGTACATCCTTCTGTGCTGTCAGAACCCAGCGGGAGGCCTTCTGGACAAGCCTGGCAAGTCAGTACCACACACACACACACACACACACACACACACACACACACACACACACACACACACACACACACACACCTAGATACCAGCTCGCAGCATGGAACGTGCTGCTGCATGTGGATTTACATAACATATGCATTCAAAGTGCAGATAGTAAGTACAGCAAGATAATCAAGGATGAGAAGTTCACAGTTTGACCACTTTTCTTTCTAAAATTTGTGCCAGGTAGCTCTCCTTATTTTTACCAGACAGTGAAACAAGATCATCTCAATTACAAAATGACATCATTCTGGATGTTCTCCCTCCGGGTGTGACCAGGTCTAGAGATTTCTACCACACGTGTTACTGCCTGAGCGGCCTGTCGGTGGCGCAGCACTTTGGGAACATGGACAGCCACAATGAGCTCATCGTGGGACGCCCAGAAAACCGACTGGTGAGATTCCTCCTCCAGGGTTGCGGCCAGGCAGACCTCCTCCCTGACCAGACACTCATTCTGGACACGTCAACCTAGAATATCGGCCTATTATATGGTCCCGTGGTGGAACATGGTTTGATCAAAGTGTGTTTCTCTGGTCCTGTCCAGGCACCGACTCACCCGGTTTACAACATCTGTCCAGAGAAGGTGGCTCGGGCCCTGCGGTACTTCCACCAGCTGCCTGTCCTTGTCCCTGACCAGGCCCACAGTCAGGCTCCCGCTGCTGGGTCGTCCTAAGGCCCTGGAGCCCTGGAGCCGTCTCAGGGTGTGTACGTTGTGTGTAACCGCTGAGGTAACTGGAACTGTCTGCAGGGGCGCCAGCGGACACGCCGCCTTTCTCTGATTGGTCTGCTGCAGACGAGGAGAGGTGCGGGATAGAAGGGCTATTCAAATAAAGACCGACTCATGTGGAAATGTTGTCAGTGATTTCAGTTTGAAACCTTATGTCAGTTAGATTTTTATTAATTAAAAAAAAATGTATACTACAAACTGCATTGCATCCTGTTTCCAACTTTGCCTTATTTTTATGTATTGGGTGTGATATCCTGTAACTGTGTGTAGCAGAACTAAGTTGAGCTGGGATCCTGTTGGTAAACTTAGCTCTTTTTCAAGGCAGCAATGATGATTGGGATGGTGTCTGTTCCTTTCTGGGTGGTGCAAATCAAACTGCCCTCAGTGTTCCTGTGCGGAGGTAGTGAAGGGAAGAATGTGCCATCTGAAAGGACAAACCACTTAGATAATTACACCTGGATGTGCCCAAAGTGTACCATGGTAACAAGCAACCCTGCTGCATGAGAAACAAGAAAAACCTGAAAATGTGTTTGCACACGTCTTCATAAACAGGGCTCTGGCCAGGCTTAGACCAGCTCCAACAGCTTGTACTGCTGGGAGTGAACACTGGACAGCTACGAGTCCTTATCTCACTCATCTACAACGTTTCAGAACGGGCTGCCTAAACGTCACAGAACACAAGTCATCAGTCGCCTCAGTAAAGGATAAAATAGTTTTATTTATAGTCTTCTAGTAGAGGTAGACCTCGACTTCCAAGACAATAGTTGGCAGTATGTACAACATACCTGTAATTTCCATGGAATGGAATCGGACAAACAGAGCTATTCAGTATACACTAATCATACTCGAAATGGAAATAAAATGGAAAAGATATACATACACACAGATTTCCTAGATAAGCAAACTGCTTTCTTTTTTATCCTTGGGGAGTCAGCAACATTAAGATTTTACGGTGTAAAGCACAACACGACAGGGACGCCCCTCCCCCCCCATACTCAACTACCTTGTGACATTCAATATCTATTTTATACCCAGAAGGAAAACTACTAGTGGCAAATTTGTATTTTCCCCATGATTTGTAAGAATACTAAAAATGCATAACATATTTTTGGATGAAACATCCAATCAATGCTTTTTTTAAATATTGAGATGCCTAAATATTTTCAGCCACCTAAATTCATTCACTAGTTCAAGCTAAAAGACAAAATACAATACAAGTTTGGAATTCTCTCCTGTTTCTCAAAACATCAAATTCAACTAATGGGGATTATACTTGTTTTTTTAGTTTTTTTTACGTAACAAGTGTGTCAAAATGAAAACATCTGCAATCTAGTTGGCCTGAGGTGGGTTCAAACTTTTACATCAATATTCGTTTTCATCAAAGTATTTTCACATTCTTGTGTGGAAAAGTACGCTACAAATGTTTAAAAAGGTAAACTTCTCCATCAGGACGATTCTTCGAGGCGTGTGTGTATTTTCTAAACAGGTTCTTATCAAGATAATCCAACAAAATAAAACAAAAAACTACACTAGCAGTGCTTGAGGAGTGGACCTCGGACGCCCATCTCCCCTGATTCAGCCGGGAGGACGGAGCGCCGAGGTCACGCAAGCATCAAGTCCTTATGTAGCAAAGCTGCCTCATTTGGGGTATGTGGGGTTGTTGATGTTGCTGAATGGATACCGATACAGGGGAGTCAAAAAGAGGAGAGGAAGAGAAAGGAATGGAGAGAGGAGGAGTGAAGAGGGGAAAGGAAAAACAGAATCTCGACACAGATTTAAATCGTTCTTCATTCCGCCCTGCTGGCTTCCCTCGTCCTGCAGATGGTGTGAGGGGGACAGATCAGTGAGGGGGGGTAGAGCTGAGGGACGGAACGCCTCCTGTTAGAGCATGCCCAGCGAGGAGGGAGGGGGGGGACGTTGTGTGAACTCCTCCAGACCAGAGGTGGCGCTGCTCTCTAGCTGGCCTCCACACGAAGCTTCTTCCTGTTGGGGGGTTCCTCCGGCTCTGACTCTGAGCTGGAGTCAGAGCCTCCGTCGAAGGCGGACACGGCGCTGCCCTTGGGGTTGGTGTACAGGCTGCTGTCTGACGAGGAGTAGTTGGCCTGGAGCTGAGTAGACCCCTTCACCTTCTCCAGCGCCCGCACTGCAGGGGGACGGACGGAAGGGAAAAGATGCCTTAATGGATCTAGCCTCACACCAGCAAACCAAGTATGGGATGTGGTCAGGTGGAGTGTAAGTATGGGATGCGGCCAAGTGGAGTGTAAGTATGAGATGTGGCCAGGTGAAGTGTAAGTATGGGATGTGGCCAGGTGGAGTGTAAGTATGGGATGTGGCCAGGTGGAGTGTCAGTATGGGATGTGGCCAGGTGGAGTGCAAGTATGGGATGTGGCCAGGTGAAGTATAGGATGTGGCCAGGTGGAGTGTAAGTATGGGATGTGGCCAGGTGGAGTGTAAGTATGGGATGTGGCCAGGTGGAGTGTAAGTATGGGATGCGGCCAGGTGGAGTGTAAGTATGAGATGTGGCCAGGTGAAGTGTAAGTATGGGATGTGGCCAGGTGGAGTGTAAGTATGGGATGCGGCCAGGTGGAGTGTAAGTATGAGATGTGGCCAGGTGAAGTGTAAGTATGGGATGTGGCCAGGTGAAGTATGGGATGTGGCCAGGTGGAGTGTAAGTATGGGATGTGGCCAGGTGGAGTGTAAGTATGGGATGTGGCCAGGTGGAGTGTAAGTATGGGATGCGGCCAGGTTGAGTGTAAGTATGGGATGCGGCCAGGTTGAGTGCAAGTATGGGATGCGGCCAGGTGGAGTGTAAGTATGGGATGTGGCCAGGTGGAGTGTAAGTATGGGATGTGGCCAGGTGAAGTGTAAGTATGGGTTGTGGCCAGGTTGAGTGTAAGTATGGGATGTGGCCAGGTGGAGTGTAAGTATGAGATGTGGCCAGGTGAAGTGTAAGTATGGGATGTGGTCAGGTGGAGTGTCAGTATGGGATGCGGTCAGGTGGAGTGTCAGTATGGGGTGTGGCCAGGTGGAGTGTAAGTATGGGGTGTGGCCAGGTGAAGTGTTGTACACTGACTCACCTTGCTGCTCCAGAAGAGCATTCTGTCTCTTCAGGTCGTCAATGTCCTGCTGGTGTGTGTGATTTTTCCGCCTCATGTATTGGATATATTCTGTGGCTTTGTCTAGGATCTGAGCTCTGGACGCCTGTTTGATAGATTGCTGTCAGCAACAAAGAAAAAAACCTCAAATAAGACGCAGAAGGTGCAGGGTCCTTAACACATTAACAACACAGCCCCACAGTCATCAAGCTAGCTCTCAGGTCACTAGGATTCAGTCTAGAAAACATTAACAGATAAGTCTGTAAACAATAAAAGTACTGCAATAAAATCAAAAACTCAATTTAACAATCATAAACATACCTTACGCTATGCACCTAAAACATTCACTGATTCCATACCAACAACTTCAGCATAATCTACCATTGCTCAACACGATTTAAATGTTGTCAGCAAGAGGCTGCACAACAATACACATGATCTGTATGAACCAGCCCAGCCCTCACCCTCTCTCCCTCTCCTTAACAAGCTGTCCATCTGGATGTCTGCATCCTCCCGTTCCTCTGCGCTGACAGTAACCCCTCCCCTTAAGCCTGCGCTGACCTAGTCATATGAGTGAGTCGAACAACACACTCTAACCCTACATCTGTGAACAGAGGCCATCGGCACACACCTGCACATCACCCGTAACAGCCCCCCCCCGCCCCTCCGCCCCCCTCCTCAGTCAGGGACACTCAGAAGGGAAGCGAGGCAGACTGGACAGTTCAAAATACAACTATTTGACTCTGCAATGCCCTAGATGGTAAAGACGTCAAAACAGGAAACATAAACACATTTTTTTATAATCATTTCCTGACCATGGTCAGCATCTCGGCCTTATCACTTGAGTTCCTCCATTCATGCCATAGTCTCTCCTTGTGTGTTACTCTCTGACTACAACACATTCAAGGTTTAACACATTGTTTGTTTTTACAAAAAAGTTTAACAATACACCAATACAGCTGATCATATAGACACACAATCATTTGGTGCAATTACATTTATGCTGTAAAATTATTACCTTAGCAAAAGAAACACCCACTAAACATTTGGGGCTAAGTCTATGTCCAGCTGACATTAAGAGGAAGCTCCCATCCCTCCCTCCCTCCCCACATCCCTCCCACCCCACATCCCTCCCACCCCACATCCCTCCCACACATCCCCCCACCCCACATCCCTCCCACACACCCCTCCCTCCCACACATCCCTCCCTCCCCACATCCCTCCCTCCCACACATCCCCATCAGCGATGCAGCGCCCCTGGTGTTGCTGCCTGGCAGGAGGTAGTACAGGCCAAGCCAGGCTCTACAAACCTTTTCCCCCTGCAAGGCAGGCACGGAGTCCCGGAGGCTGTGGAAGCTGTCTTTGATGTGGTCTCTACGTTTGCGCTCCAACGCATTGTGGTGTGCCCGTTTGTCTGCCTGCAATGAAAGAGTCACAAGGGGGCTTCAGCCAGCCAGCAGACCATCGACAGGAGCAGAGGGAGATACAGTCACACAGTCACACACAGCCTGGCTCTCCAGCTGTCATCGTCCCCAGCCCCCACCAGCAGCAGCCCCCCTCCACAGCCAACTAGCTAGGACACTGCTGCTGTGTAGCATAGTCCTGGCCGTAGCTGAAGTGTCATTGGTCAGCATTCTTCATAAGGTAGCACATCAGACAGACATCTTTCCTACAGATCTGAGGGTTCGGCATCTAAAAGGCTCCTGGCCTCTGTTGTCCTATCTGGCTACATTATCCTATGGCGGTGGAGCTTGTCAGTTGCAGTCTCTATGTGCGTCTGTTTTTGCCCTGCAGTCCCTCTCCTGATGAAGATACTAAACCTGTTCAGTCAGGGTGAGATGTACAAGGGGGTCCCGTTTGTGGCTCGTCTGATTATAGCCAAAATTACTAACTCATTTGACCTAAAGAGCTGATCTTGATATAAAATGGTCTCAGGGAATCTTTTTGGGATTGAAAATGTTCATGAAATGATTCTTTTGTTGGCCAACTGTTTGGTTGGGCCGCTTTGCAACAACATAATACCTCTCTGTCTTCTTCCCAACAGTGTAGATATAAAATAATTTGTTTCCAGATACTTTGACCCTGAGGGGCAAAATAGACCTCAGCTACAACACTGCTGTTTTGTCTAGGACTCAACAGACACCGCCTACATTTGCATTCAGGTTGGACCATATTAAGATGGCCGCCAAGTTGACATAACAAGGCAGAGAGCACTATACCAGCCCATCTGTGACACGTCAACCTGTTCCTGGCGTGACCGACGCCATCATCAGACAGGTTCTGGACATACTGAACCTGAAGCTAAACTTGACTCGCAGCATAATGAAACTGAAGCTAACATCGGATGTGTGTCGATGACAGTTGAGGCTTTGTAGGGAGTTAACTGAACCTGGCCTCCGGGGTGTTGTCTGATCTCATGAGATGTCGTGACTAGGCACCTGACTCAAAACGCAGAGGAGACAGCTGCTCCCTTGGTTGCGCAATCGCCACCATTCAGGAAGACCATGTTACCGTTCAGCGGGACAACACTCGCACAAGCACGGGACCCACCCACCCCCTCGATCTGGCCCAGTGTAAACACACACGTGACCTAGCATTAACAGCACATGCAATTAGGAACTCAAACTGACATTTTCTAGCATTCCTGGTGAGGGAATGCGTGTTGGAAATATGAGCATGTGTAGATGGAAGCTCCAGGGGAAACAGGGATGATGAAATGGGGGGTAAAATGTCCAACGGCCTACATAGCCTTGTCTGGTTGTCCTTCATGTGCAGAAACGAGCAGGAGCGTTTGCATGCCAAACACTAAAAATATGGGTAGGAAGGGCATGGCGTGTGGACATCAGCCATTCAGATTCACCTGGCGCACAAACTGGCAGCAGCCATCTGCTGCCATATTCACACTTTGGACTCCATCTCTAATTGAATTCATTCTTTCTAGGACCAAACATATTAGCAATCAGTCCATCCAAATGAGTCATGAGAAACTGAAGTGTGCAACATCACATGTTAAAACTGATATCATCTTTACACTGATCTCATGTTTATTTAGTGGCAGTCCAGCTACACACTCTCTCATTCTATTCACTGAGAAATATTACATAAAATTAACATAAATGGAGATTAAGAGAGGTTTCCTAATACCAGCAATGGTCTTTTGCATTGTGCCAGATGTGTTCAGATCTCGATTCAAGTGAGGCATGACGTACACTGTCCTAAAAACAGCCAAACATTGACTGAAATCCAAGTTTAAAAGGACACATAACACACTCGGCTGCTGTGGGCAAGAGAGAACACATCTCTGTTATGAGTGGGTGTTGCAGCCCAGCAAGCCAAGATCAGAATAGCCAAGCTAGGTTAAATCAATGGTTTCTAACCTGTAGGAGTCTCCGCTAATGGGCTTGCCTAACATATAAAGGTTTGGCTGGGAAACTACCAGTGGAACAAATAAAATCTGTCACATCGCTAAAGTCTATGGAAGGCATAATGTATATTAAAATCTCTAAGGGAACATGATAAACAATTCAGACAAAATCGTCTGACTTCTCTCTATAGTTTCTATCCCTATCAAAATAAGACCAATGCATTCATGTGTATGTGATGTAGCTAATTAACGGAATAAGTCATTTTGTTAAACCAATATTTTACAAATCTGTTATATGCAAGGCCATGTTCATTTGTTTTCACTGTCAAGAAAATATCATCAAATTTTTTTCTGGTAAAACAAAAAATCCGTCGTGCATAGTTTTTTCTCGCCGGTATGCGACGTGGCTACGTCATTCATTTAGCTTGCCAGAGCTCACTGGCCTGTCGAGAAAAGATGTCTCTGAAATCACTAGTGTTGGCTGCAAAACACAAGAAAACGTCCAATGATTCCCTTCCTGATAGCTGGTTCAATTAATATAAATTTGGAGAAAGAAATGTTTTGACTTCTTACTACAAATGGCCATAAAGATGAAAAAGATGACCAATTGGTACGTTCATTAAAAAAGACCGCAAAATGTGGGAAGCAGAAGCTTTATTCATGACATTTAAGATGCTATTTATTCTATAAATAGCTTGCTAACTATGCCGTGTTTTCAACTCCAGATACAGCAGAATATACCTCATTATATATTGAATGGGGATGATCAGATGGTCGGTCAACCGAGTGAAGCTCTAATGCAAAAATGAGCACTAAAGCTGGATATCTGGGCTAGTTACAGCACAGCTCCAATCCCACCCCCGCTCTGCAGAACGCGCTGCTGTAACGTTAGCTAGGCACTGTATGTACGATATTAGTATAGAAGCTACTGCGACCTTATAAACAAGGTTGAGTCCTTTATAACAGAGGCTGCAATCAAATATTCCGACATCTAATGTGCCAACAAAACAACGGAAGAGTAACAGCTTGCAAAGGTTGACAAATGCCTCTATTGCCAAAGGACAGTCTAGCTAATAGAATGCATACATGCCATTATTTTAAAAAAAAGTCGCTTTGGAACATTTCTCCCTTCATTACGAACCACAGAGTGATATCACGGTGATTCTTCCTGTCAGAGAACAACACAGAAAGTACAATTGTAGCCACAATTGTTCCCCAAACGTGACAAACTAGCTACCTTCCTACCTATGTAGTTTTAATGCTTTGGTCCACCAACTGGAAACCATGACTAATTTACCTTGTTAGTACGCTTTATACGCCCAACAATGTGGATACTGCTGTCAGACTTCAACAGTAGCTAGACTCCTTGTGCAATAGACAACAACTGTAGCTAGCCAACAAACTAGTAGCAAGTCTGATAATATAACCAACTTGGGTGTGAGATAGGTAGCCTAGCTAGCCAGCTAAGCTAATTAGTCTCGAAAACATAGCTAATGTGCTGTGTAGCAGCTAGCTAGAACTATCATTAAGGACCAGGGTGGGACGCTTACTAGATACACAGGAGAAAATGTTATACTCACGTCACTATCGACTTCGATATCATCGTTATCACTCATTCTTTGATGAAGTGGTGGGGTTTAAAGGAACGGGCAGCTCAAAAACAACATCAAGCTAAACACCTAGATCACGATAAAGCGTATGCCCAGACCGACTGGTATCCTACACAGAAAGGAACGAATCGAGATTCAACGAACTCCAGCTATCTACACGTGACTTTCTTCCACACGGACATCCACCGTTCCGTGACACGCCTGTGCGATTTCCGTGGTTTTATGGAACTTGTAGTTTTGACAATGTCATTTCAGTTCATTTTGAACACATATCAACTGCATTTCCCATGAATCATGGCGTCAGTGTGACATATATTTATATATTTATTTCCTGATGCTCGTCGGCACTTGTAGTTTGTTGTCAGTTGCTAAAATGGGTCCTGTCATTCTTTCTTTTAATTTTTCATCCGTTCTTTATTTCTTTCTGTCTTTCTTGCTTCCTTAATTTATGTATTTAATAATGTAGTTAACTGCTCTCAGTAAGTTGTATATGACACATCTCTTTGCTCCCTGTCTAATTTCTCCTATTTTCTAATGCCCATACTTGGTCAGTATTGAGTGGTTTTAAAACTGTACTCCACAAGATGTATGGGGGGTGGTCGCTAACCGAAATGGGAATAATCTAAGCTTTTTTTTCACAAAATTGTGCTCTAGATAAGGAGCTTACACAGTGGATTATTTGAGCTGGTTGCTGCAACAGTGGATCAGCAAGTGTGTAAAAACAAGCAGAGAGAAGCATCCATTCCCTTATCGGGTCAGGAGGCCACCAGCATCTGCCAGTGACCCCCTCCCCGCTGACACAGAGCCACAGAGATCCCCCTTTCCCTTCCTCCACCGCCCCTCTCTTTTTTATCCCTGTGTATCCCTCCTTTTCTGAGTCCCCCCCCCCTTCTGCCACACAGACACAGCACACCACACGACACACACACACACCACACACACACACACACACCACACACACACACACACACACACACACACACACAGAGCCATGTCCTGCAGCACACATAAGACTGGAGGCTAACAGGGTCACCCAGAAATGAAGGCCGTAACAGTATAGCCTATTTAAGGGATGACAACACAATAAGGCCAGGCTTTAATAATGCATCCAGTGCAGCAGAAACACTGTCTTCGTTCGTGTTCAAACAACCGGCCAGCGTAAAGGCCTACGTGAAAATATGTCATATTAAGCTATGGACACAAATCTAGTACCTAGTCTGATGCAAAATAAATGCATGATCATTCGTACCCTTATGTCATAGCCCCTTGTTCAATTCATGGCTTTACAGAACGCTTTTAGAACGCTTACAGAACGCTTTTAAAATGCTTTAACTGTGTGTTTATCCCTAGCTGGAGCATCTGTACTCTACATCTGACGGATAATTCATTTTATGAATCCAGCAGGTCTATGACTGTCAGGCTACAGTCCAAAGCAGCAGATAGTAGCAGTTGGGCATTGACTGGGCTGGACTTTTGTTACATCCTATTTAGCAGGCTCATGCAGGGAGGCTGAAGCAAAGTAAGAGCTATAACCCAGGCATGTCTAGCAGTGGCCTGTAATTACAGAGACTGATCAGTCCAGCTTTAGGGCTCCCCTCCCCCTGAAAAGGTTGGTCTGGTTTTGGAAAACCTTTCAAAGGACCTTCTTTTGTCTCTCACTGCGTCCACGAAGCCATGACACATAGGGGAAGGCCCCTGGTTTTAAGACAATTGTTAGGCTTGTTTTTGTTATGTCTATTGTTGTCTGGCATGATTTATCAAAGAAGTTAGGGGTATTGTCGTTAAAAGTATCTGATTGTGGATCAAAATAGTTTTGCTGAACCTATGTCCTGTAATATTACAGCTGCTGGACACCTTAAAGATATGTTTTCAGTTCTTTCTTTTCCAACATAAAAGAAAGATCAATATTTTCTTTAATTATTGATAGTGATCTCACGGTGAAATGGTTTTGAGTCACCCTTTGCAACGAACATACATTTGAATTATTGCCTCCTTTTTCTCTGCGACCTGGAAAAACCAAGTAAACACTAGGTGGCATAACAGGGCTCCATGATGGTTTGATGGAACACAACGCAAAAGAGGGAAAATACTTGTACTTGTTTTGGCTTCTCATAACGTGATGTTCACAGAATATGAGTGTGATTATGAAAAGTAATTTTCCTTTGTGCAACTGGACTTCGACACTGTTCAAAATGTACACTTAAAATACACGTTCAGATGTTCATTTCACAACTCCTCGTAGGCTACACGCTTGTGTCACATTACATTTAACGTCTTATTAATACAACAGTTGCTTTTATTCCAAGCGAGAATATACATATTGTACAGAGGATAAACAATTACAAGTATCTAACAACATTTAGGTGGTTAGAGGCAAGGGTCTGTATTTTTACTGAGCAACAATAACATAATTCACTCAATTAAAATATTACATATCTGATGACGGGGCAGCGCCACAAAAGAATAACACATAATCAGTGTAATATCATAAATAAATTGATAGTTGCAGAGAGGCTACATCTGCTACAACAGGATCTCAAATACAACACGCAGGGAAAAAATGCTGTCTAAATGTTCTGATATCTGTGTAGGAAACATAAGAGATAAGCTGAACAGGTGGGGAGGCCATAGTACTACCTGTCCAAGAATTACGTAGACACTTACTCTCGACACAGATATTTATTCTCATAATAATTAGCCAGATGTTGACAGGGGAGCAGCTTAAAGGTGGTGCCCTTTTCACAAAGAGTTCACACTGTAACGAGACGAGACGAAGGTAGGTGACATTTAACTGAAATGATCATGAGATCTTTAATGGAAAGTAGTGTTGAATGTGTTTTAAGAGAAACTATTCTGTGTAGTCTGTGTATAAACAGGAAGTAGCCACAGCTCATTATGACCAGAGGGGGATTGTCCATCTGGAAATGATAAACAAATGTGTTCATTGAAATTACAATGCAACTCACAATGCACATTAAATCACATTTGACTGAAATTTGTTTTTATAGTGAACATCAGCTCACTAGATTCTGTACATTTGCATGAGGGAATTGAAATAGAGAATTCAAATGGATTGACTGATGAAAGGAATTATTTATTTTATTTATTTATTATTTCATATATATATTATAAATAGCGCTTGAATTGAAGTGTGTGTCAGCTAGTAGAGGCACAGGGAAGATCACGCCTGTACAGGGTACGGAGGATGTGGTTGGAGGAAGGTGGAATAGCTTGCGTCACAGACAAACCAGGGTGAAACTGCACAGATTAGTTCAAAACTGTACATACCTAACGACGACACTAAATGTGACTTGCAAAGAAAAAATAAAATATGAAAGAACAAAAGCAGAGAGGAAGAAACATGTAAGCTATGCTGCAGCACAAGGGTGCATCATTTCTAATGAACATAAATCTATGTTTTCTTGCATTTGAACCTTTGTTCTCCTGCTAACAAGTCTCGATACAGTATTCTGGTTTATGTGTCTTACTTTCATTATTTAGACGCTTTAACTCATTAGTTTGTTCTGTGTTTGAGTGACAACCACTGAGTTACTGAAATCTATTTATTTTGTCCTCCCTAACTTCAAAGTGGGAGCTTCTCCTCGTGCTCTGTGCAAATCCCACAGAGAGATTGCAAATGACAAGCACATTACAAGTCAGTATTGTGTTAAAACAACAAATGTAAGGCAGATTTGGATTTGTGCATTTACAACTTTATAGACCATGGTCATAACCATCTTCCAAATCCTTCTGTGCACTGTGTATGAAAGCATAATCACAAACAGAAGGATACAATGAAATAAGCCAAAGTCCAAAATCTGAATTTCTCTCTCTCTCACTCAAATGTTTAATGGTCCAGATACTGAAAATTGTCCACGAAATGGGAGAAACCAACGTAATGGAGCTGTTCTTTCATGAGGAACTGTGGCTGAATAACAGTGCACCAGTCAACACCACAGTCTTGGAAAACAGTGCAATCCTGGATGGAGTCATCAGTATAGGAACTGTGATCGTCCTCTTCATCACCATGGTATCATTGGGCTGTACCATGGAGGTGTCCAAGATCAAGGTGAGTTCACAATACATGTTCCTCAGATTGTGCCCGCTAAATCTAATGGACAAAATCAACACAATCCAATTATGTTTCTACCTAGGATCACATAATGAAGCCAAAAGGAGTTGCCATAGCAGTTGTGGCCCAGTATGGTGTCATGCCCCTCACAGCCTTCGCCCTGGGCAAGGTCAGTTCTTCCTCACCATCTTTCTAATGGTGATCCAATATCCCCCTGCATACTGACCGTGTATCTAAGCTCTGTTTTCACCATGTAGCATTGTTGAATGACAACACAAGCTGGGCGTGGATAATTGTAATCAATGCATATGTGTATGTGTGTTTCATATGTGTTTCTGAATAGTTTCCTAAACGGCCCCTAATATATTTGTCGTGAACGCAGACAGAATGAAGTCTTTTCCTTTTTATTTGCTATTAGATAACTGGAGTAGAAGTTTTATTGTTTTCTTTCTCCTCTTTTCTTTTTACAATCTTACTTTCTCTGCACTGAGAAATTATTTTCTGCACTGTTGGAGAAACCTGAAAATCAAGCATTTCACTGTTTATGTGACATAAATGACACAAACTTTTAAAAAGCAGTCATGATGAGGAGGAGCGTGGCTGTGTGGCCGGCCAGCAGTCTCATGGTAGCTCTCTGCTCCAGGTGTTCCAGCTGAGGCCTCTGGAAGCCGTGGTGGTGCTGGTCTGTGGCTGCTGTCCGGGGGGAAGCCTGTCCAACATCCTGGCCCTGGCTCTTCAGGGAGACATGAACCTCAGGTAGACAAACACTCATCCTGGCCCTGGCTCTTCAAGGAGACATGAACCTCAGGTAGACAAACACTCATCCTGGCCCTGGCTCTTCAGGGAGACATGAACCTCAGGTAGACAAACACTCATCCTGGCCCTGGCTCTTCAGGGAGACATGAACCTCAGGTAGACAAACACTCATCCTGGCCCTGGCTCTTCAGGGAGACATGAACCTCAGGTAGACAAACACTCATCCGGCCTCTGCTCTTCTTACCACGTGTACACCCAGCAAGACATGTCATATGTGTATTTAGGAAGAAGCCTTTGTCATGTTGAATGAATGAATGAAACAGTCACCTTCCAGATTGTGTTTCTGTTGAGGGTTGAATTTGGAGGGAAAGTTGTTGGGACGAACAAAAAAATCAGTTCCCTTGCAGATTGAGTCAATGGTGAAGTTTGGATTTTTAGTGAAAGTTAACAATAAAAAACAATAAAACTGCTCAAGAAAATATACAAGTGAATCATGTAGTCTGAAAAACAACAACCCCAAATACACGAACCAGCAGATCCATAAACCCCTTTTCCTCAGAAGATTGTCCCGATGCAGAGGTGAATATAATGGGGAGAGACTGGGTTAATGACCGGGAGGTTAGTAAGCAATTCATTATGTGACGGTGTGTCTGATTGCATAGATTAATATGATAATACATTTATGATCTCTTTGTGAACCATTGCAGTAATCAGTAATACACTATTGCCTCATTGGTTTTTAAGGTAAGTCAGAGTTGTACGAATGGCATGTTCCAGCTCTTCCCCCCTCTACAGGGTTGAATGACCTCAACTGAAAGTGTTGATAGATATTTCCCGATAATACACAATTGTTTTTTAGAGTGCCATTAATGCTTAGTCAATCAGCTCATCAGAGTTGAATGGTCGATCTCACATTGACATCATGATAAAAAAACATTATGAAGCTAATTCCCACACCCCATACAATTTGTTCTGGAATGTACTGGAGAGGCAGGTACCCTTTAACCCTTGTACTGCCTTCGGGTCACATGAACCATCGTTGTGTTGCGACAACTTTACCCAATACAAAAACAAATACAAATAATTGTATTTGAACCTTCGCGATGTGGGGGTCTGGGACAGCCCGACGGTTCAAAGAAAATGCTTCACTTAGTTTTTGTATGCGGTAAAGTTGTCGCAATACGAAGGTGGGTCACAATGACTGATGGGTCAGAATGACCCGAAGATAACACAAGGGATAACACAATTCCTGATCTACCTTTAAAGATCCGTCTGGGACCAGGCATGTCGTTTATGACACGCTGTTTATCAGACTCTTGGGCCTCTTATCTGGCCAGAGAACTATTACTGCAACTTACTCCACAAATATTCTTGGGCTGATAATTGTAATAAGTTGATTTCAGAAACATTTTGAAACAGATCTGCGCACACTTCTATATGTGGACCTAGTCTTTTACATCTGATATTGGGACAATACTCCTTATGTAAGACACACAAAACCCGCAAACAGTCTGTAATGACCTTGCATGTTTGTCCAAGACCAATCCATATTACTGTTTGGCATTGAACCCAATATCAGGGTCACGGTCATTGCAACACTTGCTGCCTGTTGCTTCATTCTCTACTCTTTTGGAATGGTTCTAGACGTTCTAACATCTAGACAGGGTTAGGACACCTTGCACTACAAACGGACATGGATTCAGGCCCAGCTCCACGGGGGATTGATGAATGAAACTTTCAGTGTGAAAGTTCCATGTGAATTGACGTTCTCCCTTTCCGTCTCGGCCCATCCTTCCGTCTGTATATGAATCTGTCCATCTGTCCGTGCGTCCCCCCCAGTATCGTGATGACCACCTGCTCCACCGTGCTGGCGCTGGGGTTGATGCCTCTGCTCCTGTACCTGTACTGCCACGGCATCGCCGACGTGGGCAGCGCTGTCCCCTACACTGGCATCACCCTGGCCCTGGCCATGACCCTGGTGCCCTGTGGCATCGGCATCCTCATCAACCACTACCGGCCGCAATACTCCAAGACCATCACCAAGGTGAGCCAAGCTGACCAGTATACAGGGATTCTGTCTAATCAGGACTGATAAGGACAGCGAGCCAGGCTGGTTAGTTAGTGGGGTGTGTCTCAGAAAAAAATGTGTCAACTCCAAACAGAAAGGCTGAGAAGATAAATAACCCACCTGAGCAAAAGAGGCCCTGCGTGGGAATTGAACCCAGAACCTTCTTGTTGAGAGGCAAACAGGCACTGTGCTACCTTACCCACAAACAGTTAACAAGCTACTCCTCTTCTACCACCTCACCGCTCCCCCCTCCACAGGTGGGTATCTCCATCATGCTGGTATCCATGGTGATAGTAGGCATCTTGGCCGCCCTGACCATGTCTAGCAGCATCCTCCAGGTTCTTTCCCCGACCCTCACAGCCACGGCTGCCCTCATGCCCCTCATCGGCTACACCTTTGGATACGTCCTCTCCTATCTCTTCAGACTCGACGGATCGTAAGTGACGACAGCGATGCAACAGCAGATTGAGTTGACCCGCCGAGCGTCGGTTATTTGTACGTTTTAAAACTCAAAAGTCTCAACCACTCTCGCCGTCAGGGGCCGGAGGACGATCGCCATGGAGACGGGTTGTCAGAACATCCAGCTGTGCTCCACCATTCTGAAGGTGGCCTTTCCTCCGGAGGTCATCGGCCCTTACTTCCTGTTTCCTCTGATATACATCACGTTCCAGATAGTCGAAGCTGGTCTGCTCATCCTAGTGTTCAGGTGCCACCAGCACTTCAGCAAGACAAACAAAGGTACGCGGTTATCCATCTGTACTGTGATTGGTCACAAGCAGGAATTCGTATTCATCTAGTGTCTAACCACCCTCATCCTTTGTAACCGCACTGACAATTGTAATGTAAAACCTCACCATTCTGTGGTATGGCATGATCTTGACTCTCCCTTCCACCTATAGAGTCAGAGGTGTACCAGGCAGTGACGAGCCATCTGGAGGAGGTGAAGGAACCAGCTGATGTGCACGTTTGATGAAAAGGCCTCACAGGAAAAGCTTGGGACTTTTTCCAGCGTTGCGAACAAGCTCTCTCCAAGGTTTCTGAGGAACTTTGACCTTTAAACAGGGAGTCGAAATTGAGATCATGTCTCACTCAGGGAAAGGTCAAGCAGATTGACAATTGTCATATTGGTGACCACATTAAGCTGTGGAGGAAGATGTGTTTGAGTCCATCGGCCTCGACGTGTTTGGACTTTCTGTACTGTGTTCCAATCAGTTTGTGGCAGGCAGTCAAATAATATAAAATGACAGTTGAAGATGTTCTCAGGTATGTACAGCAAGAACTACCAAAGAAACCTTTTCCAAGATTATCCTTTATTAAGCTCTGACATACAAACAAGTTACTGTCTTGTTTGAAAGCGTTTGGTCCTCATGTTGTCATTTTTGATCACATACAAATGTTGTCTTCCTATAAGATTAACAATAAAAACCGTACATGTATTATGAATACAAAATATTTTTATTTTTTCCAACTGTCAAGAGGGTTGTGTTCCAAACTTTTTGTACTAACAGTACGATGTGGCACAATCCTCCAGACACCATCATACATTGTAAAAAGAAAACGTATACATTGCTTTACAGAAACAATATTTCATACAACCACTCAGAACATTCAATACAATGCATAAAAAAGAACAGCATGAACAACATTTAAAAAAATGTCTTCAAACGGGAGCATAAAAAAAAAGTTTTAATAAATCACAGCATAAAACAACCCCAAACTGTTAAACCTTTAAGCTTAGATAAGTTCTATTCAAAGCATTTCCAAAACTCAATCACCGTGCATTGTCTCTCATCGACAGTTCCTAATAAGAGCTGCCAGCCTGGGGAGGGGAGGGGTCATACGCACAGGCGCTTTGATAATAATAATAAAAAAATATTCCAACCATTATTCCAAGCACAGATACTGACCACAACAACGTAAATAAAGCCCTTCTCTGTCAAACAGAAGACATTCTTAACTCATCACATCTTCTGTGGCAGCGAGGACCATGCTTGCACCTGACAGTGAAAGTCAGTCTCATCAAAAAAGGGGAAAGGTGAAGGAGACATGAGGGGGAGATGGGATAACCAGGCCTATTGGGTGAAATAGTACCTGGCTTTGTTTTAATAAAATGGTTAGTGGGAACGTTTTTGTATGGGATGGTGGTGAGGTTGTTTGAGTGTGTGTGTGTGTGTGTGTGTGTTGTAAATGTGTGTTCACATTTTTTGAGAAAGTGTGTGTGTGTGTGTGGGTCGTCTAATGGCGGCTATCCGTGGACAGGGAACGGGAGCGAGAGCGGGACCTGGAGGAGGCTGCTCTCTGGACGGGGGGCGGGGAGGCAGACTTGCTGGCCTTGGAGGAGCGCTTGGCAGGCTCCTTGGTCCTCTGGACTGGGGGGGAGCCACGGGGCGGGGGGGAGGCGCTGCGGGAGTGGGAGCGAGACCGGGAGCGGTTGTAGGTCTTGGGGCTGCGTGAGCGGGACCTCCTGGGCGTGCGAGAGCGGGAAGGGGAGCGGCCGCGAGAACGGGAGCGCGAGCGGGAGGAGCTCTCGGATCGGGAACGGCTCCTGGACCTGAGGGCCGGATGGAAACGACATGAGGAAGGAAACTTGACATTTACAACAAATAACAATAATGATCTTCTCTGTATCCAGTTAGGCCATTTACAGATTCTTAAATTGTCTAACTATTTCGAGCCGCGTCATGCGTAACCCTTCTCTACCTGTGTGGTGGTCAGGAATATGGTTGCTACTCACCTCTTCTTGGCAGCCTCAATAAGCTTGATTTTCCTGCCATTGATTTCCTTCCCAGACAGTTTCTCAAGGGCGTTTTTCAGATCGCTGTAGGAAGCAAACTCAACCACCCTTTAGAGATGCGATCGAGAAGTAGACAAATTAGGTTATAGACAATCAACAAAGTCACAGATTATGTTTGCATTGAATGACAATTACTGAGCACCACAGAAGGAGGGGCCAGAGACTAGGTAAGGGGGGTGCGAGTTGTTCCTACCCTTCGTTGAGCTTGGGTCGGTGGGCGTCAGCGAACGTAACCTCTCCTGCCTGTCTCATGAAATCTTTCAGATCCTACACATAAGACAGCCCAAGTTAGCACAGCACCCCTGCACATGCACACAGGCTCATAAAGCATGATTTACGCAGAGAGGAAAGGTTAGGAGGGCCTATACAGTCGAGCACTACAGACTACTGCAGAGAGAGAGAAGAGTCCAGGCACGTCTAGAGTTGAGAACCCCCCCCCCACCCCACCCGATTGTCCGGCAAAATGCACTTGTTCAAAATCGATAAGTTGCACTGCCAGTTTTCAAGTCTTCCTCAGCATGCATGTAGACACATGCATAAACTCAGAAGACCTTTTGTATTTGATCATCTTTTTTTTTACACCAAAACGGTAATCCCGTCAACTCTGAATCTGCTTGGACCAATCTCTCTTCCTGGCTAATCACAGATAATGGGATATACCATCTGCAGGCCCTGCAGAGGAGCAGTGTGAGCAGTAATAAGGCAGCCAGAGCCCCGATTTCTTTAGGAGGGCACAGGGCTCCTCGCCTCCCCCTCTGCCCAGTCCTGGCAGCCCCCTCGGTAAAGAGAGTGAACAGGGTGGAAGAGAGGAAACTAATACCTGAGAGCGAACCCATTGGAGCGGGCCGCAGGGCTCGCCTGGCCCACACCATTACACCTCGGGATAACAGCAGATTATATCCTTGGGCACCTGGGAGGAACTCTCACTCTCTCGCGATGTGCGGAACACCAGGGGTAGGGGGATATCGATCGATCGAAGCCTCTCAAATTAACGAACCATCGATCAATCGCGCCACCACCAACGACTCTCTCTTTCCTCTCCTCTCTCTCTGCCACTCTGTTTGTTCTCCCTCTCTCTCGCTCTCAGCACGGCTCGCCCGCCCCCCTTGCCAACACTGAGGGGCGGCGTGTGGCAGCGAGCGAAGGGGGCCCAGCGCCTCTAGAGCGAGCGCTCATACGACCAGCAGGCGCCAAATAGGAGTGGACACACACTGGCTGGCACCACAGGCTCAACCCAGAGAGAAGGACCCTGAAGGGGTTAACTCCACCATAAGCGAGCTCTTCCATACGAGACAACAGTCAGGCTGGCAAATAAAGGGGTGAAGAATTGGTTAAAATTAAAAACAACATTTTTTTTTCTATTTTTTTAAATAAACTACAACTGCATTTGTTTGTTTGCAGAACCATATATATGTTAGCCTATTTCATTAATAAACCTTGAAAGTAATCATTGAATTTCAAGAACAATTTTGAGCCTATAAGAACACACAGTGCAGATTCTTAAATTGGTTTTGCTCCAGGCCCATCATTAATTATCACATCCAATAAGATCAATCATTTTTTTTTCACTGCACGGAATTGCTGAACTCACATTAGGATTTCATGAGATGCAGCTCTGAGCCAGGCCTGTTGAGATCATTACTTCAGGTGGCTGAGCAGAGCTAGTCTCTGGATTCATAGCCTGGTTGTGAGCTACTTGCTAGAGACGCCTCCAAGGACTCACCTGCCAGCTGACGCGAGATGACAAATTCTCCACAATCAGTCGATTCTCGGTACGCATCGGAGGAGGGTTTCTACTGCAAAAACAAAACAAAATGGTCTAATTGTCCATCCTGAGAATCCCAAAAAGAACAATCCCTACAAGGAATACTTTTGATTATGTGCAGAGATATTATAACAGAGATAAAACATATTTGTTTGATTAATGTTATCATCTAATTTGATTTACTGTGACTGCAACTCCACAATTTCACCAAGGTGCCAGATGAAGAATCTATCTATTTGTGCCCGCATCCTCCCCTGCAGACTAGCATTTTAAAACTTCCGTGTACCTCCTACTCTCCTGAGAGCCTCTGCCATAGCGGTCGGGGAAACGACCTCCACCACCACCAGCCCCACCACGGCCTCTGCCCCCTCGCAGTCGCACGCGAGCATGCTCGATGGTCACCCTGTTTGACGAAAACAACGAAGATTGAATTATTTGAGACAGTGACTGACGAATATGTATGCTATGCCATTAAGGATGAATTACCTCTCGTTGCATAGCTCTTTGCCGTCCAATTCATAAACCGCATCTTCGGCATCCCTGGGATCGTCGAACTCCTGAAAAGAAGGAGAAATCAGTCCATTAAACAGACATTTCGCATGCACTGGGCATTCATGCATATAATACAACGCCAGGTGACTCACCACGAATCCAAAGCCTCTTTTCAGGTCTATGTCTCTGATGCGACCGAAACCTTTGAAGAATCTTTCCACATCTTTTTCCCTTGCCGAAGGGTTCAGTCGGCCAATGAATATGCGACAGCCACTCATACTTGTGAAATCTGAAAACAAACGGTTGGTTACGGATTTAGAAACTATTATTTATATGCAATTATCGGTGAACGCTGTAAACAGGGCCAGTTTCGCAGCCATCTAATCAACGCCGCCCACATTAGATACAATTCGTCGGTAGCCATTGCGCATTAACAAAACACTGCTACCTAGCGTCTTTATCTTGCAATCTAGCGCGCCCTGTGCTATATATCTACAATATTTATACACATTTGCAAACATGTGCGTGCCAAAGTATAATCCACAATGAATTTACCGGTAAAGGTTGCGGCTATTTGGCTTGACCTTCTCTTAAATTCCCATGGCCTTGTGCAAGGCCCTCAAATATCCCAGTAGTAGTACTATTAGCTAATACATAAAACGCTAGTTAGCTAGCTTGCGAATACCTAGCTGAACAATTAAAACGTGAAATGCATTATTTGCAAGTGTATACATTTGTTACGACTGTGCATTTATATATTTGTATTACACTTTGGAAATAATCCGTCTTTGCTAGAATGCATACCTTTCTCTTGTTTTCTCCGGAGAAATTGCGTTTCTTACTGCCGCTTGCACAGATGAAAAGAGAGTGGCGTTTCTCGACACAAAATGGAGCCTGTTTTACGCTACAGCTCGCTAACCACGTCAAGACTTTATCTTACCACAAGGTGTCGGTCAGACACAAGACTCTCGCGACAAGGACGGGGAAGGGCAGGGGCGTCATTTTATGGGCTTCGTTCCATTTCGAAATGTTGTTCCCTTCTCGTCAGTCCCTGTGACGCCCTTGTTCACTAGCTACAATCCACCTAGTATAGGATTGCGTATACAGCAACAGCAACCAATATAATATTTCCAAAGCATAGGAAGATATTGATACAACTAGATTATATATTTAGATATTAGATTTGTTTCTAACTCAGTGAAGATTTAAAGCACAGAAGATTGTTCAGTTAAATCAGTACAGCATCATTGGGTATTTCTAGGATACTGCTTCCGGTATTCAGCGAAGACACCTCACAAATTATTCAGTAAAATGACAAAGAATAGTGTTGTTCACACTTCAAAAGAAAGCTTTAATTAGAAATAGTTATATACACACTGTAGAATTAAATTAAACTTTATACAAATATTAAAATACTATCTTCACACCCATTGCAATGTACAGAGAAAACCATAAACTGAAAGCATTGAAATGCAGAATCAAGACATGGACTTTTTTTTCCTTTTTTTTGTTATTTTCAGGGAAGCAGCACCGTACAACGGTGCTTAGGACGCAAACGTAGTTCAAAAGCTTTTTTCTCCCTCTGCATCCCTCAAATGCAACACTGCAGCAAAACAAGGTAAGAAAATGTGAAATTGGTGGTGCTTTTAGGCGTTGCCATATCACAGTCGCAAGAGAAACCTCTGGGGGAAGGAAAAAAGAGACGGACAATCTTCGTGTCCAAAAAGAAAAAAGAATGAAAACATACATAAAAAACACACAAGACAGTTTAATGCATAGAAAATATATATAAAGTAAGGCCATTGGGAACAGAGTAAAACGCGAGTCAATAGCGTAAAACAATAAAGACAGGGATTTAGGATTACAAACGAAATAAAAATATTTAGACGTACAGGTCTAAGGCAACATTCCCCGTTTGCGTTCATGTAGCCGTTGACGATGCACAAATAATTAACAGTCAAACGAAATGGGGAAACAGCCAGAGAAACGTCGCCTACTCAAAGTTATGACGAACGCACCCCAACGTCATTGGTTTGCCACAGTGACAAGCGCCAAACTAATATAAACAAGCCCAGGGTTTGCTACATCCATAACGCCATCCTCATCTTCTGACGCATGAAGAGAGGTTCCGTAAGCAGATGTGACATCAAATAAAACTGTCCTCGTTCAACGTTATAATAAAAAGGAGAGGAGGAGGGGTAGGTTAATTTGCGTACTACAACCAGTTGCAGTAGTGTCAATGATGATGATGGTACAGATTTGTAGCTGAAACTCTTTTTTTCAGCTTTGTGTGTGTGTGTGCATTGAAGTTGGTGACCGTGCCTAACAACATGTTGCCGTGTAGGAAAAAAAAGAGACCCTTCCCTGATAGGGGAAACACCTGAAGGCGACGCAGCCCTCTTCGGTGGAAAACAGTCGAGTTGTGTTCCTGCTGCCAGACAGCATGTCCAGGGAGAAGGCCACACCCACAGCGAGCACAGCATCCTCTCACCATGACTACGTCTTGTGACAGAAATACAAGCGCTTCTTGTATCCCCGCGGTGATACGGGGGCGTGTGCTGGCCTGGCGCGGCCGCGGGGGGGCTGTAGGAGTGCCCGCTCCACCCTGGTCTGCCCACATGCAGCAGGGAGAGGGGATCATGCTGGGTTAGGAGGCCTGTCGGAGGCGGTGCTTAGTGAACATGCAGTATACTGGACTAGCACACAGACCTTGGGGAACACTCACACCTCAACACTCCTTCTGCTGTACCTCAACACTTGAGGAGCAAGATTCACCATCGGTATCATCACAATCACCATCATTAATCATCATCATCAATCATCATTAATCATCATCATCATCATCAATCGGATAAATGCATCGTCATTCTCGTGTTGCTAGTTGTGATTTGGAGATAAGCCTTGGTGAGTGCCTTTGTTCAGAGATGGACATCAAGTGTGTACGACGTACAGTGATACATAGCCTACAGTACAAAACACCCCAAAGAAACTGGACTCGAGTTATGTATGCTCATATACATATAGGACTTTGATGCTCATACACATAACCACTTTAATGGCAGTCTGTCAAGAGGCCAGTCCTGTAGCTGGTGTCTAGCGAGCAGCAGCCCTGCTGACCTGTGGGAGGACGAGCCAGCATCACAGGCTACAGGGGGGCAGAGAGAGAGAGAGAGGCCGGAGGGGAGGAAGGGGGGCCTGGACGTGGGCAGTAGACGTGGAGGACTCGGGCGAGGCGGTGACATAGTTGCTTTGCTGCGTTCAGAGGTCCCAGCTGAGGGGGCTGGAGGCCGGGGACAGCCGGCTTCCTTGTTGATACTGAGTGTGGCTGCTGGGGGTCGTAGTTCACAGGGGAGAGGAGGGGGAGGAGCCACAGTCACACTGTATCAGCAGAGAGGAGGGAGACGCTGGAAGGGGCTTCAGGCTTCTTTCAACAGGGGAATATCTGCCGGGGAACAGAGGAAAGCACGTTATTGTAGGGTCGAGGTCTTGGCAGCTCTCAGCTACAGCACCCATGTTTGTTCTCAAGCACGCACACACACGCAGGCACACACAGACACACACTACACCTACCGTCAGAAAAGTCGTCCACAGAGGTGACTGAGAGCATGCTGTGCTGGTCGCTGCTCTCAGAGTCCCTGCGGAGGGGCGCGGCACACGCCCCCCCAGGGTGGTCTGCCAGCCAGGAGGAGCAGGAGGAGGGGGGGGGCCTGGTGGACCAGAACCGTCTCTGCGTGACAGGAGGAGGTGGAGGGAAGGCACATTTCCGTGTCTTTGAGGGGAGCTCTGCTGGGGCCCTCCCCACCCTCGGCCCCCTGGGGGCCCTCGGAGAGGACGATCTGGACCCGGGACTCCTGGGGAGGGGGCAGGGTCGCCCCCCCCGCCACTCCCATACACGGCCTCCTCGTAGGAGGGGAGGGCCACCTGGACCCCCTCCACCACCATGGAGGCTGGCTGGCCCGACACACCTTGCTCCCTCCTGGACACAGCGGACAGCGGAGAGAGGGGAAAGGAAGCGGAGAGAAAAAAAGGGAGATTAATTTTTCTAATTGCATGCCACACAGTATTAGCGGGGGTGTGATGGGAGTTGGCCATCCCAGCAGAGGGGTGTCAGGGTGATTCCAGTTCAACGTCAAGCCTCGGATCACAGGCCACCAGGCCTTCAGGCACACAACCTAATCAGCCCTGCTGCCAATCACCATTACATCTCTCTACTGCTATTCACATGACTGGGGCAGGGAAACACACAGGAGTGGCTCTCAGCTGCCCAATCATTGTCCCAAGTTACGAGCAGAAGTTACGAGCAGCACTTGTAAAACCTGTTGGCAAACCACTTCAAATATGTATTCGATACTAATAGAAGGAAGTTTTGAAGGCTCAGATTAGAATACTGTTTAGTCAGCAGTGGATTTCCTTTATGTTGGTTTTGTGTGTGCATGTGAGTGAGTGAGTGTGTGAGTGAGTGAGTGTGTGAGTGTGTGTGTCTCACCTGCTGTGGTGGAAGGACTTGAGTTTGGGCTGCAGCAGAACAAACAGGACCACCAGCAGCAGGATGAGGGCTACGGAGCTGGCGGTGGACGCCACGATGGAGAGAGCAGGCATGGCCAGCGGAGACCGAGGCTCCTTGTCTGCAGACACACGGAGGGGTCAGAGGAGAACACTCGTAGCTACACACATCCACACTCTAGTCACTCACTCTCTCTCTCTCTCTCTCTCCATCTGTCCATCTCAGTCCCTCTCTCAGCCCCCCCTCCCTCTCTCTCCCTCACCTTGGCTGAGGCGACAGCTGATCTGCATGGGGGCGTCCCAGTCCCCGTTCTGGCAGGTGAGGAACTTGTAGTCTCCCTTCAGGGCGTAGCCCTCGTCGCAGAAGTACTCGATGACCGTCTTCTGGGAGAGCTGGTGGCATGGCGACGGGTGGCAGCGGTAGCCTCCGTTCTCCGGCTCTGTGGGGGGCATGCACACTGCGGAGAGGAAGACCCCCATCAGCTCAAGCCAGCACCAGGGAGACCCGTACGCCCGCTGTCAAACAGAGAGCTCGGGGGGAGGGTAGTGGTGTCCGTGGGGGATCTTACCGTTGGTGCGGATGCAGCGGGGCGCCAGGTGGGACCAGGCCCCGGAGCTGGTGCAGGTGATGGAGGTGGGGCCGTCGGGGGCGTAGCCCGGCTCACAGCCGTACGTCAGCAGCGTGCCGGCGGGGAAGGAGCCCCGGTTAGCCTCCGTCAGGTTCATCAGGTCCCCATGCTGCACCCCGGCCGGCCGAGAACAGCCTGGACACACAGGGAGAGAGAGAGCGAGGACCGTTTAGGAGAGAGGTTTAGGACTGGGAGGAGGCAGCAGACATAGTAAGTAGGGGAGGAGAAGGTGAACGAGAGAAGTACAACTCGTGAATAGTAGGCCAGGAAATGTTCCTGGAACACGTGTGTGACTGATGAAGTGAGCTCGAGTCATCTCCGATGTTCTCCATGAGCTCACCTCTGGTCTCCAATAACAACGTGAGAGTGCTTCTGACAAAGAGCCTTGACTGGACTCATTCATCCCGAGCTGAGTCCCAGAAGGTAAACACTTAACCCCTCCACAGAAGCAGGGTGAAGCGTGAAGCCCTCAGTCACCTGAAGCAGGATCCACTTTCCAACACCCCGTCTGCGACGTTGCCATGTCACGCGTTTGTGTGCGTGCAACTCACGGTACGAGGAAGTGTTGGTGTGTGCCAGAACACTCCCAGAGTCAACACACCCTTCTGCTGACGGCTACGATCAGGTGAGAAGAGAACCACCTCTGAAGGGTGCAGGTCTGAACTCCTCCAGTACAGCCAGGCCGGGAGAAGCAGACATGTCTGTAGAACCCTCATGACTCACTGGTGACCCGGCACTCAGGGAAGACAAGACAGAGCCTCTGATGGTATCCAGATCCCCTGCTCTGATCACAGCCCCAGCCCTTCCCATGGTCCAGCCCAGTCCGGCCTGCTTGAGCAGTGTTCAACGACCAACACACACACACACACACTGTGCGTAAGTCTGTGTCTGTGTGCATGCCTACGAGTGCCCCTCCGAAAAGAAATCTTTCAACTCTAATCACCAGGGGCAAGTGTGCCCCTAAGCTGTAATCAGGAGATTAACTGCAAACATGCTTCTAGAGCACACAGTCTTCTCCCTGTGGTGCTGTGAGGATTCAGGCCCCGAGAGTCTCAGTCTGCCTGAGGATGTAGAACAGTGTTAGTAGACGGTACAATATCCTGCTGTGAGCGTGCACACTCCAATAACCTGCATTAATCCCTTCGTCCTCTGACAACTGACACCTTGACCTCAGCCTCTTCCTCCATGATGCTGAAGGAGGGACGAGGTAAGGACAGGCCTGTGGGGGTCTGTAGGGGTACGGGGAGGTAAGGACAGGCCTGTGGGGGTCTGGAGGGGTACGGGGAGGTAAGGATAGGCCTGTGGGGGTCTGGGGAGGTAAGGACAGGCCTGTGGGGGTCTGGAGGCTGATAATTGACGCGGGTGTGCTGGGACCACGGCAGGAGACAAACCGCCTGGGGTGCAGAGGACTGAGTAGAGCTGGAGGATAATAACCTTTAACAGACTGATAAACGGTGTGCAAGTCAGAGGAGGCCTCATAGCCTCTAATGGCTGGCAGCTCAGTGTTAATATAATTCATAACCTCGCAGAGTGCCAGGCACTCTCTCTCTCTCTCCCTGTCTCACGTCACTGCTGCGTGGCCCGGAGCTGGTAAACAAAGACAAGTCTGCTCAGACCAAGACCAACGAGTGCCGAGTAGGCAAATCAAACGACCGCTGACAGTTAGATCAGAGTGGAATCCTAAACACTTGAACGGGGGGTGGAGCTACGGAAAGAGGGAGTCAGTCGAGGAGGACAACATGCCAGGAGACAGGGAGGAGCAGACGGGGAGGTGGGGAGAGGAGGAGAGGGGGAGGTGGGGAGACAGGGAGGGGGAGGTGGGGAGACAGGGAGGGGGAGGTGGGGAGACAGGGAGGGGGAGAGGCAGGGAGGGGGAGGTGGGGAGGAGAGCTGAGGCAGGGAGGGGGAGAGGAGAAGAGGGGAGGTAAGGAGGGGGAGGGTGGGGAGACAGGGAGGGGGAGGTGGGGAGACAGGGAGGGGGAGAGGCAGGGAGGGGGAGGTGGGGAGGAGAGCTGAGGCAGGGAGGGGGAGAGGAGAAGAGGGGAGGTAAGGAGGGGGAGGTGGGGGAGACAGGGAGGGGGAGGTGGGGAGACAGGGAGGGGGAGAGGCAGGGAGGGGGAGAGGCAGGGAGGTGGGGAGGAGAGCTGAGGCAGGGAGGGGGAGAGGAGAAGAGGGGAGGTAAGGAGGGGGAGGTGGGGAGACAGGGAGGGGGAGGTGGGGAGAGGAGGAGAGGGAGAGGCAGGGAGGGGAGGAGAGCTGAGGCAGGGGTGGGGAGAGGGAGAGGAGGAGGCGGGCAGCAGGTTCTCAGAGCAGAGGCATGGACAGGTTCCGGCAGGTAGTCGAATGTTTCCAGGAGTGGTTCTGTACAACAATAACAATGGGTTAGAACACACACATACCATGACAGAGGAGGGGCTGGTGACTACTGCCAGAGTCAACAACACTTTATTGTGTTAATGTAACTATGTGTGTGTGTGTGTGTGTGTGTGTGAGAACAGTAACGAAAGTACAGTCACTCTACACTGATTAACTCGTCCGCCTGTCGGAAGGCGTTTACAGGAGCAGCAGGTAAGGATCTGTCTTGACACAAAATGGCCACCGCATACAGCCACATACGTCGACCAATGAAAACCCAGCAGTGTTGCCTCTCTGAGTGGAGCTCCTGTCCCATGCCTACAGACAGTAATGGATGACATTTCCAATGCAGCCACAATCATCGGGGCTCTAGTCATGCGGTTCCTCTGGCCCCTGTGGGGAGAGGCCTGGGCAGGGGGGCGTTAAAATCCCCTCAACTCTAAACTGTGCTCTCCAAATCTCCCCCGCCCCATCTGTCGCCAATGACGACGGCCTAAGAAAGGGATCAGGAGTGTGTGTGTGTTGGGGTGGGGTGTGTGTGTGTTGGGGGGGGTCTTACGCTGAGGGAAATTGAAATAGTAATTATTCTTCATTACAAGCAGGGAGAGATCCAAAGCAGATCAGATTATTCTACTGACGCCTTAAATCTGCAGCTGGTTAGTGGAGCCGTGGGACAATAGAGCAGGCAAAGGGAGAGGGGATGGAGAGGAGATTAGACCAGCCAGGATAAAACCCTCTCCGCCTCTATCTGCTGCTAAATATGTTTTTGTTTCTTTGTTTGTCACCCTCTTAAGTCCCTTGTTGTTGTTGTTGTGTTGGGACAGAGGGTGTGTTTGGCTGTCCCGTCCCTCTCTGGAGAGCTTAATCTCCAGGATGTGATCCTGTAGTTCATGGCAGGATACCAGGGGAGAGGCTGAGAGCTGGCCCTCCACCAGAGACTGGGCTGTGTGTCACTGCATCTCCCTCTCGTCCATATCTCGCTGTAGCAACATAAAACGTAGCTAATCTGTTCTGTCCCCGATAGCCACGCTACGCGCTAGCTCTCGTTAAAACTATACGATGGAACCTGAGGCCTGTTCCATAAAGGTCGCTCAAAAAAGTTACACTTAAAGTCCCAAACCTGACTTGCATTAGATTAATTAGTCAAGCGGGGCTAAAGCGGTTCCATAAAGGCCAATTTCAGCTCACGCACTCTTACTAATTCAAGTCTGAGTTAAGTAGTCAAGCTAATTGCACGTGCACCTTAAGCAGCCTGAGAGGTAAAACATAGATCATACAATCCACCACGGCAAAAGCAATGCACACGGGCACGTGACTTCTTCCAGAAAGAACGTTCCCTTTAAATCGTGTACAATGACTCTGACCGGACCAGGCTAGTTTCGAAGCATAAGTTACCATAGTAACCGAGTTGAAACTACGTTGAGCTAGCTTTATGGAACCGAATGAACTAGAAATGAGTCAGACTAACTGACATAAGTCTGTCTTATTCGGTACTCGCTTTATGGAACAGGCCTCTGATCTAATCCGTTTGTTGGGCTGGATGGCTTCCTCGTTCACGAACTGGGGGACTGCATCACACGCCGGGTCTGATATGAGAGAAACTTCAGTAGGAAGTAGTAAGTAACACCAGGCCTGATACACGTTCTGTAGAGAGCGTGTAAGACGGGAGGCCTGATACCTGCATGTCTGATACTAGCCATCTCTGTTTCCTCTGTGTACCGCGTCCAACCGCCATGCTGAGACACACACACACACACACACTGTGACACGCACACACAGCTCATGTTTCTGTCCACTCAGAAGACAGCTGGGGTCTGCCTGAGTCATGAGAGAAGAAAATATATAGCTGCCTGTCTCCTGGAGAGGGCGAGGGAGGGAGAGAGAGAGAGCAGAGAGAGAGAGAACAAGCTGTACAGGTTCTTCATGACACTGCTTCATCGACAGGACCGCAGGGATAAGGCAGAGTACTGTTGAGAGGAGAGAGGGGGAATGAAGGAGAGGGGGAGTGAAGGAGAGAGAGAGTGAGAGGGAGTGAAGGAGAGAGAGAGGGTGAAGGAGAGAGGGAGTGTTTGAGGGCGAGGGGCAGCAGGTTTGTAAGCACATGCCTGAGCACACAGATAAAGGCTGCCATGATGCGTGTTACAGAACTAGGGTTAATGGTGTCAAACACGCACGCGCTGTGTAACACACGGCAGTTTGAAACCGACAGGTTGGAGAAATAGTTGTTTAACCTAAAACCTGATGGTTTACACACACAGACACACACACACACACACACGTCTAAACACTTGAAGACAGTGCTCAACCGGAGCAAAAAGCTACACAAGGAACAACCCACGCAAGCATTCCACAAGGACTCTCAGACTTCCTGTACTGGTAGGCTTGCTCACTGTTACAACAGGCATCACATCCCCACTCTGATCCTGACGCTGACCAGAACTATATAAAGTCCGAGAACTGTGGGATATTCCTGACACACAGACTTCCTGAAACTCAGCCAATGCACAACACTTCCCCAAACACTTCAGCCCCACCTCTTTCCCTTCTATTCCTCTACCGCTCTCTCCCTCTGCCCTCTCTATCTCTCCACCCCCTTTTTCTCTCCCTCTACCCCCCCCCCTTCTCCACCCCTCTTCTCTCTCTACCCCCCTCTCGCTCTTGCCGTCTCTCCCATGCACCAGCACACACACACACAGTTTCCAAACAGACACTAACACAAGCCCCCCCCACTCCAACGCCCTTCCTGAAACGCATGAATGCTTGAAACGAGAGGCCACGTGTACTGGTGTTATAGCCGTTTTGCTGTGTGGCCAAGGGCACACAGTCACAGATGTCAGAAGCCCGCCCCTGAATAGGACATACACACACATCTATGGGGGTGAATATGCATGAGAGGCCAAATGGGGCCTCTATTGTCTGACCCGTGGCCCTGACACACACACACACACACACACAGCCCCAGTAGTAGCAGATGGATGGACGTTGGACGAGGGGGGCAGGGGAACCCCCTTCTGTCTCCCTCTCCCCTTCTCCCTCTCTCTTTCTCCCTCTCTCTCCCCTTCTCCCTCTCTCTTTCTCCCTCTCTCTCCCCTTCTCCCTCTCTCTCCTTCTCCCTCTCTTTCCTGTGGACAGCTGGGAGGCAGACATTCCTTCCTCTCAGCTTTCAGAGCAAAACAAAGAGATCAGTCGGTTAGACCCCCCTTCCACACACACACACACAGGCACGCACACATACACAATTTACATTACACACCATCAGCAAACTGCTAATCACATTTATTTTCTAAGCATACTGTTTCCTAGAAGAACAGCCACAGTGAACATTGATGATGATTCTAGACAGGGGTCTTCCCATGACATTTGGTGTAAGCGTCTTAGATCCATTGTTGTGTGTGTGTGTATATATATATATATATATATATGTGTGTGTGTGTGTGTGTGTGTGTGTGGTGTTGACATAAGAGGGGTTTCCTGTAGTCTCTCTCTCCAGGTGGTCCACACAAGGGTTTTTTATGGAGCAGGCCCATGGGGTGGGGGGAGGGAGTTGACAAACATGACAAATGTCACCTCCCAGCAGTGGAGCAGCCGCCCTGTGAACTTGTCCACCCTGCTCTGGTGCCCAGCACGGCCTGATGTCACGGCCAGAGATAGCGCCTGAAACTAAGGAGGAAGTCTGCCTGTGTGTGGTACACTGGTGTGCAAGATGGGGAGGATATGACACACACACACACACACTCACACACCTCCATCCCTCTGCCCCATTTGAATACAACCAGGAAAGAGGACGACGACACGGACCGTGAATACACGAGTCGCAAACCCACATCCCTGTCCCTGTGCAGCTTGCCCTGGTGGATTCTCAACCATGTCAGGTATGGGTGAGAACACAAGAGCTACTGTCCCTGGTACAGATGGCCTGCGGATGACGGGGGTTAGCGTGGAGCCAAGCCAGCTACTCTGTCAGCACAAGCCAGGCTTCTGAAGGCCTGTCAGGCAGCAGGAGGCCCAGGTTGTTGCTGTGCTGGTGACTGGAGGACTGGCCTGTAACTGGATTGAAGGGCCCAGATTGTTGCTGTTCTGCCGGCTGTGAGTCTCTGGGGAAGACAGGCCACAATTCCTTTCCCAAGAACATGAACACCACATGGACAAGACTGCACATGCCCAGCCCAACCCTCACCGCCAGTCTGGTTAGGGGAGTGCGTCTTTACACTCCTGCTCCGTTTCTGTGTGTGTGTGTGTGTACATACTATAACTTTGTCTTCATTTGATTGACTCAGATCGCCTGACAGACCTACAGACTTCTGTCCACAAGATGCTTTCATCATGTGTATGGGTCACGTCGAGGCTGCGTGTGAGATGTGTGATTGAGGAAGTGTCTGATCGCTGCAATCGAATCTGCAGAAAAATGCTGGTTACTCATAAGGACGTGAGTGTCTGTGGAAGAGTGTGTGGGTGACTAACGAAAAAAGAGGCTTTGCTTCAAGGGGAGAAAACTAAAGATTGTTCTAGGAGACAGAAGAGCGACAGAAGACAGGAGTCTAGAGGTTATATTTAGCAGCTAATTAGCCCGAGTGTTTCTGTCCGCTTCTCATTCTGCTGGTCTCTACATTAGGGAATCATTACGCTTCACAAACCCACACAGACTGTTCAGTCCTGAACTCTGGTCTGGGCTGGCGTTCATAAACAAGCTAGGATGTGTCTCACGATGTCCAGCTTTCTGATATGTCCCCTCCGGAACGCATGAGGTACCTGCTATGCTCAGACATCGACTAACCTTCCACCAAACAGTGTCAACCCTTAACCCACCAAACAGTACCTGCCAACCCTGAACCCACCAAACAGTACCTGCCAACCCTGAACCCACCAAACAGTACCTGTCAACCCTGAACCCACCACACGTGTCTGATCAGGGAAGTAAAACAAGATGGCGCATTCTCAATCATCTCAGTCAGAGAGAGAGAGAGAGAGAGAGAGAGAGAGAGAGCACATGTTCTCTCTCTCTCCTGCAGTGTTTGCCTGCATTGCAGTGCCCTTTTTCTGCACCAGGTCATTTGTAGGCCCTTTGTAGCCTTAATTGGCTGTGAGACAAAGACATTCCCAGGAAGCAGAGTGGTTGGGTCGCTCCCTGAGGTGATAAACACACACCAGGTAATGGCAGCACAAGACAGATCTATTTTGCTCCAGACTGATTCTAACGGCCGTGGTCTCACCTGCTCTCCTGTCCGAGAGCAGAAAGAAAAGAGAGAGAGAAAGGGAGAGCGCAGACATCACGCTGGGCTCAAGACCCTACACACACACCACACACACACACACACACACACACACACACCACACACAAACACACGCACTAATAGCTGCTTTAATGATGTAGCAGGAGCAGAGTGGAGCTGCAGCTTTGTGTGGTTTTGGGCCGAGGCATCCAACACTCTTCTAAAGGCCCTCTTTGTTCTCCCCCGTTTCAGAAGGAGCCAGCAGCCTGGTCCACATCTTCTCCCTGTCCTGCAGGACGCATGGACGCATGGCCGCATGGGCTCTCTAGGGGGCTGCTCAGAACAGGCAAAACACATCAATAACTACGCCCTCTGCTCTACAGAACCCCAGCCTATCGCAGCAAACTTCCTGTGTGAGAAGGAGTTTCACCACAGTGCGTGGGTTTCCTCTGAGCTTAGATAGTGTGTGAATGCGTGAGCGAGCATGTGTGTGTGTGTGTGTGTGTGAGAGAGAGAACACAACAGCAGCCACCACATTCACAGCCTGTGCTCCAGTAAACGATCCCAGAAGTAGGGCAAGGCTCGTCCTGACATTTTCCTTTGTGGTCATAACCCTGACGTAAGACGAGCAGCCCAGTCTTTCATTACTGACAAGGGACTTCTATTTTGCGACCAGAATGTCAGGGAAATATGTTCTCACACCCTCTGGTTAGTCAAACAAAGGTGAAGAACAAACGTCACCACAACAAACGACTCGGCCTGCTTGAAAGTCATCGGGAACGAGTGAGTGCTTGTTGTTGGTTTGACAAAGAACTGATAGAAAGAAGGAAGTGAAGCCAAGTCTCACTCTCGTCAGAACAAAACCCTCTTTGATACATGGGAAACATCTCCTGAAGCTCTCTCTCCCTCTTCCCCTCTCCTGCTAGTCCTCCATCTCCCTTTCTTTACTTTGTTTAGTACACAGCAGTTTCCTGTTCTCACAGTGACACGCACACATCACGTTGCAGACAGACAAACACACACACACACAGTGAGTGGGTCTGTTTGAGATTACTGACGAACACGGTTCTCTCCAGCAGTGTTTCCTGTGCCAGTCGGTGTGAGCTGTATCAGGGACACGCCGTTTGGGTTCTGTTTGTGCGCGTACACACACACACAATGATTTTCAACCCCAGGTTCCTAGTGACGTCAGGCTGTCCTCAGCAGTTAAGTGTTACTAATACCTTGAGGAACTGAAGTCCATCTACTTCACTTCTCCCATCTCCCTGTCTGGGCACATTGCCTTTTCATAAGACACTCAGAGCTAATGCTCTGCTAATACTAATACTGTGTCTCTTCAGTGATTATTTAGTTCTAGTTTTTCTCCCCTCTCAAGAGGTTTTGGGAAATGTCCCCTTGTCTTCTGAGGGTTCGGGTTGGCCATCAGTGTTGATCTGTTTGAGAACACACACACACACACACACACACACACACACACAGGTGCTCATTTGTACCAGAAGAACACCGTGTAACTGGTTGTGTGTTTCTAAAAAGGGAAGTCCCGGTTGAATTCTCAGATGTACATTTGTGTTCAAAGGCTAGACCTTTTAGCGGCGTCTAGTTGCAGAACAGTTCCTGTTTCTGCTTCCTGTTTCACGGGGGCCCTCTGCTAGCTGCTGGAGCCCAGGTTTGCGCTGCACAAGTGTTCCTTCTGGTGTTCATGACCTGTCTGAGCCTCTGTCAGGAGTGATGGAATTGGACCATTTCGTATTCATAGAAAAATTCCAGAACAATCTCCACCCCCTTTATAACCTGGGATTATCCGTTTGAATTATGCATGGGCAGAAGAGCGGGGGGGGAAACAATCCTGCTCAAGATCACAGGGAACAGAGTCTCCATACAGACAATAATGTGCTCCTCATCAGGGACGGCAGGCGTGTCGCCGTATCTCTCCTCCCTGCTTGGACCGCTCTCAGGGAGGGTGGGAGGGAGCACACACACACACACACACGATCATGAACACACAGCACTCACACACACACGATAACACACACATGACTAGCATCTTGATGGATAAAATCAGGAATGCGTACACCACATACAGAGACAGTACACACGCTGCACGTGGCCAGGCAACCGGGGACACGGTCCTCACGCAACCTAGCACCAGCGCTGCCTGTGGACGGAGCTGGAGCGAGTGTGTGTGCATGAGAGAGAAAGAAAGAGACAGAGGGAGAGAGAGAGAGACAGAAAGAGAGAGAGACAGACAGAAGAGAGAGAGAGAGAGCAGGAGAGACAGAAAGAGAGAGAGACAGACAGAAAGAGAGAGAGAGCAGGAGAGACAGAAAGAGAGAGAGAGACAGAAAGAGAGAGAGAGACAGAAAGAGAGAGAGAGAGAGAGAGAGAGAGAGAGAGAGAGAGACAGAAAGAGAGAGAGAGAGACAGAAAGAGACAGAGAGAGATGGAACGTGAGCGTGCCGTGAAGCGAGTCCTGCTAAGCTCTGTGACTGTGCGTTACGTAAGGACCATACGGGAGAAGACTCGGTACAGTCAGAGCCCACTGTAGCCGCACACACACACACACACACACACACAGAGGACAGAGAGGGTTGTGAAAGCGCTTGAGGTGTGTTATTTTCAGGGGTTCGCATTAAAAAGGAAAATCAATTAAATCTTTGAAAAACACCCGAGGCCGCTATCGCACGACACACCCTTCTGAACACACACACACACACACCTCGTGTCCGTCTGCTTGCCTCGGCAAGGACATCTGGCAGCATTCACAAGCTGGCTGTGTGGAGTGTGTGTGTGCGTGCACACGTGTGTGAGTGTGGGGGAGGGGTCTGAAACAGCAGAGGAGAGTCTGAAGGAGAGAAAGGAAAACTGGCACCAATGACGGAGTTCAAACAGTAGGTCTACACATCACCAGTCCTGTACTCCTCTATGGGAAGAAGGGAAAAAGACACATTTTTCTTTATACTTAATTATCCTTAATCTAAAAACAGATTACCAGGTTCGGTTTCTCACATATACTGCTAGGATCTAGCAGAGATGAGAGCTGGGCGTTATGGAAGCCTTGTGACATGACCGTAACTGAGGAGGAACCGTCTCCTCAACTTACCACGTTTTGTGGTTGGTTATTGGTGTGAATGGACTCCAAAGACTGATTGCTTATTGGGCAGGCTGTGAAAGCAGAAACCTGACCACCGTCCCAGGAGGAAATAACATCTAATCCAACTAACTGACCACACCGAATCCAAACACAACCTCAATCAATTTTGAGAGGGAGAGAGAGAGAGGTACGTGAGGTACAATATGTTGTGTGTGTTTGGGTGTGTTTTTACCTGACGCGTGGACATGTGGCACCAGGGTGATGAAGACGAGGAGGAGGAGGGTGGAGGCAGCCAGTCTGAGGGCTGACGAAGAGGAGGATGCTAAAGAGAGGGCTCTCGTCTCGCAAGCTACCATTCCATCGCACATCTTTTCCTCCCGCGACCAGCTAGAGTCCTCTACAGATTAACCTGCGGCGGGAGGGAGAGGGAGATTACTATCAACATTCAACAAGGATTACACAACTCACATAGACACTGCGAACGAAAGAGAAGAGAGAGAAAGAGGGAGGGAGGCAGAGTGTGTGTGACACTGTGAGCATCCTGATCCAGTTGGACGAGCAGCTGCTGTAGTCTAGTGGATGAAAGTGTAGCGATCTCCTTGCCTGTGATGAGAAGCTTACTGGGGTTCAGACAGCGGTCCACCACGACCCCCAGGCCAGAAACCCGAACAGGGAACATCTCACTGAGACCCATCAAGTCCAGCACCATCGGCATGCTACTTCCCCTGATCCCATCCTCTGTGGATCTGTCATAACATCCATATCACTGACCAAACAAAGCAGATATTACACACCATGGATGCCGCCACGGGGAGATCTGCTCACGCTGAGATGCCGAGGAAGAGTGTCCGTGAGAACCGGAGAACGGGGGTGGGGGTGGGGGGGGGCAGAGAGGACCCACAGAGAGAGGAGGAGGAATCCCATATCCCAGGCTAGGACTCCGAGGGGAAATGAGCAATTGGGTTTTCCAGAAACATCTGGGAGGACAGAGAGGGTGGGAGAGGAAGAGAGAGAGAGAAAGACTGATCCGGAGACTTACAGTCAAGCCCCCTCCCCACATCCACTTCCCCACACCACCAACTTTCTGATAGCAACAGAGCATGAAAAGCACAGTGCTAAGCAAACTGCCTTTACCCCCGACAAAACTCTGCTCACTTCTCAAAACTGACAAGGAGCTGGGGGGGAGTGTTTGTGGTGATAAGAAACACAGGATCATTAGCCAAATGAGATCCAGGTGCAAAGGCTTGATTGCTTTGGGAGAGCTGGTGATGAATTAGTCAGCAGTAGCGGGCTGGATCATCTGTAGGCGTACCCCAGGAGGTAGCCTGCGTCCAGCAGAGCTAGGCAGAGGAGGCAGGAGCCTGACTGAGGCCTTTCTGCAGTATAGCAGCTGAATCGTTAATACATTTTTCTAATTCTGAATCAAGCTATTTTATTCCGCCCTGCCACACACTGCATAGGCTCTCACCTCACTCACACACAGTATATTGCGGACCCACTTAACGATCACCTAGCCAAGGTTTTTCTTTACGGGAGCTGCAATCACTTGGCAGCAGGATTCATCGAACGCAGTACCCAGTCACCTTCCCGCTCCCCGGCGTGGGGCGAGACGAGCACCTGCAGCCCGCCAGCCGGTCGGCTGCTGGGAGAGTGACGCAGGGCCGGGCGTTTGGCAGGACACCCAGGGCGGCGCCGCGTGCCAACGGGTGGAGACTCACAGAAGGCACCAGACGCTTGACCAACAGACACAATTACAAGCCCCCTTGTCGTCATGACAACGCGGCATATGACGTCACACCGCCGCAGGCCTCCGATAACGCAGATGGTTCTAGGCTGACATCCTCCGGGTTGGATGGTTAACGTCCCGCCGACAACAAGTACAAAGCAACGACGAGAAAAACTCAAATTCTCTCAAATCACATCAGGGATTTGAAACGTGTTTGGAGCAGCGGCCCCCGCCAAGACTGAAAGAACACTTTCGAAATGTGAGATGTCGTGAAGTGTAAACTTCAGCAGAATTATATTAATTGCCTTCTCGGGAGAGTGTTTGAAAAGGAGAACCACGTAAATCCAAGGTTGAAAAACTGTTGACAATAAAGCAGCGTTGATCAATCTGAAATGGACGGGCGAGGCAGAGCTATATATCTGATTAGTGCAAGTCATTTGACCTTAGTTCTGACTAGATTACTGGCCTATTGTTCAGCTTCTGCATTAGTGACAGTTAAGACAGATAGAATTGAATAAACTAATGGCAGGCTAGTAACATGTCAACAACAGCACAGTTCTTAATCTGTGACCCACTGGGACAATTACAACAGCCTAGCATTCAAACAACCTAGGCTGTAATTAAATCATGGGAATTACCTCCTAGCTGGAAAACGTTAGGTACTCAAGAGCTCAAACAAACTGTAAAAAAAGTCTAAAGGTCCTTTGACCAGGAAGCGACGTGGAGGATTGATTGGAAATGAAAGAGATCAACGGAACATCTAGGGGTGATTTCTTATTCAGAACCAGAAGGAATCCTGGCGATGGAGACGCTCTGGCATGTCGTTTTGGTGTCTTGTGGTTGAAGAGAACAACAAGTGCCAAAAACAACCCTTCCCACATTTAATTAATCTCCATTTAAAATAATCTCCATCTGGCCAAGTTCAGAATGTGTTTGAAGTAAAGATATCTCTAGTGCTCCATCATATTATCTAGCCTATCCGAGATCAGCCGGTATAACATGAGCCAAAAAAAACAAAAACAATTTAAGAGTCAAAATAATCTTGTTTACCATGGAAATAAACTTTGTAACACAGACAGTAGATTTGTCAACATCTCTCTTAAGACAATGCTCTCAGCTTCTTAAAGGACAGGAGGGGCAAGGACTTGGGTCAGCTAGGGAAAGAAATATGCAACTCTCACTAGATCCGCCAGACATCAAGCCAGCTAGACATCCAGCCAGCCAGCCATGCAGCTAGCCAGCCAGCCAGCCACTGCAGTTTGTCAGCTGCTCAGGGCTGCTGGATCTCAAAAGGAGTTGGGGAGAGCAGGCGTACATGTGCATGGGAACAGAGGGGTCTCAGTGTGCCAGGGAACCGCCGTAAAGAGATTGCCATCTGATAGGCCTCTGCTGCTAATGCCTTCAGCTCCTGGTGGGGGAGTCGGCCTGGGGTGGAGCGGGGCTGGGGCTGAAGGGAGGCTGGGGCTGTAGGGAGGCTGGGGCTGTAGGGAGGCTGGGGCTGTAGGGAGGCTGGGGCTGGGATAGGGTGTTGTAGAGGGAGCGAGGTTGAGCCTAGAGGGGCAACGCATAATAGCACAAAAAGGCCCATTGTTACGAAGCATTATAGTGTTAAACCCTGCAGGGGCATCTCTCTGGGCTGCTACTGAGGGAGAGATTGCAAAACAGAAAACAGTGAAAGACACAGATCCCCAGTGCTAAGAGTTCAGCTATGCTATAAAGTCAAGACGTGCCAGGATAACTCTCACATGGCCATGAAGCTACCCTTTTTCACTAAGATATATCAGTGGATTCCGTCAGTGGAACAGTGTAAACGGAATTGTTTTGAAAGTAGGATACAGGAAATAAGGGTAGCCAATTTCCCTAATTGAATTATTGTCAATGTCGTCTTTATCGACGATGCAAAGTAAAATCATTATTTTAATTTACGAAACTTCAACCCAGCCTACAGACTAGTTCAGTTCTGGGGAATTAAGTACTGTAGCCTACATGTTAAGTCATGTTCCAGCCTAAGCTATAGGAAAACTACCATAACTACTGACAAAAAAGGACTAAATGTGTCCCAACATTGTCTATCACACGAGCTTAGAGAAGACCTATATAAACTATACGTTGTCTAGACTGGTACAAATGTAAATAGCAAATGCCATCACAGCACCAAATGCTGACCGTCACACGCGCCGACACGTGCAACTGTTCAGAGAGCTATTTAAACAAAGAGTGCAAGATCGTCTGACTGTACATACACATAGCCTTAAAGCCACTGGATGACAAAAAGGAAACGGTCAAATCTCAGCCATATCTGTAGTAATAGGGTGTAGTGATTACGTTCTCATTACACACGGGGTAAAAGTGGATATATTAATTACTAATAGGTGACACTAGTACGATTTATCAGTAAACATTCCAATATCGCGAACATGTCAATTGCGTGGAATACGTAGTGGGCCTGTTGCAACACAGTTCATACGATGCGACGGCTCACATGAAAATATACAACTATCTACCGTGTAATGTTGATAGTAGTTGTAGACCAAATATGCCTACAGTATGCTACTGTTTTACGTGTATTGTTACATTAACGACCTTGTAGAATCCAGGACGGAAAGACATAAGGCTAAATTGTACTAGTCACGGACGGAGACGATTAAGCTACTAGACAGTCGGTTTCAGAAAAGTATTGATAGTCTAAACTACAAGCTAGATCCTGACCAATCCTCCTCAGTGTCAGCATTACAATTTGAACCTGTTTCATGAAGATAAAAAGGGGCCCAAGGACACAGAGGCAAGATACTTCACTCACTGACAAGCCTACCCTTCCCTGCCAAAGCTACTGAGCTAGTGCCTAGTGTCGGTGTAGTTCTGCTTGGCTTGCAAAAATATAATAGACTTACCAATGTAAAGGCAGCCAGCAAGCCCTGCCCTTGTCGCTCACTTTCGGAACATTAACGCGAAGGTTTACAAATTCCGACGATATACAATTTGTGATAATTTTGTAGCGGTTCGACGTCTGTCAGCGCTGTTCTCTTCCCCAGCTTGCCAGTTCTTTATTTGAGGTAAGCGGAAACACTGAGTGAATTCTACCAGCTGCCTCGCTTTCGGACGGTCTCCATGGAAACTATGGATCAGTCTCGATTGTTGAAAGTCCGACCTTGACTTGTCTCCTTCACGTTATGTCTGTACGGCCTCTTTCATTGGACGACATTTGTTACAGGTTCCGCCCTCTGCCGTTTCCTCGAATAAAACGAAGTTGTTTGTTAATGTCAGCGGGACTGCACATAGGAATAGACGCCGAGGACAATAAGACCTGAAGGTGGCAGTAATGCAACTACGTGATTAAATCAAAAGAAGAAGAATACGACGACGTGGACGCCCACAACTATCGTAAAACTTCAGAAATGCAATTTCAGAGCGCTTTACGTTTACTTAAAGTAAAATCTAGAGCGTTTTCACTAATAGCAATGCGTTCGACATCAAATCAAGTATGCATGCAACTTCTTCCAGGCCCTCGCTCTTTCTTTGACGAGGCTGTGCAGGTGAAAGTTGAGGGACTTGCACCACAACAGCAAGTGGAGTTGAGATCAAGGTTGACTGACCACAAAGGGGTCGTCTTCAAAGCGTCTTCAGTGTACATTGCAGATGCAAACCGGGCAGGTGGATGTATGTACCTCCCCCTCCTTGAGCGGGACCTACACCGGTGTCGAGCCTATGGGTTTGTTTTGGTCCATGGTGCCCGAGACCCCGCACAGAAAAATGTTTATTAAGACTGCGTCGAGTCCGATACTTGTCAACATAGACGCCCTCAGCAATACTGGTGAAGTCTTGGCTTCAGAGACTAGCGAAAGGCAGTTCATGATAGAGGGCATGCGTAGGATACCACTGAAGGAGGACAAAGTTCGAGGAGTCCTGTTTCTGCCACCGGGTAAGGCTGTGTACAAGTAGCCCCCAAACCCACATAAACCATTTAGTATGCATAGTATTGACTTAACAACAGTTTCCTCAACAACAGTTTCCTCAACAACTATTCTCTCGTTTCCATTCTCTCTATCTCTCTCTCTCTCTCTCTCTCTCTCTATCTCTCTCTCTCTCTCTCTCTCTCTCTCTCTCTCTCTCTCTCTCTCTCTCTCTCTCTCTCTCCCCCTCCCTCCATCCTTTCAGGCAAGGGTCCTTTCCCTCTCTCTCATTCTCATTCTCTCTCCCCCTCCCTCCCTCCTTTCAGGCGAGGGTCCCTTCCCAGGAGTTTTGGACTTGTACACACTGGGTGGTGGTCCGTGTGAAGCACGAGCCAGTCTGCTGGCAAACAAAGGCTTTGTGGTTCTGGCCCTGGCATATTATGGATATCAAGACCTGCCCAAAACTGTACCCAAGAAATTTGACCTGGAATACTTTGAAGCGGCAGTAGCTCTCCTTGGAGGACATCCACTGGTTAGTGCAGTACATACCATGACTAGTTCAGATGGCTGAGCGGTTAGGGAATCGGGCTATTAATCAGAAAGTTGCGGGTTTGATTCCTGGCCGCTGATTTTTGATACTTCTATTTTGTCGAAGCAATGCTGCTCTCTAGTGGTGGGTTTGTTTTTCACAATATCAACTTTCTGTTTGTTTAGGTCCAAGGTCCTGGAATAGGTGTCATTTCAATCTCCAAAAGTGGAGATTTGGCACTGTCAATGGCATCTTTTCTGTCTGGGATCTCAGCAACAGTATTTATCAATGGTTGCAATTCACCTGTTTTGTCCTCATTGCATTACAAAGACATCATCATCCCTTACTTGGCACCTGTGTTTGAGAACATCACCGTCACACCATCTGGTATTATTGACGTCCGCGATGCCCTTCCAGACCCCATGGCGACAGAGAAGAACCGGAAGTCTGTGATCCCTATAGAACGTGCCAGTTGCCAGTTCCTTTTTGTTGCCTCAGAAGATGACAGGAACTGGAACAGCTGCCTCTACGCAGAGCAGTCTGCGGCGAGACTGAGAGACTGCCAAAAAGATAACTTTGAGTTGGTGACGTATCCCAATGCAGGGCATTTCCTGGAAGTGCCCTTTATGCCACATTGCCCATCTTCCCTCCATGCGGCTGTGGGTAAAGAGGTGATGTTTGGGGGGAATTCAAAAGCTAATTCGGAGGCACAGTTGGACCTGTGGAGCAGAGTCCAGAAGTTCTTCAGGAAGCATCTAGAAAACCAGACACACAGCCAGAAAGCTATGCTATAACACATTAGTGCTATAATACATATGTGCCTTTGCCTCAATCAAATTTCTAACATCAAACATGAACATAAACAACATAACTAGTCACAGCACTGTCAGTAACATCATTTAAAATGCTTGGCACAATATCTAGCCAGCTAATGAGTATGTTTTAGGCAGATGATGTGGGGAAAAAAATCAATTATGGAAATACCATTTAAATGAAGCTTCATGAATTCACAAGGCGAGGTGAGTGTCTCTTAACCTGAATGAACACCTCCATGGGTAAGAGGCAGCGGGAGTCTAGGTGAAGGCTCTTTTATCATACAAGTGGACAGCCGTTGGAGAGCATGCAATGGTTATCAAACTATTCTGTGGTAGCTGTAGCTCCAAGAACGGATAATTTAATGAGCCATTGATTTATTTCCAACTGACTCACCACCACTAAAATATCAGAGAATAGTAAAGTGGTTTTTTTGTAACAAATAGGTGTTATCGTTGTGTTGTATTACTTTTCATCAGTTATTGTGTGTCGCACCTGGAATTGACAAACCTTTCAAAACAAATTATATATATAACAATAAGTATAACAATTCAAATAAATGTACGCACTTACCCCCAAAACATATAGGAGAGACATTGAAATGGTTTGAAATAAATATTGTTTGTAATCTAAAAGTAAAGTTGAATCACAATAGTCTCAGAGAATTGTTTTGAATTAGGGGTTCACATATTGGACCAGGATTGTAACCTGACCTGTCACAGGGAGAAAATTCATCTTACCCAAGAGGAATGTCTCATCTAGCTGTTGGAGCAGAAGCTCCTTAACCAGTAGCAACATAGTTGCAACATTTGGCTCTTAGAATTCATTTGTAAGGCTACCAAAACAATAGTAGTAGGTATATTATATGAGAATAGATGTCATGCCCAACCCTGATTTATAAAGCGCAATCATGGATCACTTTGTTGATCAAAAAATACAAACTATGATGGAATAGCTTTTTGCACTGAATTTTTCCTTCATTCATTGTAGTATTTTTACACTGCCCTGAGGGTCAACTCTAACCCTAGACATTTGACTGCAGTGTTTTCCTAAAATATTGTACAAAATCATATTTCTAATAAGTAATCAAACCATTTAAAACAAATAGCCTTCTATAGGCCTATGTTTATTTCAGAGGTAGGATTTTCCCCTCACTTCCAGACACCGACCCAACACCATGCAATACAGTATAGGCTCTAACCTTTTTTCTGGGAATAACATTTGGGTATACCCAAGTTACCCAGTGATAACTGCTATACAGTCACTGAACAGGACCTGTGCAACTCGGTGCGAAGGTCCAAAGATTTCATATACTGAAGAGAGGAGTGGCTCAAAAATCGTCTTGCTAAACCCCTTGAGGAATATTCGGCGTCTCGCACCATAGCCGAGAGGGGATAGCCCAACTGACAGACAAACGCGCGGCACCAATATTTTCTTGAATGGTGAGAATATTCAGGCACGAACGGTTTTTAATAACACAAACTGAAATCTATCACGAAATGGGCATCCTCACAACCCGCGGACTCCAGGTGCAGACTGTATTACCTTATCGGAGCTAAACGTAGCCTTGGTTGTTTATTTTTCAGATAAAGGCGAGACTATAACCGTATTGGGTCGACAAAATAACTCACGGAGGTAGGCTTCATTTATGGACATAGACAAGAAGAAAGAAATCTTATTATATTTTTTCTTTTGGATAAATCAGATCAGTGTGATGCGGGAATGTGCGGTTTAAGAGGGTGAAATATGCAGGTTATTTCTCTCCATGTAACTGTGAAGAAAAACCCATTGTGTCACTCTTTAGATTATTGGTATCCGAATATGAGATGTTTCGTGGCAGTGTTCTTCCTTTGACATCACCATTTAAAGTGTGCTTTTTGTAAGTGCGCGGAGTTGATTAGAGATGTCATTTTATTTATTGACAGAAGGCTACGGGGACAGACGAAATAAATGTAACCTAGGTATATGCAACTGGTTTAAATGAGGTAAACTCAAACGGGTTGAATTGTCAGTATTTTGTTATGTGGGGTTAAATAGGCTATAGAAATTAATGAACACAATTATGTCTTGAAACTCCCAAGCAGGGCAGACTGCCATTTCGAAGCCAAATCCATTGGGTTACACATGCGGCAGTCTTGGAAATAATCCATGCCACTATCAAGCACTTGTTAGGTTTCCTAAATATGCAATTATTAGTTTAATTACCCCCGTGCGGTGATTTGAAATGGATGTTGGCAGCTGGGTACCGACCGCTGGGGACGGGTCTGCAAATTTGACTGCGCCCAGCCTTTTGCTGGACTTCCAAAACGCTTCGGGTCCAAGTACACCATGGGATAATGATCCGTTAAACGAGGTGACACGTTTGAAGAATCAGCAGCGCCTCACCCAAGAACAAGTCTACCGGGACTTTACCACCACCATACAAGTTCTTGTCCTGATTGGGTGTCTGTTTGGTAAGTGTTGTCTCTGAATCCTAGCCGCACACACGTGCTTTTGACATCTGAATAAAGACGTCATATCAAGCGAATATTAAGTCACCTTAACAGTAGGCCGACAAAAGGAACGTGACAGATAGTAGTCTAAATGAAAACAGGTATTTAGTTGAACTGTTAGTCGATGTGACAAAGGGGCTTGCAGATGATCAGACATAAACGGAAACTTTAGTTATATTGGTCTCGATTTTTTAAGAAGAAATCTTGTTCAGAAGTTGCACGTGAAATGCTAATTAAATTAGGCCCACTAGATCAACAATAAAATACTATCACAATTGATTAAATATTGCCTCCACATTTAGTTTGCCTGTATATACAGTTAATTAACTTGGTCGATTATATTGTCTCCTGTTTAGCATCATACTTGCAGATTGCACCCGGTTACCATGGTCTCCTTGATGGAAAGAATGTCTATGGGATGTAATTTTACAAACAGTACAGAGACAGTGTCAGAGGCCTGCCACTTGTTTATGAAAATAGCACAGCAGCTCAGGAGATCTCAGAGTTAATGGATTTACCAGAAGCATACAAGAGCCAATGTGTGTGTTTGTGTGTGTGTGTTTGTGAGTGTGTGTGTGTGAGTGTGTGTGTGTGTTTTACATTGCTGTATCGCCTCTTGAGGATTACAGAAACAGCAATCAGAGGTGTATGCTTAAATCATGACTATGTAGCAGTCAAGTCCCGTTATCAGAACCTACCCAAACATTCTCAAAATGTTGGGACTTATCTTTTACTTTCACCAGCACTTTTTAATTCAGGATTCATAAAAGACATGCAGATATCTGTATTACTTCTCAACTGTCATACTGTCCAACCGATTTGTTCTTCTTTAAAAAAAAACGTTATCCTCAACAGCAATCCAAAACGAGTCTTGACACAAGTCTACTTTCACGACGAGTCACATTAACAATAAGAAAGTCTACACCCACTTTTGTGTATGCATGATTTATTCTTTTTCATTACGTGTGGGAGCGTAAGAAGCAGGTTCAAATGGTGTTGAAGGGTGGTGCGAACTGCTAAGTTACATTTCTCACAGAAATGATGAGGTGACAGCTTCTGTGTGCACACATGTACTGAGCCATGTGGTTTGTATCAATATCATGCCATAACCTTAGAGGTGAAATCCCACCAGCATGTTCCAGGTTTCAGTTCTTTCTTAGCATGTTCCAGGTTTCAGTTCTTTCTTAACCACATTGAACTGTGTTGAACATGGTACAGTTATACACTTTTTTCTTATCTTATTCTGTGAGTTGTTTTTGGTCTGTTTGTCTGGATCCTGTCTTCAATAAAGTTTGAATATAATTGAACACACCCTCACTTTTCACACTGTCATACTATCTTCTAACCATAAAACTTTCCTCTCTCTTCTCCCCCCTCTTCTCTCTCCCTCCCCCCTCTTCTCTCTCTCTCCCCTTTCTCCTCTCTCTCTCCTCCTCAGGTAATGCCATGGTGCTGTGGTGCACCTGCTGCACCAACGTCTTCAAGTCTGTGACCAGGTGCTTCATCAAGAACCTGGCGTGTTCTGGCATCTGTGCCGGCCTGGTGTGTGTGCCGTTCGACGTGGCCTTGGGCGCTAGCCCTCCTTGTTGCTGGTGGCTCCGCACACTGCTGGTCTGCAAGACAATCAAGTTTCTGCACAAGCTCTTCTGCTCTGTCACCGTGTTAAGCTTTGCTGTCATCGCCCTCGACAGGTGAAGCAGACAACAAACTTAGATACAAATCGCATAGACATTTGAGGCTATTAGGCATACGCTATAAAGCTGTTTAACTCTATGATGTTATTGTTTTCACAAATTAAGAAATAGTGTGTAGCCTATTTGCCTAGTTTCTCTGACTGCCCACCCAGCCATGGCAGTTTGGAACTATCCCTGCTGTCATAACATGACCATGGATGCTCACAAATCCATTCCACACAGTAGGAGATGCATCAAACACAGGCGTCCGGAAGGGAAACGGTGTTTTTTTGTACCAGAGAAAAAAATAAAAACATTCTATCTCCATCTACCCCCTGTGGAGTGGACTTGGGGTGGAAATCAATGGTGCATGTGTACTCCACGCTGAGTGGATGTCTCTAGCTTCTTCTGCCGTGCTCAGAACCGCGGCCAAAACCAGGGAGTCCACAGGGAGCAATGACACATCCACTACTACACACACGCACATCCACTACTACACACTCGCACATCCACACACCTTCCATTGAAGGCAACATGCATGTACTGTGTACACACACACCCTCCCCCTCCCCCCTCTCTCTCACCAGAGTCCAGCCTTCTCTGTCTGTGTTGGAAGGTAATCTAATTTTAGAATATGACAAGAAATTGTATATCTATTTCAGTTGACAACTGAGATTATCAATTAAAGACACAGTGTTTGCTATCACATCAGCTTTGTGTTACACAGGTATGGTTAAAGGTTTACTCTTAGGACTGTAGATTCTCATGTTCAGTCCTAACCATAGCCCCTCTCCAAGGGCCTGTGCTTCCATAGCAACATAGCAACAGTCAGAACCATCTATCCACTGAATAATGTATTTTCTGTTGAGGGCTGTTAAGAGATGGAAATACAGCAGGCAAGTTGAGAAGGGGGCCATGCAAAACGCATAACTGTGTGTACACAGACAAACATATTATCCATCTGACGTTTGTAAATGCTTGCTGAGGACTATGAAGTGTATCTGAAGACATAAGCACCTTCCCTCAGACTGTATTGTGATCCCTCTCTCCTCATATACACAAGCACCACACAGAGACAAGACTTGGACTCCTTTGTACAGCTCTAATACATTTGAATTACAAGTGGAAGACAGAAAATAACACCTAATATCTCTATGTGGACCACTGCATTATACTGTAGAGTTGTCCCGCACATTAAAACACTAATGAGATGATTGTCTTGAGAGAAAGAAAAAAAAACTCCACAAGAAACTAGCATGTAGTGCATGCTTTAGCTTAAGTACCCTTGAAACCCCTTGAGTCTCAACAGAAGAGTCCTTGAAAATCTGCCCTGTTTGTGATGCTTGGTGTAGAGAACGAGATATTGGTTTCTCAAAAAAATCTCGAAAAAAGTGAATACGTATAAGTCCCCTTTTGTGTTCTCTCTGAAAACCGACAGAAGAATATTGTACCCTTCAGGCAATGTGGTCACAAACACAACACATTGCAACAGAAGTACGCAGTTTACACACTGTCTGATACATTATCCTTGCATTCTCTCATCCCTAGATACTACTCTGTCCTGTACCCTCTTGAAAGGAAGATCTCGGATACCAAATCTCGAGAACTGGTCATCTACGTGTGGATCCACGCCGCCGTGGTGAGCGTGCCCGTGTTCGCCGTCACCAACGTAACGGACATTTACGCCACGTCCTCCTGCTCGGACAGCCTCCCCCGCTCCATGGGCCACCTGGTCTACGTGGTGGTGTACAACGTCACCACGGTGATCCTTCCTCTGGCCGTGGTCTTCCTGTTTATGGTCCTGATCCGTCGAGCCCTCAGCACCAGCCAGAAGAAGAAGGTCATCATCGCCGCTTTGAGGACACCTCAGAACAGCATCTCCATCCCGTACGTGTCCCAGCGCGAGGCTGAGCTCCACGCCACCCTCCTGGCTGTGGTGCTGGCCTTCTCAGCCTGCAGCGCCCCCTACGGGGTCCTGGTGGTCTACCGCAGCATCCTGGGGGAGAGCGAGGAGCTGTCTCCCTCCCTGTACCTCACGGCCATCTGGCTGCCCAAGCTGTCCCTGCTCACCAACCCTCTGCTGTTCTTGACTGTGAACCGTTCGGCCCGGCGGTGCCTGCTGGACCTGGTGGCTCGGCTGCACAGACGCTACAGCCGCCGCAACGTGGTCAGCACCGCGGGGCTGGGTGGCGAGGGCGGAGCGGGGGGGGCCCGTGGGGCTGGAGGCCTCGGCCCGCTCTGGAAGCCAGCTTCTGGAGATGTTCAACATTGGGCAGCAGCAGATCTTCAGACCCACCGACGAAGAAGAGGAGGAGGTGGAGAATGAGATCCCCACAACGGGGCTGGGGACTCAGTCGAATGAGGACCTCCAGGAAAGGCCGAGACATGTAGGGCAGGGAGAGGCTGCTGCCCCCCACTTGGATACTCTGCCACAGGCTGGAGTTGGGGAGGGAACAGTTGTGGCCAAGGAGTTCCCTCCCCCCGCCGTAGTTCTGCGGGGGTCTCCGATCCACACCTGCGCTTACACCTCCTCGGCACAGGTGGCGCCGGCCACGCCCACGGAGCCTGAGGACGCCACTCAGTTTGGGTTCGGGCCCCTTTGAGCTGCCGCCTCAGTGGCTGCCTGAGACCAGGAACAGTAAGAAGAGACTGCTGCCCCCCTTGGGGAACACTCCGGAAGAGCTGATCCAGACCAAGCAGCCCCGCCCACGGCCCGAGCGCCGCATCAGCAGAAACAACAAGGTCAGCACGTTCCCCAGTGTTGACCCCTGAACCCTCACCTATGCCCAGGCTTCCCACCTAGGACCCGGGCAGTGCTGGCTGGAAGTCAGATTTGACAGTGACGGAGATACGTGGTTGGCCTTCACACAGTTTTTTTATTTCTTTTCTATCTTTCTCTGAAACAATTGACTTGTACTGTCTGCAAAATACCAGAAGGGATGCCTATTGTACTTTCCAGTTATTGACAAAAAAATCTTGACTAGTCATTCTATGTGACTATGTCACCTACAGTATAGAATTCTTGTCACTTATAGTATACTATATTCTGTGAGCATTCCATCTTGAGATCGGGTTGAGGTCGGTGTAAGGATTTCATCACAGGAGCCGGTATCCATCTTGATCACATGGATAAAATTTCTTGCGATTTACAAATCCAATAATCTGGTTGCAAGGAAGCAGAAACTCCAAGTTCTAATTTATTTTCTAAAACAACTGATAAAAAATGTCTTCAGTCACTATTATACTGTATACTGTGCATTATTATGTTGCTAGGCAGGTTAGTTCAATATTAATTTCTGTATTAATTCTTTCACCTCTACTGTTTGTGGAAACATTGTGCTTTCACACACTGTATAGTCTGTTAACTGAGGCTAACGTCAACAAAGTGAGTCAGCCGTACTTCGTTCAGAAATATCTGTAATGCCTGTGCCAACCTTATATTTATGTTGTTTTTCCATGTTGATTTTCCTTCTCGAAGTGCAGTAGCATAGCCTTTCTGCTCTACTGCTCTTCCCCTCCGATTTGCACTCAAAGGTGAATTGAATCTAATGAATCATTACATGACAATGCAATTGTACAGTAAATATGTAGTATAAAAAGGTTTTGTGAAGTTAATTATTGTGCTGTATTCAATTTCTGACTTAAAGGATATCTCATAGATGGGAGCTGTACATGGAAGGACTGAGAAAGGGTTCGATTCTATGCCAAGATCTACCCTATTGACTTAACCTTAGGGAACCGTCCAATCAATGCCCCTGCTTCATTTAACATATGTGCTATAAAATAAGTATCACATCATAAAAAGGCATATAGGAGCCACATTTTGATATCTCTTGATATCTCTGAATATTATTTAACATTTCTCTTGCTGTGGGTAACAAATTGGTCCAATCCGTTATCTTCATGCTAGCATTGGAATATCTGTATTTGTGGTCATTTCACAAGATAAATCATTGTCTTTTTCGGAAGCATCAACCAACATAATGTACTGTATCATCTGCTGAGATTGAGGTAAACATAACCAGACACTGTGTAAATATTTGTCACACATCTTTCCCACTAGCTCCACAGAGGTGCACAATCCAGACATCCTATCCATAGTGATCTCAATCCATATTGGGCACTCAACCATGGACAAGGCAACATGGCTATCACAACCATGCGATAGGAAGGTTGCTCTTAGAAGGTTGCTCTTAGAAGGTTAATAAATACTGAAACCTATAATATTTTCAAGTGAGAGTTTCTGGCAACCGATCGGAATCAACAAATACCACAAATATCGAATCATTACAAACCCAAGCAAAAGCAATCTGTCACACCACATTTAGTATACAAGCACTTCCATCCCTTAAGGCACTCCAGCTAAATCCTTCTTCCTTACTAGGCAGTGGAACAAATCAATAAAACCTTTAAGAAATCAGTTTTTATTTGCTTGCTCTCTCTCTCTCTCTCTTGGGTTACGTTTTCTGAGCAACATGCTTCATTAAATCATCCAACTGCCTCACTTTTTCCGAGGATAAATCTGCTCTAAGACTAGATAATGTTGTCCAAGGGTGGAGGAAGAATGCCATTTCTGTTTTACCACAATGGGATTATGATTTTAAATGTTTTTTGTGGTGCAGTGCTGCTCTAAATAACCCCGGTATTATTATGCATGTGGTGTCTAGACAATAACTGATCGTCTTATAAAACCCACTCGAAAGCTCCAAAATGCATTTTCCCGGTAACGCCTAATATGAAACTACAAAGGTGTTTTATTCCTCTTATAACATATCTTGGGGGAGGTCACCTTCTCAATCTGATGTGCGTAAGTGTGTGTTTAAGTAAAATAATTCAGATTATAACTGTAACTCTAATGACCTGAATTTAAACAACCCATAGCTGATTGGAAAAAGTCTAATCTTCTTTGGAGTCACAGACCAGTGCAGACTGGGTTTAGTCTGGAGCACATGACATTCTCAAAGCACAGGAAAGAGAACAGGGTCTCTGATTGTTAACAGCTTTGGATTGTTAGATTTCTTACGCAGACATTGTCGTCAGTCCTTACCCTTGCCGTCATCATCGGTTTCCTCAGCTGTAACACGTCCCCATACAACCAAATCATCTTGATCTTTACTACCATTACAATGTTTACAAACAGGCTTTAAACGGAACTTCCGGGGCGGGTTGATTAAATAGCTTAGAAAAGGTTTTGGTTTGTCTGGGTGCCGCATTTGAAGTGGTCGACTTGCTTACTTTTTCAGGGTTAGAAGAATAGGAAAAGCGTGTTTTGATTTGAGAATGTAATTGAATGGAAAGTAATATAGCCCAGTTGCCATTCATTTAAACCAGTCACGAATCCCAGTGTCATGCTGGTTTCTGATTCACACACACAAAAAAAAACTCTTGCTGTACTCTTGTACTCTTGCTTATTTTATTGTGCCATAGTGTACCATAGCTACCATATTCCTGACAACTGGAAGCAACAGATTATTTAATTAGAGAGGTTGCTTGGCAACAGGTATCCTAGCTACTTCAAAGCCTGTGCTATGCATAATAGTTGACTTAATTGGATGTAGTAGTCATTGACCGCGCCCCCATTGTTGGCATGGAAAATGGTGCTATTGACAAAGTGAATCGAGTGTTGAGATTATAATGGTGGCCAGATATACGGGTCACAACACACAGCATCGGCTGACACTCTCTTTGTATCTCTTTCAGGCATATTCCGTACCACACTCTCACACACCACTTTAGTAAACAACAAAACATAATTTAAACTAATACTACTCTATACAGCCTCTCTTAATTGTATATTTAGAGCACAGTTTGTTATTGTTAATCATAAATATTGTTTGTGTGTGTGTGTGTGAGTTACAGGTCATTGTGCCCCAGTAATGATGAGCAGAATCTCTACCACGCATGAGCTCTTTTGGGATGAATGTACACTTATCTGCATTTCTTAATCCCCCCATCGCTAATCCAGTCATGAACATCTCACAGACGGATGAGTACATTGGCCATGTACAACTCTCTTCTATGTTCTCCTTTACCCTTTCACCTCTCTCTCTGCACATACATAATTACAGTAAAACGTGTCCATTTTTTTTAAGCGTATATTTTGTTCTAAGCGAGGGGTTTTGTGCTTGGAGTGAAAGCCTCTCACCCTGCCTCAGATGTTCCAACCCTGACGTGTTTGTTCCATCACTGTCCACGCATCCTGCTTCCTCTGAACGTCTTCATTTGGATCATTCCAGAAGGACGGCTCTCTTCTCCGTGCCTCCTACTGAGGCCACGGCCTGAGGTCCTCCCCTCCACAGCCCCTGCAGAGTCTACTGCAGTATCAATCTGTCCTCTCTCGCACGGAGAGCGGAGGAGATCCTCATCACGCCCCGGGGAGCCTAAGCGATTGGTGAAGATAATGACAGTTGTCATGGATTCGAGGAAAAAGGGTTGTTCTCTAAATGGCATTTTATGACAGCCATTATAGGGGTGTCATAGAAAAAATGCAATTTCCTCTTACTGTGAATTCGTTCATTCCGTGTGATGGTTGGATTTAAAGCATTGTTTCTTTTGAAAATGAAATAAATTCTAGATTTAGCAGGTTTGGATAATACACTATTATGATTTACATTTTTCACATATTGTCAAATGATCTTCTTATCAAACTCGCAAGACGGTTTCATGAGCTAAACATTATGCTCACTGGTAACAAGGAAAAAACGATAGTATTTCTCAATCAATGGTTATTCTAGTTTGGCTCAGTCACGCACTAGCTCTGAAGATCCAGCTTCTTCCTTTATAAAGGCATTACAGCTTCACACCCCATCTTTGAAAACACCCACACTTGGGATAGTTCTCCAAACCTCTTTTTTTTCTCTCCCAAACGTCTGCTGTTTGCAGTCAATATGAAGAGGTCACTCAGGCTGTGGATGAACTGCATTTTTAAATCCTCTATTTACCTCGGAGCAATCTTACAGGTCGTGTCTATGTAGCACCATGACAATTATCTCCAAAAGCACAATGACATCTGCACAAAGGCAAGGACAGCAACAGTAGAGCCACAAAGGAAAGGAAGTGTGTGTGTATAAGAGAGTGTGTGTGTAAGTGTATAAGAGAGTGTGTGTGTGTGTCGGCCAGGTGGGGGAGGGTGTGGGGAGGTGGATGAGGTGTGAGGAGAAGGGTAGAGGAGAGGACACCAGCGAGACAGTGTCTATCTTCTTCTGATGTGAACGGACATCATGTGAGCAGGCTGATAGAGAGGAGATGCTCTTTAACTGTCACTGTCCATCACTGTCAGAGAGGACAGGGAACCTTTATTTCTTCAGGTTGCATCATGCAGAATTAACTTGGCGAGAGAGAGAGAGAGAGAGAGAGAGAGAGGAGAGAGAGATAGAGAGAGAGAGGGTAGAGAGAGAGAGGAGAGAGAGAGAGACAGAAAAGAGAGAGAGAGAGAGAGAGCAAAAATGATTTGATGAAAAAAAAATACTGAATATAACCCTAATACATCAATCCAAAAATATGAAACTTTTTTACAAATATATATGTTACAACAACAACTGTGTAAAATATATATATATATCTGTATAAGATACGGAATACAGTAAGAACGTTTTGGCAAACTGGAGATGATACACTTTGTAAAACGTTCAGTGTCTTTCAGTAGATTAAGTACACTAGATAACTGACCTTTCGGCCTAATATATGTTTTTCCTGCATTAGTGTCTGTGAAAAGATGGGATGTACTGGGGAAGAAAACAAGTGAAAGACTGAGCGAAGGAGTAAGAATAATCACTTTTGCGGTTCAAAGGAACTCAAAATGTATCCATGGCAACACCCCCCCCCCTCCCTCCAACTCCATGGTTAGAAAATCCTGGACGCAATATTGCAAGCCTGAGAGATCTACTGAAATCTCCCTCATCTTCACAGAGATTGGCATCAGGACCGTTGCTTTATTGCTGTATTCCCAGTGTAATGATAGAGACAGGGCTATACCTTTGTATGTCATCTATCATAAATATAGACCAACAAGACATTCCGGTCTATTTTTACCTTAGCAATAAGATGAAAATTGGAACCATTAGGAAGATGAGGACATGATGAAAACTGCAATGTGCTCCAACTCACTTATACCTGCTTCTGATGGAGGCTAATAGAGGATTCTTTTCCACTTGTGTATCTCTTCCTGGTAGTACTTCTGCCTTACAACACTCTTCTATCTCTATTTGTTTGATGGCATTTCTAGACAAATGCATGTCAATACGATTTTTTATACTGTTACAACAGTCCTGAACAAGCCTAAGAACTAACTATAGAGGGCACTGTTGTTTCACAGAATGCAAACACTGGAAGGGAGATATAACTACAAGCTACAGGTCTAAAGTGTGTGTGTGTGTGTGTGTGTTGGGGTCATGTATGTACTCCTGCAATAACTTGTTATTGTTCTGGCTCGTAAAGCAGGCTGTGAAATCTATCATTCTCTTAACAGCCTGGGTGGTATAAATCCACGGGGCTGAGTGCTTTCTAAAAACAGGCTGGACAGGTAGCTAAACCATCACTGTGTGGCCTCACACTAGCTATACTTAGCCAGCCATAAACAGTAAAGCTATATAAAGCAATCTGTGTGGCAGTTATATATAAAGAAGGCCCTGTGCCCACACACTTTGGATGGGAGTGGCGATTGATTTAATTATTTTGATTTATGACAACAACAATACTTTCAAGTTTCAAGAAATATCAATATGCAATGCATCAATCTGTAAAAGCGACTTTGCAAACAGCGTAGACAGTTTGAAAACACCTCAGTGTCGAGTCGACGTTCAAATGTTGGATTTCAAAAGAAAACCAGTTGTGTGGCCCCACCTTGTGATCAATAAGGATAATGCATCCACTATCCACAGTGTGTTGGATAAGACCTCAAGCAGGACTAAAGAATGGTGTTGATGCACGTGTGTGTGTGTGTGTGTGTGCATTCATGTGAGTGCATGTGAGTGTGTGTGTGTGTGTGTGCTGAGGACATAAGGAATTCATAATATTCTAACAGACAGGAATCTGCACCCCTGGACTGCAGACCTGGCCAACTTCAGATGGCCTGGGGGACAAGGTGACCAATCAGAGCAGAGTCACGGTACGGACCACCATCACACACACACACACACACTCACTCACTCAATCACACATGCTTATACACACACACACTCACACATGCTTATACACACACACATGCTTACACACTCAATACATATTCACACACATACATCCACATACTGTATACGCACATAAACACACTCATATGAACACACAAACAGATGTTTACACACTCAAACGCACACATATATAAATACACACAAACCCCTACACACATAGTCACCAAGGCAAGCCATGTTGTGTTAGCCTACGCTGTGTCAATGAACGTCTAAAAAGCCTCACAGTGTTTCATGACATATACTGCATTAGACGAATGATAGATTTATTAATACTGCTCTCTGGGGAGAGAGTAAACTGAGACAATATGGTATTTTGGTCTGGAAAGTCAAGTGAAAAAACGCCACAAATGTGGAACAAGCTTTCACCTCGGCTCCAGAAGTGACTAGCTGGTGCCAAACGGAGTTGTTTTTGGAAGGCGGCTCAAAATAGGAGCATGCGGGCTCCGACAGGATGTGGGCAGTCGTGCCAAACAACCCGACCCCTCACCCGACTCACCCGACCCCCCCCATGCTCTGTTCCGTAACCCAAAGACGTTTTTACAAAGCAGGTCAATACGTCTTTTAAATAACGAGGAACAAACAAGCTTCAGTGCAGCCACTTAATAACAAGAGTGTTGACCACAGTTTTGTAAGAACTTAAATCACAGAGCCTGTTAGCTGAGTGGTGACTTGCGTTGCGGGGAGAAAATACAGGCTGTTCCTTGAATTATATAGTTCCAATACTGTGGAACAATACACTTCTCATCCTTGAATTTCTATTGCACTTTTGATATGCACTTTTTGCACGTCGCTTTGGATAAAAGCATCTGCTAAATTAATACAATTTAATGTAAATGCAGTTTGAGTTCTTAGTTAAGCCATATAATGTATTCTCTTTCTCACCTTTCTCTCTATTTCCCTCTCGTTCTCCTGCCCATCCACCCAACCACCCTCTCTCTCTGTGTGTGTGTGTCTCTCTCTCTCTCTCTCTCTCTCTCTCTCTCTCTCTCTCTCTCTGTCTCTCTCTCTCTCTCTCTCTCTCTCTCTCTCTCTCTCTCTCTGTCTCTGTCTTTGTCTCTGTCTCTCTGTCTCTCTCTCTCTGTCTCTCTCTGTCTCCCTCTCTGTTTTATTAAACAGCACATACTGTAGGTGAGTCACCCTTTCCCCCTGGCTGACATGTCCTGAGCCTGTCCAATCACACAGAGACCCTCCTTGTGCGATGTGCTTGTTAAGTCCAGCCAGTCCCCTGCACCCTCTACTCTCCCATACATGCAGTTACTTTACAATGTTTCACATAAAGACATGGTGAGCTAGACCCCTGCCACCCCTGTTTGTGTGTCGCAGTCCTTGCAGTGTTGCTCCTACCGAGACACACAGGCACACGCAGACACACAAAACAAGCTTTTACTGAAGCACAGCTTTATAAGCTGATAAAGCTTGCACAACGTGAGGCTTTGTGAGAACCGAAGTTCTTTTTTTTATGTTGCTCCCGTGTAGGACTTATATTGGACGTTGCTATACACATTGCGTGTGTGAGTGTGTGTGTTGCGTGTGTGAGTGTGTGTGTTATGTGTGGCTGTGTGTGCATAGGTGTGTAATGGAGACGTGTGTTTGTGTGAGTGTGTGTCTCTCTCTCTGACAGAAAATGGATGTTTGACACAATGCGTTTACAGATTTCCGTAGCTGGTTTCAATTTGCTATTAGTGAACCCACCTTGGGAGTGACCTGTGGCCTCATTCTGCAGGGAGAAATTGACAACACATTTCTAAATATAATCCCAGCTCAACATGCTTCATTGTTTAGTATTTGTTTGTTTGTTTCAGTACTGATCAACCTCCCACTGTTTGTACTTCAAAAATGAAAACATTTCAGGGAAATAAAAAAATTGCCAAAAAGCTTGCCCAGTTTTCATCATATGGATTGATGAATTCACTGGATATCTAGTCACCAGCACAATAATCAGTGCATAGAGCTTGATTTATATATTTAGTTTGAAGGTCAAAATAGGTAAGTCAAAGGTATAGTGGCCATAGTGTCTTCAGAGAAAAACAAATGTACATTTTTGCCAGGACAAAATCATATTTTACATAACTGGTGCCAGAAGAGAATATAAAGCAACTGACGGCTGATGCGATAGTTCTCCATTTCCTCTCCACTGCACGACTCTTGGTGTTGGAGGACAGAGAGTCGGGGGAATACAAACATATCTTCCCATGCGAAAGCGGTGTTCCCTCACGAATGGGCTTAATTAGCTTGGATGGATGACTGAGCGCTGAGCCCAGACTGCGAAGGCCTGACAGGGTGCAGCCCAGACGGCCAGGAGGGTGTGTTGGAGCTGGTTCACCCCTCCGCCGCTCCCGCCTCCCTGGTTCACCCTCTCACCCCTGATCCTAAGCAGCTGTGCTCGGAGAACCTAGACGGCGACGGGAAGATGACGTTCCGCCGACACGGCTGACAGAACCCTGAACGTGTTCCGTGGGAACGCTCCGGGTTCCGATGGAACTGTGAGCACATTGTGTGGGAATGTTGCGTTCCGTGTGTTCCACCTCTGGATCACACGCGCTGGTAAGGGCTCCCGCTAGCCTCTCATGGGGCTGGCCCCGAGGACTGAGCTAGAATGGGATTTAAGGCATGCTATACAATCCAACAATGTCTTGTTTGTGCTCCATTGGCATATACAAACACAATATGCTTATGGTACAGTGGACCTTGCCTCATAGACTGTCCTGTACATCCAGGGTTTTCGAAGAGTCAAATCAATTATCTATCTTGTTTAGTCCTTTTTACAGTTCAAGCAATGTCACAGAGGGCTTTACAGATGCCCACAGATCAGCACCTATAACCAACCTAAACCCTCAAAGAAGACAAATAAAACCTCACTGTTGACTCTCAAAGCTGGAGACGGTTATAAAATAAGAATAAAAGCCAATAAACAGTTGTCAGTGAAGTCCCACACATTCAGAGATCTACTCTGGCTCTGCGACAGGGCTGGAAAGTCCAGGATCAGCAGAACACAAGAAAATCCGGTAGGAATCGAGATTTCCAGGTGGTCGTTCAGAGGGCTTTAGAGACCGATGTCCGACATCTAGTTTCTAAATGTCAGCAAACATGTAACCTGGTAGAAGAACATCGTACTGCAGAAAGGCACGGCGTCCCTTAATCATCTAAGCTGTAGAGTGAACACACGTATTTTCAAACCAGAAGCAGGGAAAATTAAGTTAATAACAACCTTCTGCTTTGAAAGTGAGTCAAAGGTCAAAGGTCTTGCGCGTGAGTAAAGCCTGACCTGCTTATTAAAAAGCCATCAATATCCTGTGGCAAACCAGGCAATAAAACCCCAAATCCTCCTGCTCCAACCTCAACCCAAGCAAGTTTACAGGCCTTCTGGCACAGAAGTCAGCTACTCAATAAATCAGCTTTATTTTCCAGAGTAGCCCCATATTCTTAGAATACAGCGATTCATGACGGGGCACAGAATTAAGTATGAGTTTTTCCTGGTGTCTTTTCTTGTCAGAGGCAGCATCTCTTCATTAGAGCCATGCAGCTGGTCAGGGTCCTAAAGCGGTCCTGCCTCTCATCTCCAGAACCACGACTCACACAGAGAAGTTCTGAGACACCTGGAGAGAGAGGTAGAGGGAGAGAGGGGGACAGAGAGAGAGAGAGATGGAGACAGAGAGAGGAAGAGAGAGGAGAGAGATAGAGAGAGAGAGAGAGGGGGACAGAGAGAGAGAGAGAGAGATGGAGACAGAGAGAGGAAGAGAGAGGAGAGAGAGAGAGAAAGAGAGAGAGAGAGAGAGAGAGAGAGAGAGAGAAAGAAAGAGAGTGAGAGAGAGAGAGAGAGAGAGAGAGAGAGCAAGACCGAGATTGACCGAGATAGCCAGAGTGGGTGTTGAAACACTGATAAGGGATCACTTTTCATTCCCTGACCTCCAAACTTTGACCTCTCATCCTGGAGAGGCTGCTCTGTCAGAGCTGGATCTGTCGAGTGAAGAGAGCTCAGCATTGACTCCTGGCCTCTGTTCATCAACCCAGGGCCCGTCTGTCCTGTCTGAGACTCCGGCTGTGTGAATAACATCTCTGAAACTCAATTAGAGATGAGATGCAGGGCCGGTGTCACGCATCACCAGCCCTGCCGTCCTCCCAGGCCCGAAGCCGTGAGCTCCACCAGCTGACCTGGGTCTTCTCCTGCCTGCTACAGAGGAAGCCTGTGCTCCAGTTCATCAGATCATCTCACGTCTGTCAGCAGCCGACCACAGATCAAAACATCTGGCCGATTGTCCCTTGTTCTCTTTTATGGACTTTTCCATCCGTCCTTCCTCAGGTATATCTTTTAACGTGTAATTTATGTAGTTTTTTTGTGATTCTGGATGCGTCAGTCACATTCTTTTCTGCTCAGCAAGGGGAAGTATTGTATGCTGGCGGATGACAGTTTTGTTTTTCACAGCATGAAAAACCTGAGCATGGGAGATAGAGGAAACGTCTGTATGATAACAGAACTCTCCTCTCCTCTGCTCTCCACTGCTTTACTCTCCTCTCCATTGATTTACTCTCCTCTCCTCTGCTCTCCACTGCTTTACTCTCCTCTCCATTGATTTCCTCTCTTCTCCCCAGTCTGTGAAAGACAAAGGGACGAAGAGAAAAAGTAGAGATAGAGAGGTAAGGCTCTCTGTGCCATTTCAGGGGGCCACAGGACCACAAAAATGTGTCCAAAAATGTGTCCGTACTGCTTTTCGTGGTAAAAAAAAAGCAGAACCTCTCTTACTGGACCAGCTCGTTGTCATTTGAAAGCAAATCATTTCCTGGTGGCGGGACGAGGGCACGTGTACGAGGCTTTGACTTCTGTCAGCAGCCGGGGATCGACCGAACCCTGCGCCGCTCCTTCTCTCCAAACTAAAACACACAGTACCAGAGACTCGGGAGGGGGTGGAGACATCTCTCACTCTCCTCAACGGGATTGTTTTGATTTGAACGCATCTCTCCCAGCCTGCCCGTGCATTCCAGCGCCACACAGACTGTGATATATAATACCAAGCCTGCTTTGAAGCAGACCAGGGGAGCAGGTTTGTGCCACTGTTAATTTGTCAGATGTCTGTGCCAATAACTTCTTCTCTTTGAGGGACTAGAGCAGGACCAGCGAGTAATAAAGGGGATTCATGGTCATATGGAGTGGTGGGGTTTCTCCTGAGGTACAGAGGGGTGGATCATGATGCATGTGCGACTTATGAAGTGAACCCCGGAGAAACCACATCTGTTTCCTCCACAGCCCCCTGTTCATTCATAATCTAATCATGTCGTGCACGTGAAGGACTCCATAGGTTTTCCACGGAAACCCACGGGCCTGCCTTTGAAGACGCTGGCCCTCTCTGAGAAGCGAAGACGACCTGCCCCAAACGACAACGTTTAAAACAAATAGATTGAGCCATGGAAAAACGGAGGGTAAAGCCTCGTCCAGAACTGTGGAGCTGACAGTACGACGATGCTCTGCTGGAACCAGGCACGGCACGATGTGCCACGCACCACCACCCTCTTGTTGAAATCCAGAGCAGGGGGACCATCTGTCCAACACAGGGGGAGATGCTGAGGTGACTTGCTGGTTTAGGGTGGTGCGCCCAGAACGGTTACCCAACAACCTTCTGATTAATAGCCCGACTCCCTAAGCCATCTGACCCCCAATTGATCTGGTTAGCAGGGCTGTCTTACACTTGTAACTTACACGATGTTGCCATAGGATGGTGGCGGTTGTTCACAGTAATGCCGTCAACTTTCTTGATAGAAATACAGAGCCAAATTCAAAGTTTGGCTCTATTAGCTTAATATTACCTCTGTGGAACATTTTTTGTCACGGAAAAACACACTAAAAAGGTAATTTGACCACAGCATGAACCAAAAAAAAGAACAAAATTGGTTATGTGGAAATTACTTGACATGACTTATTTATTATATTATATTTATTATATTTATTTAACTTTGTCTGTCTCTTAAAGTTACATTTTTTATTATGGCTTCAGATAGGCTGGCATTCCTGGTTGATTACAGATAGAATACATGTTGAAAGAACAGTTCGTCTTTTGACATTGAATATGTCATATTTCTTTGTCGTATTGCTGGAGGATGGGGTGCAGACAGCATCTGTTACACATCACTCTTCTGTCATTGAACCCTGTCTCTAAACAACAGACTATTCGATGGCCCAAATAAAGGATTATGGGTAACTCATGTGCAACAAGAACTCCATTTAAATGGGCCAATGATGAAGTCAGCCTTCATCTGGGACACAGATCATAGGTGGAATCTTTCAGGTGGACCCTGTCATGTTGTTTTCAATGGCAGGCCAGACTCAAAACCTGCCATCCAATATTTAGTCTGCTCTTTCCAGACCTGCCTGCTTTATTTCACTCTCACTCGCCATATGCTACTTTTTATGATCGTAATCATAAAATCCCGGGGACATCTTGTGCTCTTACTCTTCCTCCTCTGATACTAAACCCTGATATTGATTAATGAACCTGGAATTATTTCTTGGCAGTTTTTTATTTATTTATTTACCATAATACACTGATTGGTATACAGTCATCCACTACAGAAGAGGCTAACTGACATGTAACTTCATCATGATGTGCACAGCGAAGCTCCCCGGCTCTCACGCCGTCTTTCTCTTTATATCTTTGTATCTCTCTCTCGTTTTCCAGACTGTTCTCATTCTCTCATTTGGGCTCCGGTTCGATTTTACGAGGAACTGTTATCTATCTGACCGCAGCGGACACCCTGCGTACCCTGTGTACTGTTGAGTTACATTGAGTCCCAGTTTAGAGCTGCTTTCATGGGATGCCAATCCTTCAGTCGACGCATGAGAAAAACAACTCAATTCACGACGACGATAATGATGGCGTCGGCCAAGAAGTTGGTTAACAACCGCACAACTATGCTGAGTGACAAGACTTTACCAGCCCTGCCGGAGATGAGACAGGCTAACTACACTTTCCGCTGATTGAAATGAAAGGTTTGGGTGTCCAAGACGGCTGCAGTACACGTCCATGTCGAAGGCACTTCTACTTGCCTGGTGGTGACAAACTGACGCTTTAATAACGTGGATGCACGGTTCACGGTTGAACGGTTCAGTTCCTCCACATCAGTCTAATCCCCATCCCCGCTGCCCCAACCCCTAGCCTCTAATCCAACGCTTGTAATCTCTCCAGCTGTGGTTTGGCCCGCACTCATCTCTCTCTCTCCTTCTTGCTATTATCCTTGGTCAAACCCTGTGTTCACTGGGCCACATTCACCAGTAGCGCGGGCCCAAATACCCAGACTCCCTGTTATTCACCACCCCACATGTCACGCCATAACGTTTAATCAGCAGCAGAACCCAGGGCCACACTGACGCAGGCGTCCGTCAGCAGAAGGTTAAGACGGCTACTCGCTGTGGCGTCTCACTTGAGAGGGAAGCGCACGGAAAGGAACGCCAAGCCGCCCTTTTTCTTCTTTTTTCCTCACCGCCCACTGTTTAGGAGGTGTCGCTATAATTGTTGTGAATGTGATAACTGTCTCCATCTGTTTCTGTTATGAATATTTTGGCAGCAAGAGTTGAGAGTAATCATAAAGAGACCCCAATTTTCTGTGTGTGTGTGTATGTCTTTCTGTGTGTGTGTGTGTCTGTCTGTGTGTGTGTCTGTGCGTGTGGTCTCGTGTTCAATCTGTCCATAAGGAGCTGTGTCATCGAGGGAGGAACGGTATTGGGGTCACTGAGGGTTTGGAACCGTGACCTGCGTGGTCGCGTGCATGCGTGTCCACCCTGCGTAATGACTGGTGTCCTCTTCCTCTGAGCTATTCGCTGCGTCGCAAGACTCATGGAGTGTGTGATTTTATGGCGACTTCTCATGATAATGATAAGTTGGTTGGGAACTTCCTAAATAGAATGGGCGATGGACGACAACGACAGGCCTTCTGGTGGGGCTCAGAGACTTCATGGAGAAGGAGGATATGTTTTGAGTACCACAGAGCTGAGTTCTACTGCGACGGTATTATATATACTATATCATATTTATACTCTTACCTCTGTGTATGTACTGTATGACATCATGATCAACCATCTTTAATGGTGACCAATATATACTCTCTACCCCTCTCCCTCTATCTCTCTCCCTCTCTCTCTCGGGCAGGAGCTGTGTTGTCGTAGCTTTACAACTGGGCCATTGTAAACACATGGTCAAAAAGCAACCACATATTGGTCAGTTTAGCAATCCACTGTGTGTGTTGCTCGCATGGGCTGGATAGGAATTGTTTTGAATGTGACCTAGATGCATTGGACACACAAAAAAGAAAATATTTTTCATGAGCTATCTCACGTCACTCCTTGGCTGATCCACTTCTGATCCATTCAGCTCCAAGAGAGGACACAGAAAACATTGATTCCCAGAGCAACTGTGTTTCTTTAAGTTGCTAAGTTGATTTATCGTTAGTTGTGTTTTCAGACGATCCAAACTTTGTATCATCTTCGTGGTTTGTCTCTCCCAAACCGTAAGAATCCATCATTGTTAATGGGAAGGTTGTCTAAACAGTAAGAGTTACAATCCCTGTGCGATACGGCCAGGGAGTAAGTCTGGGAATGATTGGTGTGTTCGCCTCAGTGAAGCATTCCTTCTACTGGCTGTCCTCAGTCAGTGCCTCACACCTCTATGAGATCGAGGTTGAAAGTCCAGATAGGAAGTCGATGAGGACACAGATGCATGAGGGATGAGTAATTGTCTTGGACATGAAAACATTTACTTATGATCCCCAAGCTAATACCTCTTAGCAGCAGATCAGGCATGTGTAAAAGCTCTTTAAGACCTGAGTTAGTGTCCCAAAACCTGAGAAGCACTATACTTCTTGAGTTTCTTGTCATGAAAAACAGAATTAAATTCTACAGGGTGCAGTTTATCAAAACCAACAGTCTCTCTCTCTCTCTGTCTCTCTCTGTCTGTCTCTCTCTCTGTCTGTCTCTCTTTCTGTCTGTCTCTCTCTCTCTCTCTCTGCAGTAAGTGAGGGTTTCTCACGGCGGGTCTTGGGTTGCTGGTTTCCTGCTCTGAGGTGATCACTCTGTCTCCCCATCCAGGAGCACTCAAGAACAGGCCTCTCTGAGGAGGACTGTGGGTGATAATGAGTCATGAACCACCAGGCCTCTCAAAACAGCCTGTTAAACATTAGTTTGGCTAATCTGCTGTAATGTCCCAGACAAAGTGCCAGCTTCTTTTAGGCTAAGGATAGACCTGTATTCAGAAGCAACATTTTTTACTTAATGGGAGCTGTACTTGGAAAATGTGCCATCTGAAAATTACATAAACAAGGCCCTTAGACGCATTAGGAAAGAAAAGAGATTTATGAATGTTTCTGATTTCCCAGAAATCACGGTTGACTATTTTGACTGCGCAGGCACGTTTTAGCTTAGAGGGATAACTGATCTAACACGTATGTTGGTTGCTTTTTGTGGTCCTGATGTCAAGACTTACGGACCTAGTGCCCAGCATAGGATAAATTACATGCTTGCACTGGGAAGATTCAGAAATAACACTGTGCTGGCCCAATGTCATTACATGCAGAATCAATGCATACAAATTGAGGACACATGCTACATTTGCTGTTAACGTACTGCATAAATTGGGCTGTACAATTAGATAAAGGCCTGGCGGTTTTAACTACGACTAAATGTGCCCTGCGTCTCCTCTTCCCGTCGAAAACGGTGACGTTTATGGTGATCAAGTTTTTTTTGTTTGGTTTACTCATGGCATTCTGAGGCTCAAACTTTGTGGCTTCCAGCAAAGCCCCTCTTACCCTAGGATTCCCACTCTTACCCTAGGATTCCACACTCTTACCCCTGGGATTCCACACGTGACACCCTCTCACACAAGCACGCCTTCAGGCAGCCTTGCCAGGACTTCTTAGACTACGTGGGGTCGATGCCCTCCATCAGCTCCCCCAGAAGATCCTTGGCCTAGATGGTTCCTGGAGGTTTGAGCAGGTGTGGTAGACGTGCCAAGCCCATATAGAGGTAGGGCAGTCAGGGGAAGAAATATGGTCTACCTTATATATACATTTAATGATTTACTGCCTCTTCAGAAGGTTGTGCTCATCTAAAAAAGCACTGATTTAAGAGAGAGCCTCACCTTTACCAGTCAGGCCGGTTGTTTACAAAGCAAGTTTGTTGCTGTCAGTTTGAGTGGATTCACCTTCATATTAATTTGTCTAAACACAAAGTTCAGCTAGCCTTCTTCTTCTTGCATTTTGTTTGTACTCCATGCTGTGGCAGTTAGCTTGGTATGAAAATCACTCTTTCCATCTCCAGAAACAAACTGCCTGGGTGTCTTCCAAAGTAAACCGAAACACTGTGAACATTTCCTGTCAATGTACTCAGCATTCTCCAGTAGCACTTTCTAGCCTAAACAAAAGGGTTTGATCCGTGGTTAGACAAACAGTGTGTCTGGTTCAGGATAGAAACAACAAACAGTGCCTTCGTTTATGTTGTTGTGGAGATGTTTGGGGTTCCCTGTTTGCTTGAATTCTCCTAACCAAAGTCCAAACATTCTCCCCCCAGATGATTATACTGTTTGTGTTTGTTTAATCAAACAGCTTAGCATGAATCATTTTCTGTCTTCTGTATTGGCCTACGTGCCAGATTAGACCTCAAAAAGTACATCAGTTTATAATGATATAATGTCTTGCTTTGTTGATGGGACAACTGTTTCGTTTGGTTTTGTGTCAATAAATGTGGAGATGTCCAGTATCATGTGCATGAAGAAAACACATGAAGAAGACATGAAAACACATGAAAAAGACACATGAAGACACTGAAGAAGACACATGAAAACACATGAAGAAGACACACGGGTGATGGTGGGGCTGGAGCACGTGGAGTCTTCCTGCCGCATCACAGGACGCGAGACAAGCTACGATGGATCCTCTCAATGCACTTGAGCTGAGGGGGGAATCTGAAGAGGGGAGATATGCCCATCGGTATTCCTGCCCCTGAGGGAAGCCAGACCAGAGGAAATAGCCCACGTTCCTAGATAAGTCAAGTCTGACTCTTCCCATCCTTCTGCGTTACAGAGGAGATCTGCACCATATTAAACTCCTGGCAGTGCTTTGTAGTCCTGGGTTAGAAACCAGCAGAGTTTAGAGGAGTTGGAGGGGACACGCTGGTTTGGTCTCGGGTGCCTTCTGATGCATGCTGTTTAATATGTACGTTATATTAAAATGTCTTCATTTAGCAGATACTTATTTATCCAAATTGTGCTTATGTACAGTATTCCAATCCAAGAGATTATATTAGACAGACCATGCACCAATACAGAACTTTGAGAATGATTGTACTAAATTGTCATCACCTTCTTTTAATCTTTTTTTTCCATGTTGTTTTGTTTTGGTACAATCCTTGCTTCTTTTCTTATCAACATTTTCAGGGGGGAAATTAGAAGAGGCCAAAAATGTCTTAATGGTGCCATAAAAACGGGGAAGCTAGTAAAGGTTTACGCCAGGAGCGAAAAGGAAAGTATGTGGTAAAGAGGCTCCTCCTAACATCCAAGAGGCTGAGTGAGATGGTGCCCAACTGATGCTGGGAGTGGAGGCGAGCCAGACTCCCTGACAGGCATCTAAAAACCTCATTACATGTAAAACAGGGAGATATCATGGCTGTCGTTAACCTAGAAAGTTGTCTCAAATACTTTTCCAACAGCCGTACGAGGAATGGGTAACTGTCGTTAAGTACAGACCCCAATGCATGTAGAAATGTGAATCACATTTTTGCATTTCCATGGAGAAAAATCAGCTGATTATTGCGCAATTGTAAATGAACAAAATCCAAAAAACAGTTTTAGACTCTGGTAATGATAGGTTGTCACTTTATAATGAAATGGTGGTTACGGCTGTAACCACTGCAGGTACATATATTAGACTGTGTCTGAGTTTCTCCTCAGCTCTCTACACAGTTTGTGAGTTACTATGAAAGTTCAACCATGAAGTTAACGCATTACGACAGCGACCCTGCAATTTGGATGCTGCTGTAAAAACCCCTGTCCTGAGATGCAGTGGATGTGGCTTCTCAGTGCCAATAGCTCTATTGGAATGAACTATGTTTCGGGGAAGGGGGGTTCACATCAATATTTACAATGTGGATGCATTATGATGATGAATTTTTTTGATGAATTTAATTTATAGTGCCCTTTTCATCCGAAGATCTCAAAGGGCTAACAGAGTCAAGTATTCATTCAAACCCAGTCATACCGGTGGTGCAGAAGCGAGGCTGCCATTCAGCGCCATACGGCCCCTCTGACCACCAACATTCATTCAACATTCATACGCATTCATACGCATGTCTTTATGATGGTGGGGGAAACCGGAGTACCCGGAGGAAACCCACGCAGGCACGGGGAGAACATGTAAACTCCACACAGAAAGGACCTGGAGCGACCGGGGTTCGAACCAGGGACCTTCTTGCTGTGAGGCGACAGTGCTAACCACTGCGCCACCGTGCTGCCCAGGGGATGTTCCTTAATTTTTCCCATTCTGTGCCCAGTAGCTTCTGTGAACGGAGTAAACAGGAGTTCTGGTTGGCATGGGACCCTCACTGTAGCCTGTGGAGGTTTTTACACAGAGCTCTCCAAGGAATTTCCAGACATCTCCTTACTGTAGCGTATAAGCCTGAAATGATCCACAATGAGGTCCGGGGATTTAACATTTCGGTTTCATTTCCATGTCTGCATGGGATACCTGCGTTAGTGAGACTCCATCCCAGTCTGTCAAGGAGAACCCTTTCACCCTCTCTCTTGCTTGGACCTCCCTTGGTTCATATTCTAACGCAGTACATCCACAGCCAGAGGCCTTGGTAGCCTTGGATACCCCCTTAATGACTTTCAGGGCCTTGATAAGATCAAGCTGAGCAACACTCCTGAGTTGAAATATCCTGATGAGATATATCTGTTTTGCACAGTCCTTACTTCCTTACCTACCAGGCCCTCTTCAGACTGACTGCTGTGGAGGACAGGACTGTACAAATCCACATCCACACTTGTCTTTACGACTAACAACACTTGAAGATTGATTGTGCCTTAACCGTACGATCTCCATGGGAGCCAGGAAACATCCTCCTCCTCTTCCTGATCGACCAGCAGAGAAAACCTGACCTGATTTGTTAGTCTGGCGTCTGCTGGGACAGGGAGTCAGTGTTTCGGTGTAAATCAGCAGGAAGCTGGAGGCCTGGGACGAAGATGTAAGCCACATTAAAGACAGGAGAAAGCTTAGGCGCCACCGACAACGTTTACTGAAGCGCCACTTCCCATTGTCAATGTTTCTTTGTTGTGGTTGCCAGGACCTGGCAAACATTTGCCGTAGGATAAAACCTGACAAACTGGCTCTATCTCACTTTCTGTCCTCACTCTCCCCTCCGTCCTCACCTCTCTTCCTTCAACCCCCGGCCCCTACCACACAAAAATGGGTGTCGGCTGTCACATACTATGACAGGAAAGATTTTTATTTGCTTAAGAGCTTTTAAGAAGATCCGGGAAATTAAATCAAAGATCCCTTGGACACTGAAGTTTGTCACTTCTGACAGTTTACCTGAGCCATTAGTGTTTTAAGTACCTGTGATGAAGTGCATTTAGACAGATCCCTATCAACTAAGCTCTGTTTCACTAGAAACAGCTTCAGCTGCAGCACCTTGGACTGCAAAAACACAAGGCACAAGGCATGCAGAAGGATCCACGTTCTCTGACAGACAGACGTGAGTAAGGAGCAGGAAGAGGATCTCTGTAGCACGTGCAGCCATGGAGAAACAACGTTGACCTTTCAGGTCATCAAAAACACGAGAGGAAAACGGGCTGGAATGGAAACCAGGGGAAGCAAAACAGGAGAGTGGGGAGCTGCCCTGTTTGATTGAATATATATTTATACAGAGCTCCCAAAGGCTGTAATCGTGGTTTTTTAAATATGTCCTTCACATCAAGGAAGGTTTATCTGAAGCCTATGGCGAAGAGACGAGAATAACCAACGGCAGAAAAACATGAAATACTGTACGGTTTTCTCAGCCAGGCCATGGCTGCTTAAAGCCTGCCTATTTTGGGTCAGGAACTTCTGAAGTCATTTTAAGCTTTTTTTATTCTTCTAAAACCTCTCTGTAATCAAGGAAGTGAAAAAGCAGTTTAAGATATGTAATTACTGCTGAAGTAGTCAAGTGTAGTTTTATTTTCAAACAACATAAACACGTTGCTTTATCTGTTAAGCTGATGTCGTTGCTGAGTTTGACAGTTTTTTTGGGAAGCAGCTCTCAGCTGTTTGGGAAAGTTGCTGACCAGGATATTTTCACATGGTAGATCTCAGTAGACAGACACCAAAAGCAGATTCTTGAAAACTGTCCATAGGCTGCCTTTTCAGAAGGGTCTTTTCAGTTGTAAGCCAATAGTAACAGTCCATTTGAACTGCACACAAAACAATACTGAATATATGTCTAAATCACCCACTCCCCTGCGGTTTCCTGTTCCTTTGAGACGTCAAGAAACCTCTCAAATCCTATGATGGGTCGGTTCATTAATCACATTCATTAGCTGTCTACTTGTTTTGGTGCTCCATAAAGCGGCACTTTCGGCCTGCCTGAGCGATGTTGGGAGTCGGGAGGTGGCCTCCCGACAAGGTCGCTCCGTCGGGGTCTCAGTCGCAGCCCAGTCCCGCCCCGTGACTAGCCAGACACGGCCGTCACACACAATCGATGCGCTTCTCTAAGCCCTTGTTGCCAGGATGCTACGCTAGGAATGTTTCTGACTGACAAAGGGTGATTAAAGGGTCTGATTTCTCCATATGCTGACATTTGTGAGTTTTTCATTCGCCTTGGTGAATGGGAATGTTTTGGGAATGGGAAGTGTGATGTGGAATGAAGTAGCCCAAGCTTTGATTTCGATTTTCTTCTTGTAAATGTTTGTCGAAAGGTTTTTAATGTCAGTCCATTTTTACGATAAATAGAATTGTCTTACCTTTCAAACAAGATGCATTCACAGGTTACCAGATAAAAAAATACATAGGCCGATATGATGCAGCAAAATAAAAAATGCTATGCCTGGTGCCGGTCATGTGACTGGCTATCCGCGCTATGAGTAGGAAAAACCTCCTCGCGATTCTAGTGTTATCCACTCAGATCGTTCGGATATTGGATGCCATTTGCTCTACAGGATTTACGATCATCATTTGATGCCCCTCTCCTGCCAGAATACTAGAGCTAATTCAACAGCGCAAATTCAGGGATTTTTTGCTCCACGACCGCCGGACCGGTAAGTATAGCCTACTTGTACAGCTCGTTAACACCCTGGCTCGGCTGGCCAGTTTTAGCTAACTAGCTATCTCCCTGAAGCTAACGAGCCACTGAACTTGTTCTCATGTAGGTTAACGCAAGTTTGTGACGTGATGTTTGTGACTGTGGCTAGCTAGTTAGCCACCGTTAGCTTCACTTTTCACGCAGAAACCTAAATTATGCCTAAACCGTGCAACGTTTAAATAGTTATACACAATACATTTATACCAAGATCAAACCCTCCTAACTTATAAAAAAACTAATAAAAATTCAGGTAATTATTAACCCATTTCTCTAGGCATGTCCTGGGAGATGCTTAGAAAGGGAGCTGGGTCTGTAAATACATCCTGTTATGAAGAAGAAAATCTCCAGGCAGAATTTATGTTTTTAACAGAACCCTCTGACAGAATGTACCCTTTCAACACAATGAATCTCTGTTCAGTTGATTACATTGTGTTGAAAATCTCTTTACGTGCTTCTTAAACCAAATCTGATTCTTTTGTTGCCACAGTGTGATCACATAATCAATCCCTGTGGGCTTGAACTTGGACCCTGTTGCAATGTGGCCTTCCTAGGTTACATAGGAAAACAGTCAGTTAAGACCTCATTTAACTCTGGGTAATGGGCCGTTCTTAACTGCTCTCGGTCTCCCCCAGCTCCTTCAATATGACATGCCTAATTGGCAATCAACTATTTGCTAATTTCCTCATGACAATCAGAGCGTGGAGTTCTGAAGGCATGGAACATAATATCTAAGTGTCCCTGAACACCGAGCCTCATGAGATAAAAACAACTTTGACCTAAACTACAGTTCACATGTACAGTTCTTTGACACTTGATAAGGCCCCAACATTTGATTTCAGAGGTGATGTGGAATCCAACAACTGAAAAAGTGGCAGGTAGCTTGTGTGTAAATTGAGTTTTTGTGTAAAGGTATCTGGTGTCTAATGTGATTACTAGATGGGTATCATATCTATGATTGCCTGTGATGACCTAATGGGATATAATATGTAACAGTATTTAGGAGTGTTAAACCCCCTGGGTCAGGCTTGACGCTGGCAGAGAAGACTTCAGGATTACCTCAGTGCTGATTTACTGCACTGGACACGCTGGTGCATAAACATTTCCTCTGCGGTGATCGACTGAGTGGTTTGTTCTTGCGCCCGACCTGCCCGTGGTCGTCCTGAGGGCAGGCCCCGGACCAGACTGGGCCTCTCCGGCCTCTCCAGCCACAGCATCTAAACACACAGGCTCCCTCCATGACCAGCCTGTAATTACAGGCAGACCGTCCAGCTTGGTGAGGGGTATCCCCAGACTCGCCCGGGGAAGCAGGCCTGCAGCACAGCTCCCTTTTTAGTGTGAAAGCCAGGGGGAAAGAAGCACTGCTCCTAAACACACACACACACACACACACACACACACTTGCTCAGGGAGTTGTGGTTCTATCATGGCTCTTAAATATGGTCTAATGTGGCGTAAGGCCGGGCTGATCTCTGAAGCAATGCTTCAATTTGGAATGCTGATCTAATTCATGATTTACTGGCCAGGCCTGACCACTGTGCTGTTAACCTGCCAAATCTACCAGAGTGATTCCCTGTTCAGAGGCAAAATACCACATCCCTGGCTCCCTTCTCTCTCTCTTTCTCTCTCTCTCGGTCTTTGTCACTTGCTCTGTTTCTCTCCTCATCTCGCTCCCTGCTTCCATTACTTTCTCTCTTTCAAGCCGCTGAAAGAAAGCCATGCTTTCTATCGCTTTTGTGAGGTTTTTACGGGTGACATGGCCTCACTTGCAAATTTAATTTAGTCAAGATTATCTCAATTTGACCATGAGACAGCCTGGAAACAAAGAGGCTGGCGCTGAGAGAGAATGGGGGACAGGATAACGGCAGACATGAGTGGAAATCCCGATGAGGACAGCATGAGACGATGTGCGTCTGCATGCTGGTGCGTCCAGAAACCATCCCACAGCAGGACCGTGCACACTGGCTGCTGCTGCAGACACATCTTCTGCCTCTCACTGAGGTCTGCTGGATCTGCTTCACCTGTCCTCCCCACGGTGACCATCACAGTCCCCCCTGCCTGGCGTGAAACTAGAAGAGGTTGTTTGTGATGGCAAACGCCTTCCGGGGTCAACACCCCGTGGTGTTTTTCTTGGTGCTTGTGGTCCAGTCAGAGTGCACTGCTGAGACTACCTATTCATGTCTGAGTGGATGTCCAGGAAACCGCATCAGGGTGTCAGTGGCTGGGGACATAAGTGGAACTTAATCAACCGTGACGACCTCTTTTAGGGGGACGGTGTTGAGTGATGCGCAGCAGTGGGTCAGACTGGTGTCACACTGAGATCCCTCCTCACGACAAGAAGCAAGCAGCCCTACCAGCCTTCAAATGAGGAAGGAACAGTGTTCAGTCTGTGCAAGTGTTGCTGAATGCATTGGGGGTACGCGTCTAGTTTGACATTCTGGTACAGTACGCAGGGTGACCAGGACCACACAACCTGTTACCTACAGCGAGGTAGGGGTTCAGAAGTACAGATCAGATCAAAATGATGTGTGGTTTAAGCGTCCCACCCTTTCGCCTCAGAGATGGGGTCCCCTGACAGGCACGCCCATACCCACCCAGCTGCAGGTCTGGAAAGGCCCATTACCCAGCTGGTAAACCATTCGGAAGATATCTGCAGCAGATTACACTGCCATTCTGCAGTACTTTTAACGAGAACAAGGCAGCATTTTGACTGTAATTGGTTTGACAGAATTACAAGGCTGATGGTGATGCCAGGCTGCAGTCTCACAAGGCAAGCTGCTTTAATAAGGCTTCATTAGCAGCTTTCTGCGAAGCCAGCACCTTCCTCAACCATGCCTTCTACATCCGCTGGTCACTGTCTGAAATATGGTCATAATGACTACCCAGAGCGGGGTTGTGGGGAAGCGTTTGAGGTGGTGGAAGAATGAGAACTATTCCTTTTGGCCTTTTTGTGGTTGGCAAACCTAATACTCTTTAATTCCCAAATAACCATGTAGATAACACCATAAATACCCAGCTGCTAAGTGAGTGGAACACTTTAAGCACTAAACGGTGTAATTATAGGAGTCTTTGTTCCAATTCTAACACAGGAGGGATAAAAATAACAAACTCGCAAGTGTATATTTGTCCTGGGTTGGTACGGATAATTTAAATGGATTTGTGAAGGTTGTCATTTGGTCACTCTCTATCTTTCTCTTTCGTCCTCTCTTCCCATTTCTATCTCCCTTTCTTTCTTTGTCTCTTTCTCTCTTTCTATCTCTCTCCCTCTCTTTTTCTCTCTCTTTCCCTCTCTTGTTCTGTTCTGTTCGGTTCTTGCCAGCCATTGTTCAGTAATGGACTCTATTTTCTCTCAGTTCCACCCTGCTCAATACATCTGGTTCATAACACCCTTTAACGTCATAAACAGCTACTTTACCCAGACTGTTGGTAACATATTTCATTAAAAAAGAAACAAGGAGTTAAATTAACATGTTTAATAGGGCCATGCACACTGATTTGTGGTCTGTATAAAAAAATCCTAACAATGGCAAGAATGTCTAGGGCTCACATATAACTTTTTTCCCCTCATTGTCCCAGTACGTCCCGAAGTGCAAAATTAATCGTCCCAAACTGAACTTGACCTGTCCAGAAATGTAAATTCTTGTGTTTTTCACATTCTGACATGGGTCTAGGTTATTTGCAACACTATTTTATAATGTTATGGTCTATCGTCTCGCAGTCTGTGTTGAACTGTCCCAGACATCTAGTCTGTGTTGAACTGTCCCATATGGGACAACGTTAATTTCGAGCCCTGAATGAATCTACGTGGGTAATATTTGAGATCTGTGATCACACAGCAAAACACCGTAGTCCATTCTAGTGCTAGTATAGCTCACCTGTTCAGTGTTTGTGTGAGGAGTCCCCTAGTTACATGTCATTACTCACTACAGTGTCTGCCACTTGACTTAATCACAGCTGAGACGCTCAGTCTTTGAAAGATGACAGAGATGGACTAAGAGTTAGGTTCTTTCTGTGGTTTCAGGAGACATCTTGAGTGGAGAGGAAAGATATGAACCACATCGTTGGCTGATTACTGTACATCCATTAAGCTCAGAAACAAGCTAGCCTACTCTGTCATTTGGAGATGCAATGAGGTCATCTTGAGATGCAATGAGGTCATCTTTTCACTAGATTGTCTTATGGGAAACATCTCACTGTAAAATCAATACGATACGTTGAATTATCTTCTTTTTTGTTTACCATTGATTCAGATCGCATTTGGTCAAATGAGCGATTCTCGCAGTCTCTAGAGAAATAAAAAGGGATCTTACTTGAATTAGATTCAGACAGATGGGTTATGTTTATGCAGTAGTTATATCATCCAATCACATTCAATTACCAAAACCTGAAACACTGCAATCTCCAGTCCCATGATCATTATTTCTTTGTCCAAACATTGTCTCTGATGGTTAGTGTCAACTGGAGGACTACAAGCCCACAGTCTTATTGACTACAGGGATGTATCCATATAGCTTTAGAAGGAATGTGTGTGTTTGACCTCTTCTTTGATGTTATAATTGTAATCTTAGGCCTGTTTAGTTGGCTTTGGCTGTTTGCAATGTTTTGGCTGACATGCAATTGTATAATGGTTGAATCCTATTTATTTTCGAACAGAACACTGAATCTTTGAACTTTTTCCACATGTAATTCAGATATAAACACAAGACATTTTGCCACAGTAAATATGAAATGTCATGAAATAGTTTTCGGTCTGCAGTGCGTTTACTTGAATAAACAGTATGGTCCAGATACTGTAGGTTTTTCTTTGGAGATACCAAAACATATTTTTGAGCGGGCATAAGGCTGGCTCTGATGCAGAAGAAGGACCCCACTGTTCTAGCTACCTAACTTTGAGCACTGGCCGTCAAGGTCCCCTAGGAATGTCAGTAATTAGCTCTGTAATCACAAGCTTTGGGAAATCTTTGAGAAAACATACTTTATCGTTGTGTGAAAGTCTTCTGTCTGCGCTACTGTGCTGTGTCACTGAGCCAAAGGTTACAGAGGATAAACCATGGTAACTGGCATGTTTAATGAGAAACATGCTGGTGGGTTTGGTGTACAGGCCATTGTACTGTACACAGTGGTGTCTCACTGCAGGTTTAGACTCCATATCTAGCACCAGCCCGCATGTTTACAGCATTTGACAGACCATAGCAAAACTGTATGCACTCAGACACCTAAAGACACAACCGCTACTGTCGTCTGTCATTGAGACGTGGGTGCCCTAAAAACCCCAAGATGTTCTCAATGTACAGCACGCCATGCACAAGCCCACCATTCACAATATTCCGGCAGTCATATTTAGTCATATCCTTTACAGCAGCAGTCACCCGCCTATATTTAGATCGCAATCAAACCCTATTGTCCTCATCAGACAGTCCTCACCAAGGTCAAGGTGAACTAATGGACCATATATGTTCCACAGGATCTTTGATCAATCCGGTCAATCAGTCTTGTCCACCAGGGGCGAGAGAGAAAGGGGAGTGAAGAGAGGCCTGTGAATATGTGACGATAAGGAGCCCATTGTCCTCCCCTCACGTCAGCACTCTACAGGTGGAGGTCTGGTGAGTCTGTCTTTATAAAGCCAGACAGGCATTCCACACATTCTAACCGCTGTATTATGTAAATTGCACGAATTTCCATGGCGTAAGCGGCCCTCCTTTCTCTCCTCCAGACATGCACACCCGCAGCATCCGTCTCTTTCATGTTGAGGAGACTGAAACTGGAATGTGGACAGGTGTATTTGATTGAAGTGTGAAATCATACAAGAGGCCTTGAAGTGATGGAACACTGGCTGATGATTGTCAGATGCCCCACGTCTGGTATTAATGAGAACCCTGTGAAACCCTGTGAAACCCTGTGAAACCCTGCTCTTGGGATCCCTTTTGGTTTTGTTGTTCTTCCGACAGAGTTCTCTCCCTGGGTAAAGCATTGGTTACAGACTGTACGGCATGTTTTTGCTTCGCAGAGAAGGGTTTTGGTCAAGACAGGTTTGTAGTACATGTAGCTTTGACATGAAGTTGTTTACAGAGACATTGTTATGAGATTAAACGTATTCCCCGTTGAGTCATCATCGTTTCCCTGCAAGTGGTTCTTTTCTGCACGGGGAACAATAGCTGTGCTATTTTCCCGAAAGCGTCTCTGCTGTCATTGTGTGTATGTGTGAGAACACCGAGACAACAGAGAGGTTTGGCACCTTTCAATGGGAACATCCACTCCAAGTATTAGTGTCAGGCCTCATACCCCTCACATTGAATACCACAGTCCAGTCAAGGTCTCTCCACAAAGGCCGTGGTGTCAGATGAGATGGTGATGCAGCTTGTCTCACTGCTGCCTGCGCTGCTGCACCAGCCAGACAACAGAGAACACTCCTGGATGGAGTGAATCAGCAACTGCAGTTGTATTCACACCAAAACAAAAAAAAACTAAAACCCCCCAGAACCCTCCCGTGCCTCTCTCAGACTCCGTCTGCCAGGAGAGGCCTGAAGAGGGGGTCTGTGTGTGTCCATTATCTGGGTAACCCATCTCTCCTCAGCGTTGAGTGCTTCTAGGAGGTGTACAGTACAGCCAAGCCCGGCCGGACAGAGAAAGGAGGCCATTCTTCTTCCTCTGACTCTCAGCTGAAGTGCAGCGCTACCTCAGGCTCTGATTTCTGAGGCCCTTTTGTGTCGCGCCACAGATCGGGGACACAGAATGAGGCTGGAGGCAACCCAACACCGCTCCCTCCCGTTTCAACCCTTGCAGCCCTGTTTCCAGAACACTGGATGGAAAAGAGAAAATCTTCTTTTCTCTCAACGTAAACGTTTTCTTTTTGAGTTTTTACTACTCAAACCCATCTGAGGATGAAATCAACACGGACTGCATTATTTGAACGTGTCTTCGCTATCTGTGGCTAAAATCAGTAGCGCACTGAGTAAAAGATAAGGATTTCCCAGTACCACTTGTGAACAGTCCCAGGTGGCTTGGCTGGTAAAGTAACACCTGGTGACCTTGTAATGTGAGCAGCATACCTCCAGCATTAGACGCTCCAAGCTGCCTGACTAGCGGGCTGGAAAGAGGTTGCTCATGGCAGAGATCGGTGGAAGGACTGTTCTACTGTATTCTCTCATAATGGCAACTAAATTTACCTCGGATGAAACATCAGATTCTGTCATCTCAGTTGCCTCCTCCACTCTTACTCCAACACTAGTGGTTATGAATGAATATTGTGAAATTTTGCTTTGCTGGATGCAGTTCCTCTGAACTGACTGTTTAAACACGCAAACACATTTTTGTTGGACTTTGAGGATGAGGGGTGGCCAAAGGAGCTTTGTATGTAGTTGAGCAATTTTTACGAGATTGTGTATGCAGAAAGACTGCGTGGAGAATGTCTGGGTTGAGTGTACTCAGGAGTGCTGAACAGTTCCCCAGCATAATATATTCGGTCATAAAGGCATCTTTCGTCTGTGTGTGTATCCCTTTGCGGTGGCTGCTGACAGATTGGCACCTCAGTGTCGGTCTCCACAGAGGGTCCACTCTGCCGGTGCACCTCCTCATCCTGGCCAGACCCCTAGGAGCCTGACGCAGGGTGGCTGAGGCAGGCAAGCTCCTGGTCTGTCATGGCCTGAGCCGGCCTGCGTCACCCAGGACGCCAGTGAGCTCTGTCACGCTCCTGGCAGATGATCCAGACTTGGGGGTTGGCTCTTCACTTCCTCTTCTGTCTCCCCACTTCCTGTTCCCTCCTGAGGATCCACTCTCAGCCCTGAGGCGCCCAGACAGAGGAGAGGATCTCCTGTGTGTGTCTGCAGATGCTCCCAAGTACAAACTCAGGACAGCTGTGGTTCCAGTCATACGTTTGTGCCATCCAATGGAAAGCATGAACTGATAATGTAATGTAAATATAGCATATATTCAGCAATTGGATTTGAACCTACAATCAACAGTCCGGATCAACAGTTTAAAGCTCCACCACTGAGCTATATCATGTGTTCGGTTGTTGTGCAACAATATGGGTTACCAGTTAATATTTTTGGTAATGATTAAGTAAGGGTTTACCATGTTATTATTACACTTGGGTAGCGGGTGAAGTCAAGTGTGACCATAGAGTCATCACTTGTGTCTAAAAGCACAGGATGTGAAATGCAAAGAAGTGTGCGACTTTCGGTGGTATTCGTGGCGATACAAAAAAAAGAAAACGCTGTCTCTGTCGCAACCTGTTGTGGTTGCATCTCCCACGCTGGCAAGGTTGTAGGAAAGAGGAAAGTGTAGTGGGAGACGCGTGTTCATCACAGCTGTCTGGGATATTTCACAGCTCCATGACAACAGGGATGGTGGGGGCGGGGGGGGCGGTGTAACGGTGAGAAATCCACAGGACGACTCGGCAGTTGCAGACTTCCTTTCTATAAGAATTCTAGGACAGTCAATCATCGCGTGAGTGTCTACACACACACCTCGGGTCGTGGACTCTTCGCAGACGGCAGCTCCTGTGCTCAGGACCAAAGTCAAAGCTAGGAAGTTTGGTCGGAGGTTTACAACGAACCCACTTAAACACCACATGGCTGTTATGGCCTCATTGTGGGGTAACGACACGTCCTCCACCAATGACTTCAAACTGCTAACTCGGCCTCTTTCAAAGCGTGTCTATGGCCTGCCACGTGGGTCCACTTGCTAGGAAGGCCATCAAACTCCCTGTCATTATTCACAAGAGTGCAGACCTGGGGTTATAGCTGCAGTAGCAGTATAGGTGGACTGCAGGGTCTTTGGTGCGGTGTGTGTGTGTGTGCTGTGCAGTGGTGCCCAGACTAACTGGTTGCAGGGCTAGGGCCAGGCCAGGCCTTGGGGAATTACAGGCTATTCTTTGAGCAGAGGTTGGAGGGGAGTAGCTGGACCTGGGTGTACTCCCTCAGGAAATTAAAAGCCAGGACTATTTCCTTCAGACTCACGGTTCCCTCTCATCTTCTGCCAGTGGGTTAATGAATAGCAAACTATTAGTCTCTGGCTTTCCTCATCTTCTTCTGTTGTTTATCTAGATAGGACACATCCACCTTGCTGAAAGTTATATCAGCAGCCCCTATTTGGCAGTAATATATATGCTATTACAGGGGCCGTATTGTGTAAGATATCTGGTTCCACTTTGTATTTTTAAAGCTACGGTAGTTTAGTGGGATGCGGTTGTTATACTGTTCCAGATAAGGTACCTGCCACAACTTAACCTTCTTCTAAATGCCAAAAGGTGAAGTATCAGCATGTATATAATGATATTTCCATGTTATGATGAAATACCTTGGTCTAATCCCAAGGTCCTGCATGAATATCTTCAATAGAGAAGAAAGCATTGCTAAACATTGAAGCAGAAGCAGGCATTTGGCTGTACCCCTCTCCGCCATGACACGGAACTACAAAGTGTTCTAGAACCGAACCTACGGCACGCACTCCGGGCTACCAATGGCTCCCGTTGTTGTTTTGGAACATTCCCGTTGTGGAACATTCATCCGCAGGTATTCCGGCAGTTTCCCTGCTCCACTTGTGTCCTTAAGATGAGAGCAGGGGCAACACAGAGCAGCGCAGACAAGCCGAGCAGGCCTGAGGCTTCACGAGGCTGTGGGTCTGACACACCTCTGTCACCACGCTGAGATGACTGTTGAGATTAGATCTCAACGTATGGCTGACCGACAATTCAACGAGTGAGTGACGGCTCGCCATGCTTCTCCACTCGAAACGTCTTTCTCATGTGTTGCCATCTGCTTGTTTGCCTGTGTGAACTCTTGAACACGGTATGTGTCGATGTAACCTCCAAGGGGATGCAGAGAGTGATTCAGAACTGATGATCTAGAGATAGACAAGCCTTTGTTGAAAAGAACTCCTGTTTTTCCGTGCCTTACATCTCTTTTCAGTTGTTTTCGGCAGTCTTCCCCTCGTAGGTGAAACTTTTCCTTCAAAATATTCCTTGTTTTGGAGTTTACCAGGTGCAGACAGGGTCAGAGGTTGCCCACCTCCTACCAGTCAGGAATCCCACCGTGGGCCAACAATCACAGGACATTCTATAGTTATGTGGAGGAAAACTGTTGCAAAGGGCCTCAGAAAAGCAGTACGACAGTTGCCAATACTTCATTGGGCTTTTGTTTTGCCATTATATAAAGTACTGCTGTATTGCAGTATTTTTTTTAAAGAATTTTCATTCATTTACATGAACTGTGTCAATGACAAGGTTATGCTCAGAGATCTTAAACATAGACGCATGCATTTACTGGGTGGGTGATCGTATTTCTGTGGCGTAAGCTGTTACGTCCATCTCAGACCTGTCTCAGACCAATATGACCACCAGCTAGGAAAACAGCAATCAAACCAGAACACGTTTTCCAAACCGTCTTAGTCGAGCCCCTTCTGTTCAAATGAAAATGTTATTTTGTTCTTATTCGAGTTTCACATAAATACACGCGGTTTCATCCAACCACAGAACAGGCTTATTCTATCCCTGTGGGCCCCTGAGTGTGTCGAGTTTGGGCGGGGGAGGAAATGGTATTCAACGGGGGGTCTTTCATCTCTACATAGCACTTTGATGCTTTTATACATCGCCAGAAAGCAACGATGTCGACACATTTTTCTTTGAAGAGTTGGTGGAGGTGGTTGGGAGGCCTTGTCCGAGTATGTGGGAGTGCTCTCGAGCGGCCCTTCAGTCAGATGCTAGTCTCGCATTACTTAGACATTAGGAGACGTTAATGTTGGGAGGACACTAATCTGCAGGCCCCCTGTGGCCTCCTGTGATGATGGGATGGACAGATCTAGTCTGTCATTACTCTCCAAAAAGAAAAACACTTCCTGTCTGTCGTCATAGCAACATACCCCATGGTATCCACCATGCACGGCGGGAAGAAGAAATGTGAGAGTTTAAGACAAATTGTCTTTCATTCTGGAGTGTTTTTTTTCTCCTGTATGTGTGGCAGTTCACAAGGACCGTGTCAGATGAGATGTATCGACCGGGACCGAGGTGCTCTGAATAAACAAAAGGGAAACGGGTATCCGTGGAAACCACACTGAGTTCCACACCAGGGGAGCTTGGTGACGATGACCTTCCATACTATAGCTGCCGTAAAGCAATTTCCTCCTACAACCAACCATAACAAACTGTCTTTTACCACCCACAGGCAATTGATTGCTTCGTATTGATCCTTTCTAGACTCATTGAGCCACTATGTGGGGATGGAGCTGCTGTTTACAGATAGTGTTATCTCTTAGTCACAGTTTGTTGGGGTAGTATTTGTTCTGAATGTTCTTTAACCTCGTGAACGGGGACCTGTGCAGACCAGGGAAGTCAGACGGATCAAGAGCAAGGAGGAGAGGACTGTGTCACATTCCTCATGTGGCACGGAGGAGAGAGAGAGCGTGTGTGCCTTACCCCAGGAGACCGCAGAGTCCCTGCCCTCCTCCTCTTCCTCCTCATCCACCAGTCTTTCTGAACTTGGGCCTGGCATTCTGCTTGCTGTCTGGGTGCACGCTCATGGTGACGTTTGGCATCGGCGGTATAGTGATGGACATTACCTTAGCACTTTCACCCACTTTCGGTTCCTGTAATGCAGATAATTAGGTGTAGTGTAGTGTCTGTTAAATTATTATTCTTTTTTCAGTGATAAAGTCCTTTATTTCAGGGAACCGCATTAATGAGGGCATTGTTATTCAGCTCAGGGTGAATATGAGTGCCTATTGCCTAAACGGATACAGGAAACCACAGTATTTTTAAAGTTAAACAACTATTTTATTGTTTTCCAAGTATGTAACAAAATAATTGCTATGGATAAAAACAGCATTTTGCATTGTAAAACTACGTAAAAATGTTTACAGACAAGCATCACTAATTGTACAAAAATAACGATGATAACAGTAATAAAAAAGGTACAAACGATAAAGAACATCCTCGCGTCAGTGTGCAAACCGTTTATACAGACGGACACGCCCCCTTTCTCAGGCAGCAAATCCTGATAAATTATTTAAATAGCATTTATCTACACACAAACTCGCGTGCGCGCGCACACGCACTTACACACACACTTACAAACACACTTACACACACATACTGTATCAACTTTACAAAAAAAGCAAAGACAAAACAGAACAATAATTTATCCATTAAAAAGAGCATACATAAAGCAAAACATATTTATAACTCTCCCGTCTGATCTGTTTATTCCATTGGGCAGGTAGAGAGAACACGGGGGTCTCTTATAAAAGAAAAGTAATACTATTTACAGCTCATGCTACAGTAGCAATAAAATGATGGATCGATTCGTATTCTGTAAGCATGTGAAAAAAGTACTACGTTTTTTTTGTTGTTTGTCTGATCAAATTATACACAGCAATGAGGTAATATTTGTACATCAAAGGTTTCCTTTGTTTTCTCTCTCTCTCTTTCTGAAGAAAAGGCACACAGGTCACACGCACATCTCACCGAGAAGCCCTGGATCTCGGCACGGCAGGTAGCTGACGCTCTGTCGGGGGGAGGACAGGCTGCGTTGTGCAGCAGAGAGCCAGAGCTGACACTGTTTACGTTAGCCAGGGGCCGATTTCCACCAGGTACGTCGAGAGAACATAAAAATAATATTGGAATTCTTCGCTGCCTACATTGTAGACAAAGTTTAATAAGTTACGGTGTGTTATTTACATCGTTTTTAATTTAAACCTCCGAAGATGAAATACACCTTCTGTCAAATGGCTTGATTTTTGTAACTAATGTTTTGTTGTTAGAAGAAGAATACAAAAAGTAATTTCAGTAAAAGTTTTACTGTTAGAAAGTGGGCTGTCAGTCTCGCTCTGGCCATCCACCTGCTCAACATAGTACTCCCTTGGTGCTGTGTGTCTTGGATTGTAATGCTAAGATGGCAGCTCGCATCTTACCCTGAGAATGTTACATAATGCTCATAACTCAACTAGATCGATCTAATGCCAGCCACAAAGTACATGTATTGATGTATTGACAATTTTTTCGGCTAATTTTAATTTCGTTTTTTTGTTTTCTTTTGTCTCTGCAACACTTCTCAAAAATTACTTTAAACAGCAAATATACTGTAAATGGGTTATAGCAAAGCAGTTTTTACGTTCTTATTTACACAAAAATGAAGACATACATCATCGAGTTATCAGCCCTCCATAACTTGTGGTAACTCAACTGCCACTGAGAGTCAGGAGTTCTCCTAACAAAACATACAAGTGAAAAAAGATGTTTTGCATTCTGCAGTTTCAGAGCAAACTTGGGGTCATGTCATTCACAATCTACAGCCCGGTAGATCTGGTTGGGTTTTTTTAAGGAGGGAAAATGATCAGTCTTTTCTTTGGGACGCCCATCCAGAAAATGAAAGAAAGGCAGTGTGAGAGACAGAGAGAGATAAAGAGAGAGAGAGATTAAGAGAGAGAGAGAGATGGAGAGAAAGAGAGAGACGTTGAGGTTGAGAAGTGCATAGTTGTCTAGTTTTCTATGGGGAGCCGATCCCGCGAAGAACTGAATGAGGTCTTTCAAAGAGAAACAGGGAGCGGCAGAGAAGACGCTGGCTCAGGAGAAGAGAAGGGGGCTGCTTCCTCAGCGATACCTACTCTGCTTGGATGAGAGTGGAGGGGAGTCTCTCTGAATCTCCCCTGGCAGTCAGCTGGTTCTCTGTCCAAACCAGCATGGAGTTCCCCTGAGGCTGACCACACGCCCGGCTGTGTGCGTGCCACAGAAAAGTTGAAAGCGTAAAAAGGGTTAGATCCCTGGGCATCAAGAATACGTGAGTTCATGTTTGTACAGAAAGGTGCATTTTTCTCAGAGCTTCCTGCTCCGTGTATTTATGCATCTGCGAAGAGAACACAAAAAAACAACATATTTTAGATTGATCACTAGATGATTAGACTAGATTTGGATATGAAGAGTGTCACATGAAATGTAAACATATTTAAAATGGAAATGTATTCATTTAGCAGATACTTTCATCCTTAACAACATGATGGGAAAACAGGGACCTTTGGATTGGCAGTCAAATGTCCTACTACTCAGCTCTTCCCATCCCTGCCCTTAAACACCACAGGTTGCCGACATACACAGAAAGATCTTGTTCCTTACCTCTGCATTCATACTTGAGGTCTGAGAAGTATACCATCTCCTGAGAGAACACAAAAAGACCTAGCCGTCCACCAGCATACGTCTTGTCGTAGATACTTCCAGTGTCAGCCATGATCTTCTTGCCCTCATACATCACCACTCTGAATCAAGGAGGGACACACAGGAATGGTGAGGTGGATCATCACAATAAAGGGCCTTAAACGGGAAACTGGCCATTTGAGTGCCCTACACACGTGGGATGAGTGATTCTGTTTCTGCTGTGTACCTGATGTGTCCTGTTCTTGGTCTGTGGATTAGATGCCATCTGTAGGCAGTGAAGTCTTTCCATCCGATGTTCTTTGGGTCGTGCCACAGAGTTTTCACCTACAGAAGATGAAGAAGAACAGAGATTGAATCAAAGTTCTTTTGTTGGTAAAAAAGAAAAAAAAGAATTCCATCCAACTTCAAACTGGCAAATTCCTTTCTCTATGATCTGATGCTGGTGTTTACCTGTCCAGGTGTGTTCCCTGTGTGCCATAGGGCGTTCCTCAGGTGCTCTCCTGGTCCAGTGGTGGAGTTAACCATCTTGATGGACAGGCCTGAGTAACCCTGGGCCTTGGTGGGCTTGTTGGACCAGTAAGTCTGGGTGATCTGCTTCCACATCACCACGTAGAACCTGGAGCTCGACTGGTATCCAAACACGAAGCCTGCGTAGTCATCGTCCCTCTCCGTGTTGATGAAGAACGTCCCGCTGAAGTCCACAGAGTTGAACTCATCAAAACCTGAGGAAAACACAGAGAACAGTTGAGAACTTTTTCTTGCACAAAAGCGATAAGTGCTAGCTACTTTGAATAGACATAATACTAACACAAATTAAATACAGTACTTACCAACAGCAATGCCAGGATCGCAGTTGACTGTCTGCACCAGTTCTTTGCCCTGGTGGCGGACCACCCAGTTGGGGTCGATCTGTGAGGTGCCTTTGGGGTCCAAAGGAACCATCTGGAACTTTCTGAAGTCTGTCTCGCTGATGTCATAGTTCTCAGGACAAACGTCGTAGATGTCAGGCACATTGTCTTGGTCGAAGTCATCCTTGCAGGCATCGCCGCGACCATCACCTGAAGAAGACACATCGATTATTACACAAAGTGCTTTCCAAGAGGGACCTAGTGATCAGTGATGAATCCACTGGATTTCTTTTTACATCTATCAAGAAGAAAATCTATCTGTCGGAAGGCCTGTCTGTCTATCCATCCATCCAGCCCACTCACCATCAGAGTCCAGCTGGTCAGGGTTAAAGGCCAGTCTGCAGTTGTCTTTGTCGTCAGGGATACCGTCGTTGTCGTCGTCATGGTCGCAGACGTCTCCTTTCCCGTCCTTGTCGTGGTCGGCCTGGTTGGCGTTGGGGATGTAGGGACAGTTGTCCAGGTTGTTCTGGTGGCCGTCCTCGTCGATGTCCTGGTTGCTGTCACACTTGTCTCCCACGCGATCGTCATCAGAGTCCACCTGTACAGGTGAGAGGGAGAACAGCTGGTTAATATCTGGGGTTGTGGGGTGTTTTTAGAGGATCTCTAATCTGCAGGTTAACATGTTATGAGCTGTAATGCTAACCCAATGCTGATTCTGTTTTACCGGATCATGTGATGTGATGCCTACCTAGAGGACCCATCACTCTCACCCTTCTGAACCTGCTAAGCTCCATTTCTTATTATTTATTTATTTTACAGTAATTTGAGTTTCTCCTACTCTACTCTTCTCAGCTAGCATATTTGCTTGCTAACATGCATGCCAACACAGGCATGCAGACCATCCATCTGAACCCATGAATCTCCAGTCCCTTTCTCCTTGGTGCGTCTACACACACATTCGGAAGCAGCCGAGGAGGCCGGAATCAGAAGAACAGATGGTGAGAGGAGGGCGAAGAAGGGAGAGAGGAAGAGAGGGATGCGAGGGGGGGGAAAAGTGTCAAAACGAGGGATTATAAGAAAGCAAAGGGAGAAAGAAAAGGGAGGAAGCGAGAGAATAGAACGTGTCGATTCAGTTCTACCCACGTTCCCCCACAGCCACCCTCGGAGTCTCGTTGTTCCACACATTCCTGCTCCTCATGTGAGCGTGGCCCAGGTGGACTGGGCAGGGCCAGAGCGTGCCGACATGAGCACACACAGCCCTGGGCTTGGCCCATTCTTCACTAACAACCAGCTATGGGCCCCTACTCCCCCTGCAGCCCACCTCAATGGGCCATTGAAAAGCCTCCCCACCCCACCTGGCTAATCCTGGGGCAGCTGCCCCGGGCAAGGCCTGGATATGCTCTTCCCCCATACAGCGTGATGAGCCCTGTCGCGACCCAGAGCGAGCTAGTAAGACTCTCACTGGAGAGAGAGGCACAACAGAGGGGCGATGGGAGGGAGGATGAATGTGGATCAGGGTTTTGGGGGTTGAGTGGTGAGTGGTGAGAGTTGGGTGGAGGATGTGTGTGTGTGTGTGTGTGTGTGTGAGATGGATTTTAAGGGCACACACCTGGTCAGGATTATGCTCCAGAGGGCAGTTGTCACACATGTCACCCACACCATCCAGGTCAGTGTCCCTCTGGTCCACGTTATACACATAGGGGCAGTTGTCCTTCTCGTTCAGGATTCCTGGGGGAGAGTTAGTGATGGTTGCTGGGTTAGACATGACGATCTCCAATCTGCAGGTGAACATTTTATGAGCTCTAACGCTAACTGATACTGATTCCGTTTAACAGGGTCATGTTATGTCTGTCACGGGTCCTCGTCCTGTCTCTCATCTTGGGCTATCTAATTCAATCACCCTTCTGAACCTGCCACGCTCAGTTAGTCTGAAATCAAATGTCGATTTTTATCTCTTTCGAATCAAACAACCCTAACCCACTTCACTGTGGACAGAGATAATGAAGACCGGTAGCTACGCAGCGTGGCGGTGGAGCTAAATCATCTCTCTTCTCTTCTCTAAATCTGTCTTCTCTTGTCATGTTGCCGTCATGGTTACCACGCTCATAACCAGAGATCGGGATGGTCACAGTGCCTCACCGTCTCCATCGATGTCCAACGAGCAGGCGTCTCCCTCTCCGTTGCTGTCGGTGTCTGTCTGGTCAGGGGTTGCTGTTGTACGGGCAGTTATCGCAGCGGTCACCAACATCGTCACGGTCGTAATCAAACTGCCTGGGGTTGTAGACGAACGGGCAGTTGTCCTGCTCCAGAGAGGAAGGAAGGGAGAGCACACGGTGTATCTCTGACCTTGAGGAGTTGTCATGTCCAGACTGGACACACTGTTCACACACTGTCTATCTGGCCAAAACATCCCTGACTTGAAATATGTAATTTGCTGTGGCTGACTGTGTGGGTCTGTTTACAGGGAGTTTGGGGGATGAAAGTGTGTTTTATTTTTAGGCTCCGTCCCAAATATAATGTTAGGTTACGTGGATACACTGTGTGTTCTTCAGAGTGGTACCTCTGTGTTGGAATTTGAGGTTTGGCTTTGAAAAGGGAAAATGTTTGCTTTCCGCTCCCTCCCCCCTTCTCTCTCTCCCTCACCTTCTTATTGCACAGCATGAATGATGAATGTTAAACCACATTCATGGCTCAGTGCCAATACTGGACGCACACACATTCTCACACACACACTAACACATACTGTATACTGTAAGCCATTGATAGGCAGAATTGGATGTTTCCACCTACCCTGTCGTCAGGGATACCATCATTGTCATCGTCGTTGTCACAAGCGTCACCGATGCCATCCTTGTCGTAGTCTTCCTGGCCAGAGTTGGGAAGGTTGGGACAGTTGTCCTACAGGAAAAATACAATGTCAAATATTATACACATTCAAGTAAGACATTAAATCCTGCATGGTAATATTTAACTCCTAACTTATGGATGTCATGTCCTTTTACGAAACATTAAAACAAAGATATGCCAGAGCCTTTAAGTCAGAAAGAAAAATACACTTCAGCCTCAAGGTGAACATGTTTAATGTACCATGGTGCAGCACAACCTTTCAGTTGATGCCACCCTTGTACCCTCCTGTACCTTTTTGCAGTGGTAAGTGGCGTTCTCCACACAGACCAGGTCTGAGTTAGGCCAGCCGTCCAGGTCCGTGTCCTCCCCACAGATGTGCCCGTTCCCGGCGTAGCCCGGCTTGCACTCGCAGCGGAACATGGGCTCAGCGAAGTGGCCCAGGTAGTTGCAGCGGGCGTTCTTGTTGCAGTCGTGGCTCCCGTCCAGACAGGGGTTACGAGGCACGCACACCTGCAGCAGGGGAGCATAACATCAGTCAGTCAGCAGGGGAATGTTAGTGTTCGCTTTTATCCACAGGGGGATCTGAACCAACAACCTGTTGCCCCGCAGTCAAATGCTCTACCACTGAGATCCACCCGTCCTTCAGCGTGAGGAAGCAGGATGTGTCTTACTAGGCCTACAGTATTTGCTACCAAACAACATGTCCTTCTGACTTCTTCTTCTTCTCAGAACTGGCTTCCAACAGGAATGAACGCATGAGGTCCGATTCTGGACGGATGAGATCTAAGCAGACCGATCGGACGTGTCGTGGGTGAGTGTTATGCGAGGAGAGGCAGGGCTGGGCTCACCTGCTTCTTGGCGGCTGCCTCCTCCACGCCCTTGCCGAAGGGCTGAGGGCCGGAGAAGCGCGTTGGGCAGGGCAGGCAGTTGTAGCCGGGGTCTGTGTTCTCACACCTGTGCACCCCGTTAAACTCAAAGCAAGCGTCAGGCACCTCTTTGCACTGTGACCGACAAGGTTGATAAGAGAGAGAAAAATAATTAGAGAAAAAGGTGCCTTTAGGGTCTTGGTGTGTTTGTTTGGATAAAAGTGTCTGCCCCCCTAAATGGGGGGAAAAAAGTCCAGATGATGATGAATGAAATGGAAGATGAATTGGTGCCTGATTCAGCTGGTTTGTCCTCGCTCACCTCGTCGATGTCCTTGCATTTGATCCCGTTTCCTGCGTACCCTGTTGGGCACTTCCCACATTTCCAGGTCCCGTCAGGGAAGCTGGTGCACTTGGCTCCGGCAAAGCAGGGATTAGACAGACATCCGTCTGGGGACGGAACCACAGGCTGTCAGGACCCAACTGTCACACAACTGGAACACTTTACTACCTCCAATGTGTACATCAAATGTTTTTTCAAATTTTACAATTACATAATGTTTAGGAAACCTTTGTTATGTAGTGCAAGACTTACTGATGGGACAATTGTTCTTGTTGCATAGCTGTGAGTCTTTGGCGTCACCCACACACTCCTTTCCGCCATATTTGGGCACAGGGTTGTTACACAGGCGCTTACGAGTCTGGGCCCCTCCCCCGCAGGTGACAGAGCAGGTATCCCACGGTGACCAGGGTCCCCAGTTGCCATTGACTACACAGAGAGGAAACGCACAGTCAGCCTTGCTGCACACACACACCTTTTAAACGTAACATGTTCATTTAGCTGTCACTTTGAACCTGCAAAGTCTTGATCTGCTACCAAAGGCTCCACCACTGAGCTATAACCATCCCCGATCTCACCAGGTTAGCTGTTGTCTCTGACAGAGCATGAAGCTCAATCATGATGTCCACCCCAGGACCTTTTAACAGTCAGGGTTGTGAAGTCAGAACTGTACTCACTGGGGCACGGAGACTTCTGGCACTTCTCGGTCTGGCGTCCCTCGCCCTGGCAGTCCTTGCCGTCCAGCTGGGGCGTGGGGGAGTTGCAGAGGCGGATCCGGGTGATGACGCCGGCGCCGCAGGTCACCGAGCAGGAGGACCAGGGCGACCAGTGGCTCCAGCTGCCGTCCTGCTTGACTGGGGAGTCACAGAGCGAAGGGCCAAAGGTCAGGGAGACGTTTGTTTGGAACTCTGCCAGTGTTGTTTAGTCACAATTCTGTGGCAAACGATTGATTTGAATTGATTTGAATTTAGTTTTAATCTCGAAGGAAATTCGAGAGGGGCCCCTGCCACATTGAGAACTGATTATAATGCCGATCGATGACAGTGACAGAGTGTGTTGGTTGGTGAGAGGGCTGAGGGCGCCCTGGCCGGTGGGACTCACAGCGTTTGTCGCACTCCTGGAGGTAGCAGTCGCGGGTCTGCACCGACGTGCCCTCGCAGTTGTTGTTAATGCGGTCGCAGGAGCGACCTCGCTGCTGGATGCCCCGCCCACACGACACGGAACAGTGGGTCCATTCAGACCAGGGGGACCAGCCGTCCTCCGCGTAGTCACTCGCTACCGAGGGGAGGGAGGGATGGAAGGAGGGAAAGATTTTGGGAGGGGAGAGAGAGAGAGAGATGGGAGAGAGGGAGACAATGAGAGAGTTATTCCAGGGAGAGACCTGAAAGCCCCCCCCCATCAGCTCTAAATGAACGCCTGAAGCTCTTAAAGTTTTGGGGCTGATGGAGTGTATTTGGCCCTGCAAGCTGAGCAAGAGAGAGAAGGCCCAGTGTGGTGTGTTGGGGGGGGGTGTAGCAGAGCCAGGGAGCAGTAGTAAGGGAAGGCCTGTTCAGTGAAAACCCTCCCTTCTGCTCTGAACGCACAGGGATGCCCTGTTGAGTGGAACTGATGTTGTTTTTGCCATAAACCAGAGAGGAAATGGAATGCTGCAAACAGGGTCTCGACTCGTACCGTAACCCTGGGTGATCAAGGTAGTGATGCATGAGGCTTTCCTTGTTTACGTAGCTTCAGAGAGAGCTCTGCAGCCCTAGCCCTCTGAGGTACGAGAACACGTCACTTCTACTTGTACTGAGGATGGATGTGCTGAAAAGACCAGCCAATTTTCCATCCCACTTACACCAATTTGGCCAATTACGGCCATTACAAGTTGAAGATTCAAAGATGTTTTGTGGGTACAATGAGCCAATGTTCAAACACACATAAGAGCTTTTCATTGACCGGGATGCTATTGGAGTTTTAAAGCATCTTTAAAATTAACAAGGTTTTCTTGAATAGAAACCCTCTCGTCCTGAAAATACCTGTGGTGTTTCTTTTTTTAAATTAATTTAGTCAATAACATTCAAATAGCTCCCAGAGAAAGGCAGAGTTGTTTTAAAGGAGCAATCTGTGTCAGGACAACACACACATTCTGATGGCTTAACCAAGGCCATTCACTACAGTACATCCTGACTAAAATAAAGCACCTTTGTGTGTGCCGGCATGTCACTGCATGAGTGTTGAATGCCGTCCTGGATGAATACTATTCACATTTTAGTGTTATTCATTCAGCAGATACTTTTTATTTAAAGGGACAAACACAAGGGAGCATATAGAGAATAAGCAGGAGCGAGAGGGTGGGAAGTACATACACTAGATTAGAAACACTTCAGTCTGAGTTGGCGGACAGAAACGGGCACTTACGTGTTCCACAGCGAGGGCAGCACTCTCCCATCGGGCACGGTGGCGTTGGCACAGGGGATCAGAGGGCAGGAGATCTTGCGGCACACCGTGGCGGAGTTCTACGAAGAAATAGCAAACGGAGTCAGGTGGCTGAGCGGTTAGGGAATCGGGCTAATAATCAGAAGGTTGCCGGTTCGATTCCTGACAGTGCGAAAATGACGTTGTGTCCTTGGGCAGGGCACTTCACCCTACTTTCCTTAGGGGAATGTCCCTGTACTTACAGTAAGTCGCTCTGGGTAAGAGCGTCTGCTAAATGACTACATGTAAAACCACCTCTGTTAGAGCGGTGCTTGAGTAACCTCCTGTTAGCAGGGCACTCTTTGCACTTCCTGTTAGCAGAGGCATGCAGGTGCACTGGGAGGAGGGTCTTTGGTCGTGTGCCCATTGGGTCAGGGTAGGATGGGAACTAGTCCAACGTCCTCATAATGGAGAGCAGGTGAGAGGGGAGTTGGACTGAGTCCTAAACAGGCTGGTCTGCCAACAGGGCTGGACAGGTGAGCACAACAGGAGTGGATGGAGAGATGGGAGAACGGAGGGATGGAGATACGGAAACAGATGGAGAGAAATGGGAAACGGCCTAACGACAGACAGGGGATCGAAAAACGGTTTATTTTCCTGTGGAAATGTTAACGTCTCAAATCTAACGCAGAGTTGTTGTTGGAAGGAGTGTGTTTTTGTCTTTAACCCAGCAGCTTGTCTAGACTACAGCCATTTTCTTAATTAGAGACGAGGTGTTGTTGAGAGGGCAGGAGCAGTCTTGTCGCATTCAAGTTTCTGTTGAAGCCCTCACAATGGAGTGGGTCACAGACCCCTTCACGTGGCTCTCTCTGCTGGCCCGCTGCCAGTCTGGACTCCTACCAATTACTGGGTAAATGACAAAGCTGGAAACATGCTGAGTAGCAATGATGTGTGTCTGTTTGAGTGCATACAAAGATGCGCGCACACACACACTTGCAGACACGCACACACACAGATACACACACATTTTGCTCACCTGACAAGTGCACTCCGTGCAGTCATCGACGGTCCATTCATCCTTGTTCTTGTGGACGATGCCATTGTGCAGACAGACGCCACTGTGGATGCCGACGCGGTTCATCAGCAGCTTGTTCTCATCCGTCTGGAGGACAGGAAGCAGGAAATAGGAAACAGGAAGCAGACAGACATCAGTTGAATGCAGTGAGGAAAACTTCTGTTTAGTACCAGGAGGATCCCTCTTGGTCCCTCTTTGGACACAGGTTTTCACAGCTTGAAGAGCTCTAGTTTCCCTTGCCCCCGACTGGCAGATTCATTAAGAGTCTAGATACTCCTACATGTGAAGATGAAGCACATTTGTAAATTATTAAACTAACATGCAGTTTGGTGGATAAAGCACGGTAGGTGCTAGTAACCACAACAGAGACTATATTAGGAAAGGAAGGACAAAGACAGAGAGTTAGAGAGGAAGAGCGGCAGATACAAAGAGAGAGGCAGTGAGGCAGAGGGGTAGAGAAACAGGGAGAAAGAGAAGAGTCAGAGAGATAGACACAGACAGATTTTTTGCTCACAGATCAACAGGGTGAGCATAGTGTCCTGACTCACCACTTTGCGCAGTTCGTTAGAGAGCTCCTTCACTACCACCCCCAGGCCCCTTAGCTCCTTGAACATGCTGGCCAGGTCCTCACAGGAGAAACCACAGATCATCTGCAGGTCTGAACAAAAACAACTCCATGGATAAGGAACCAAAAACAAAGTTGGATATCCTTGAAATGCTCCACACCAACTAAGTCTTTTCCAAGGTAGAATAAGTACAAGTGAATAATGAAAGCTCCTCTGGAGACTAGTAAACTTGTTTACCTTTGGTTTTGTGGCCAGTGTAATCAGTTCTAATAGCGGGGCTGGATCCATTGATGGGGTTGTCCAGAGTGATGGTATCAGTCATGATTGCTGAAGGAGGTAAAGCACATGACAGCACACACACACACACACTTTAGAGTTCTGCAGATAGTGGGTGGAGTTACCTAACCACAACAGACACATGCCTCATTTGTGACATACTGTGAGTTGGCCTACACTGGAGAACAGATAATTATTTTCATAGTTATCTAGTCAGATACTATCATTGAGGTTAATGAGTCATTGTACTCTGCTCTAAGGAACATACTCTCCCTGGAGGGCTTGTGAAGTTTTAGTTACCCAGGCTACACTGATTTGAAACTGTAAACAACTTCCCATGACAGCTCTCTGGCACTCAAACTTTAAATGGCATGCACATTCTTTTGTCAAAGCATACTGGGTAACAGCAGTGGCATATAAATAGCCACGCGTTTTTCTGATTATAATTACTTACAGTTTTGGCATCCTTTGTTGCGCAGAATGGCATCAAGGGTCGTTCCAAACACAAAGCGTACGTTTTGAAGCACTCCCTTTAAGTATTAATGACACATTTTAGATCAAAACCCGAAATTATGAAACACAATTATTAAAACATCTTAATTGGAACACATTTGGGTAAGGCACTTGTACAGTTTTCATAAAACGCTTCACTGTAAAACGCTCCATAAATACTGAAATCATACATTTCCGATGTAATCACTAATCTATGCGTCACAAATCCACCCATATCTCACCATAAATCGGTCCTTCACCGCTCCCTTGCCAATGCGGAGGCGCGCGCTGGTGGCTATCTCATGAGTGAGGATGCTCTGCACCGGAGCGTCCAGCTCGGCGGTGTTGACCTCCTCGCACCCAACGTAGAGCTGCGCCCGGTCCTCTTGCACGAACAGAGTGATGTTCTTCCAGTGCCCCGTCGCCAAGTCCACGTCCTCAATGGAAACCACCTGCTGCTTGTTCTCGGTGGAGAAAACCACATCCAAGGTGTTAGCCTTCCCGTTGGAAATAATCTCGAAAACGGGGCCAGAACCGTCCAGTTTCTCTACGGTAAGGAGGCTTCCTCTTGTCCTCTTGAACTGCTTGAAGTTCAGCAGCAAGAGGAACCCCCTCTCCTCGTGGATGGAATCGATGAGGTCCCTGAAGGAGTTCTCGGGTACCGGGGGGATCAGGTCTGGGTTGAGGATCTTGTAGGCGGGGCTGTATGGATCGTCGCCCTTCACGAGGGTGACCCCATGGTTTTTCTTGGGGACTTGGACCAGTTCAAACAGGTCGTACACACTGTTATCGTCCCGACTCTCTGCGGTGGGAATGATTACGCTCAATGAGTCTTTGTCTGATTTGGCTATTTTTGATGTAAATCAGAACGTGAAATATGCTATCAAAGCAATATCAATCTTAAAACTATTTTAAAACAACAACTATGAATTAGCTATGACTATTTAAAACTTAATACACACACGATTCAAGTTCAAATTGAAGTATGACCAACACCATCTCTCACCTGCAACTCGTGCGCTCTCGCAGTTCCAGAGCATCAAGAGTAAAAATATTCCGGTCAACTTCATGATGACACTTTATGCCTCACTTTATGCCTACAGAAATGATAGAACAAAAGCAATGAATGTATTTAATTGCTGGATTAACCATTTAGATTTGATCCTATAATAAAATGTCATTGGGTTTATAAATGCAGTATAATTTCCATCAATATGATGTTAAGGACGTAATGCACACACAGTAAATCAAAATGTAATTCACCCACCTGTTCAATGTAATCGGAAGAGAGAAATATTAAAATCCAAATAGAAATGGAAGTCCAATGGAAACAATAATCCTCAAATTGGAATTTTTATTTTATTTTTATTCGAGTGTCCCGATATGAACAAAAAAATGTTTTCTTCAGAGTGCCTTTTAATGTTAATTCTTCTCCGGTATCGGGAGTCTAAAAAACTAACTTTAAGCCGAGGGGACAAAGTGCTATTTAAATAGTTTCATGACATTCCTCAGAACGCGTCTGGTCCAATCGGAGCCCAGAAGAAAAAAGGGACGAGCTTATCCTCTTACCTCGCAGAGTGGAGCGCGAGACACAAGCACACAAGAGGACAGAGAATACAAAAAGCACCACATTCCAGAGGCTGAAATTCCGTTTCTGTATCTATCATTTGATAGATTTAGCTTCCGGTTTTTGCTATTCGTACCAGTCCAGTGGCTGTATGACCCAATATTTATATCTCGTTAAAGCCAATTCATTGTGTTGGATAGGCTATTATCTGACTTTGTTCTATCGATAAAAGTTTTCTTCCAGTCACAATGATTTAGACATTAGCACTGTGTCTGCTTATTATTAAACACGTTTTTTGTAAAAACATTTTTTTTGCAGATATTTAATCCCATTGACTTGACAGTTCACAGTTTCTCATATTCAACTACTCATCGCTTTATCGCTTTAACCCTTGGAAAGATGCTCGAGCCACGCCAAGCATTTCGTTATCTACGTGCCATAACTAGTGTGTCCGCTAGGAGCCGTCATGAGTTCACTAGAGATGCGCTGAGGACAGAGTAATGGTATCACTGTACACACCTGGATTTGCGATATGAGGTCTTAACTCTTAGATATTCTCAAACTAACATGTTTGTGAGGATCGTAGCGGGGTATACTTTTCATGTGATATCCTCTCCAGTCCATATAAAAAACAAAGCCAAATCAGACGTCTTTATGTCAACTTTATTGTTTTTCTTTGGAAGCAGATGGTTCATAATAAATAATAATAACATATCAATAAAGATTACTAATTGCCTGAGACAAATATAGGTTGGACACTGTGAACTTGAGGTATAATAAAAATATGACCTTTCACTGTGAGCTGAACTCAGGGATCAAGTTCATCTTTCAGAGCCCTGAGGGGCCAGAGATCCAGAGGTACCTGGAACTCTCTAGAAGGCTTACCTCTCATCTCTCATCCCCTGCAGCTACCAGCTCCCCTGAGCCCTTCTGGAGTAGTTTTCAGCCACCATCCAGCTCGGTTGTGCATGTGGCCGGCTTTTCATCCGCTTCTTAATATATCTCCAGTGCGATTATTCCTATGCTCATCCCTCTGTGGGATCAGATGTACCTTTCGTCTCTGCAGCAGGGGAAAATATTTAAAACAAAGTGAGCCGGACAAGAGATTCAGTACTAGGCAACTGTTTCCTCCTGGCTTTCTTCAAACAGACCATGTTTTGACTACCTAGGTCCTAGGAGACTTGGAGGATGCATGGTTGAGCTAGGTAGCTAGATCAAGGAAATAATCATATATATGAGACCTATACGCAACCCAACAAGGTGGTCTTTGTCTCCAGATCCACAAATAATTACATATTTTCACTGGTTTCACGCAAACATTATCATTCCTGATAATCTGCGTGGAGGTATTGCTTTCAGAGGTTGGGTGACTGGGTGTCCTCCTGCAGCCGGAGGGGTCCTGGGGTCAGGGGTTAGGTGGCTCTCTTGATGCCTGTCTCACATCACAATCCCTTCCGGACGTCAGCTACTCCGTGTCCCCTCTGAAGCTGGTGACAGGGCGGTGTATGGATGATATTGTGTGTCCCACCTCCAGCAAAGGGAAGCTTTGTCACAGGTGGTTACCTGATCAGATTGATATCCAGGTAGTGTGAACGACTAGTTTCCGAGCAAAAACGTCCATAGGAATAAGTAACTGGATATGGATCTAGCCTTTGGCTCAGACCATACATATACACATGCAGACGCACACACACACACACACACACACACAGTCAGAGAATGCATGAGTATCCTGAGATCCTTTGGCGTGGTCTCCTGGCCACCTCAGCCCCTTGACGTCTCAGCTGTTTCCTGAGACAGGATTGTTCTTAAGTGCGTCACAAGCCGAGTCCATCAATCCTGTATCCATGCGTGCGTAGGTTTGCGTGTTTACCTACCTCGACCCCCAGACACACACAGCTATTGTACCTCTGACCAACAAGGCCTGAAACCCCTTCTCCTAGCCGCCTCAGTCACACAGCATAACTGACTGTTGCTAAGCGCTACCATTGGCAACCATATATTGGATTGCTGACGCAAGCATGGTTGGACCACACATGTGAAATAGCGGCATGTATTTGTTTCAGTGTTGACGGTTACATTCAGCTACTGGGCTGTGTGGCTCTCAGAGGAATCGCTTTGCATTCCAGTCATTAATCTACTGCTTACACTTGGCAAATGAAACCATAAATAATAGGATCAGACACACACACACAGACACATGCACAAGGACACACACTCTTTAACACATTCTCATAACTTCCTTCCTTTGCACACTTGTAATCCCAGGAGGACTCAATAAGCGTGGTATTTTAATGCCCTGCCTATGAATTGTGTTAAGCACATTTTGCTCCCCGTGAGTCCATGTACCGGAAATCAATAAGCGATGCTTTATGACGTCTGATTTCAGCTGGCCCCGCCCCCTGTTCTGTTCTGATGTGAGGTGTCATGGCCCCGCCCCCTGTTCTGATGTGAGGTGTCATGGCCCCGCCCCCTGTTCTCTTCTGATGTGAGGTGTCAGTGTCACAACAGGTCCCAACCCAGCCCTCTGATAACTCACTGCTCCTTACCCTGCAGGTGGATCAATTAGGCACACCTCTACGCAGTCAGCTCCTCTCATCTCTTCGGTCTCTTTATCACACATCCTCTCCTCTAAACGTGCTTAAATATAGAGTCACAGAGATGCCCCAAAGGAGGAGAATCACAGGCAAAATCACTAATCAAAGCTGGATTGTGTGTGTGTGTGTGTTTGTGTGTATCCATGCATGCATCCATGCATGCGATTGTGTGTTGGAATTCCCCTCAGCCAGTGAGAGCAGGAGCCAGAGCGTGCCTGTGACTTGCTGTGGACCAGAGAGAGGCCCTTCCCTGTCTCTGTGTGACTGGCCGTAGGTGTGGGGTAATGGGCTGGAACACCAAGCCCACTGTGCTGACTCACACCGCAGAGCTCCAGATCTCTGTCAGGTCAAACACACAGAAGGTACGGCACCTCTGGTAGCTCAGAGGAGAACACAACAAGGGAGGAGAACGGGCTCTGGACGAGACCGTACTCATTTGGAGCTGGTCATGGATAACAAAAACCTACTCATTTGTGAACATATGATTTCACATTTTTTCACATTTTTCTATGGTGTTGGAAAGCAGTTCCACTGCATGCTTTCCATGTTGAATGATGGTGAAGATCCAAACCCCTCTTGGCGTTATTAATATTGAGGAGAGGGTGTGTGGAATGTGTGTTTGTTATTGTTGATGATCAGCCCAGATGGGTTAGACTCACCCTGAGGTTACAGTTAGACAGGGGGATTTGAACCCCTGCACCGCACTCTTAGCCGGCACATATCACACGGATGCAGACACACACACACACACACACCTCAGTCTGTCACACATAACAGACTGAGGCAGAAGCCAAAATATACTGCCCGGTTACTCACTCTCTTTCTTGCTCTCTCTCTCTCTCTCTCTCTCTCTCTCTCTCTCTCACTCTCTCACTCTCTCACTCTCTCACAGTGGACTTGAGGGAGTGTTGATTTAAATAGTGTCTAAGCATGTTCTCACAAACTCAAAGAGTATGAGAAGGTCATCAGCTTATTTCCACAGGGTTCTCATAGGGTTTCACAGACAGTGTAATTTACATTCCAGGCAGCAGCAGGATGGAGAAGCCTGTGGCTGTTGTGAATCATCAGGTAATTGCTTCTAGGAGTGTAACTGCCCATTCCATTTAGACTCTGATGGAACTTTTGGTCCATATTTGGTTAATGTAGAGTCTTAAGAGATGGCTGCAATGAAGGTAACTATTTCTGGGTGTTTGTTCATATCTCTCCATGACTGTTTTCTCTCTGGGATTCGTTTCACTGTTTCCTGTTTCTAAAGATAACCCAGCTCCCCTCTTCACACACACACACACGTCCAAAAACCACTTCCACATCCTCCATTCTCTATCCAATATTGTGTGTATTCTACCAAACAGTGGCCATTCACTACAGCATCACGCATTCCTTTACCAAACGCACACAAACGACAGCGACCCAGCCTACAGATGCAATAAACACTGCCTGGACAACCGTATTTGGAGATAGGTCACCTGCCCTGCCCACATTCCCTGCATTACTCTGAGCCATAGATAAATATTCCAGGAGACCTTCCCTCGCGCCGCCCCCGCCAATGTGCCACCAGGACAGACAGAAATCACACTGATGGCCCCTTCTCTCACTCAACGCCACGGAGATCCCACAATACCAGCCCTTGTGTCGAGCTGTTATATCACAGGTTTGTTTTCCTTAAACGGATTCTGATGGACTTTGTGAGAAGACCTGTCGGGATGACAGCCTGTCGGGATGAGAGCCTGTCGGGATGAGGGCCTGCCTGGCGCATCACTCTTTCCTCTCGCGCAGTCGGAGACGAAGCTAGGGAAGAGAGTGTGCTTTGTTTACGAGAGGGGACACATGATTAGAGAGTTCCCCGCTGTTGTGATCCTCCCGAGGCTCCATGTTCTGGTGTCAATACTGCTGTTGCCCTAGGACGATGACGTCTCAGGGAGTTTACATGGTTCTGGAGATGGAAAGAGAGAGAGAGAGAGAGAGAGAGTGAAAAGAGAGTGCATGTGGCTCTGAGACAGAGCGAGAGTGCATGTGTTTGTCTTTGTGTGGGTCAGGTGGAGAAGGACATGGGCAGGTGTGAATAACCTGTCCAGGTTTGCATAATGCTAAACATGATCCAGACACACAATCCCATTGATATGCCCCATACAGGAGGTCTGTAGGACTGGGACTAGGCGTGGACTGTCCCAGTACACATGTAGTCACATGCAGACAGAGAGAACTTCTTCACACATGCAGGCTTGTTTGCACACACCCTCCAGGTGTTGTTTAGGACACTCACACCCACACTCTCTCATACGCACACACATACGAATGCACATCACTTTTCAGATCACTCCTCACATTGTCTTAATCCAACCTTATTGTTTTTGGTGACGGGAACAGTATCTCAACCAGACTGTGAGATTTGCATATAGAGGTGTCTCTGAAGACACCAGTCCTGTGTCCTGTTTCTACCTGGATGGTTTACAACCTCAGGCTGTTCCAGCAGAGCTTCACATGTCCTACACCCCCCCCAGTGGTGTCTTTCAGTGGGTATTTAGCACATGATTAAGTCTCTCGAGGTCTGTCTCCCTTTCAGTCCACCTGGTCATTGTGAGGTGGGCTGTAATGGGCTGTATGAATAGTGTGCTGTACAGCCTGACTTTTCGTGCTTCTTCACGTTATGGCTGTGCTTGGAAATGTACTGGACTGTTTGTGTTCAAGTGAAGGATCATGTACACAGACTGGTTATATGTTTTTGGACGGTGGGTTACCGGGGCTGTGGGGTACCGGGGCTGTGGGGTCCCTGGGCTGTGGGTTACGGGGGTGAGTACCGGGGCTGTGGGGTCCCGGGGCTGTGGGGTACGGGGGGCTGGGGTAGGGGGGCTGGGGTACCGGGGCTGTGGGGTAGCGGGGCTGTGGGGTACCGGGGCTGTGGGGTACCGGGGCAGTGGGGTACCGGGGCTGTGGAGGGCTCTGCTGTTCATCTGTGAATGGAAACGGACAGACGTCACTGCAGCGTTCAGCGGAGGGGAGGGGAAAGCACCCCCTCCGGTCCATGAGTCAGTTTTTGGAATCATAACATTCCATGACTTCCAGAGTGAACACTGGGCTCCATAAAGTCACAGGCTTTTATGGCCGGACCAGGGAGCACTCGTTTTGTTTCTTTTCGTCCCAGAAGTTAGTTTCGTGCTGAATGTAAAATGACATTTTCTGGAGTTGATTTTGAGACCGTGTGGTTTTTATCAGTGCTTCTTTTTGTTGGGGGGTTTTAACAAGGTTTGAATCCCTTGTTTGGACCAGTTAGCAACCCAAGGAACAGTGAGAGGCCATAACAACTCTCTTTGGTACAGTAACCGCCCATCCACACCCCACCCTCCCTCCCCACTCCCCCCCCCTTCTTCTCCCTTTCCTACATCTAATAACCTGGAAGGCCCATGTTTGTAAACTGCGCCCATTAGTCCAAATAAGTTACTAATGAGATCAAAATCATCTAACAACCAAAACCTGATTCTACAAGACAAAAATGGGAGTGCTTGTGCTCAAAGTGTCTCATGTTGTTCTCTGGCCGACTTAGGCAGACACAAACCACCTTGTTGTCTACCGGAGTGTTGACTTGGTTGCTAGGATGCAGCCTGGATACAGCCTGAAACAGTGGCGGGTGAGTGTCCTCGGGGACGATGCGGCGAGCTTGTAGAGGAGGATAAACACCAGCGAGAGAGATAGGCTCACTCGGGGAGGACGTCCACAGAACAGTCCCCTTCTCTGAGAGGCTGCCGAATGGGACCCTTGAACTCATTGCCGTGATGTGTTACAGGGGTGGTGGTTGAACATGAACATAAACCACGGAAAATGATATAGTCCTTTGTCAACGTTTTAGCCACCCGTTGTTATTGGCGGAAGTTGACGTTTCTTGCCTGATACATAAACACATGGAGCATCTCGAGTGTTTCCTGTGAAACTCGCCACAGCCAAAAATAACAGCCGCCCTGTGTAATCTTACAGCCTCCCTTCTTCTTGTCAGTTGTTTTCAGGAAGCTGATCGGGGAGGGAAGAGGCCAGTGAAGAGACAGAGGCATGGAGACACAGGCATGTCCCTAAACACAGGCACGTCCCTAAACACAGGCATGTCCCCAAAGACAGACATGTCCCTACAGACAAGCGTGTCCCTAAACACAGGCACGTCCCCAAAGACAGACATGTCCCTAAACACAGGCATGTCCCTAAACACAGGCACGTCCCTAAACACAGACATGTCCCTAAACACAGGCATGTCCCTAAACACAGACGTGTCCCTAAACACAGGCATGTCCCTAAACACAGGCATGTCCCATAAACACAGGCATGTCCCTAAACACAGGCATGTCCCTAAACACAGGCATGTCCCTACAGACAGGCATGTCCCTAAAGACAGCCATGTCCCTACACACAGGCATGTCCCTAAACACAGGCATGTCCCTAAACACAGGCATGTCCCTAAACACAGGCATGTCCCTAAACACAGGCATGTCCCTAAACACAGGCATGTCCCTAAACACAGGCACGTCCCTAAACACAGGCATGTCCCCAAACACAGGCATGTCCCTAAACACAGGCATGTCCCTAAACACAGGCATGTCCCTAAACACAGGCATGTCCCTAAACACAGGCATGTCCCTAAACACAGGCACGTCCCTAAAGACTTCACTCAGCAGACACTTTCACCCAAAGTCATGTACAAGGGCAACCTGAACTTGAGACCTTGTGATCTGCAGTCAAATGCCGAGCTGGTGAGCTACACCCATCCCTCAATCAATCAATCAATCAATCAATCAATCAATACACTCTATTTGTGTTGTCTTTGAAAAAGTACAAAATTACAGTACTAATGAATAAATGGTCAATTCTTACAACTCTCAAATTCAAAATCAAATTGTGGTTTGAGTTGGAGAAAGACGGCGTCTAAAGCTTCAGTAGTTTTGTATGAAACGGTTTATCTATTTACAGTATGTTCCTACAGGTAGATCCTCAGACAGGCATGCAGCCAAGAAGCCAGGCAGATGGACCCACATGCTGCACAGTCCAGAGAGATAGACAAGCATGTAATCAGTCAAGCGGGCTGGCAGGTAAGCAGACAAACAGTTCACAATGTCTGGTGTGTGTGATGTTTCTGAGCTGGCTGCAGTTTGAGTTGTGAAACGTCAGTTGGTCTTCACTTTGATGTGCTCCGGAGCCTGTGGGCTGCTGGGGCTTTCTGATGTACCTGTCAATCACAGATCCACCCAGGCAAAACACTGACTCGTGACAGGGATTTATGTTTTCACTGTAAGAGAGACGCATTCTTGAGGTGTTTATAGTTTTGAGGAATTTTCCAAACATTTAAATCGAAGAAGAACAACTTGGATATCTTCAGACGTTGTCTTTTACAGTTCACTATATATTTGACTGATGCTCATGCCTGCTTCGCAGTACAGCTTTACCGGAATTGGCAGATAACATTCCAGGTACAAGTATTAAAATACATAGTGATGTAGTTTAGTCAGATTCAAGTGCAGTGCAATAAATCAATCCATGAGTCACAGATTCCTTTCATGACCTCTGACCTTTCAAGAAAGGGACACATAACTTTACACTGAGTCACATTTCAACCTGACCCTCCCACTCTTCCAGATATGGTTTAGTCAAACTCGAGTTTCACTTTGGGGGTGTCACCAGGTCACTGGGTCAGGCTGACCTCTCAGGTCAGGGTAGGCCCAGGATTGGCTTTTAGCGCCATAAACGTCAATGAAGCAAGAGAGAAATACACCAGTGGGACCAGAATGGGAAGAATGTTGTATTTGTATCCTTGCAGTGTCTTGGTTTTCATCCTGCTTCTATTCTCTTACTGCAATCATAAATTAATTAAATACATTTCTTTGAGTATTGTGCAGTAGTTGGAGATGTGTCTGTACATGCCATTTATGTTTTTATTGTTTCGAGTTTTAGGGCTTGCATACTGTAAATATGAAAGCCCTCTTTGCATTTATTTTAATTGTTTAAATGTTTATGTTTAACACCCCATCAACTGCACGACAAAGTCAGTTTCGTGTGATTTTCCATATGAAAACTGTTTACTAGTCAGGTCTCTCTCTTTCTGCCTCTGTGTCTCTCTGCCCCCTCCCTCTCTATTTCTCTCTCTCTCTCTCTCTCTCTCTCTCTCTCTCTCTCTCTCTCTCTCTCACACTCTCTCTGCGTGATTGCATTGTTGCATTCCCGAAGGAAATCATTAGCTAGCATCGTTGGGTGGGGTGGCACTAAAATGACTTTGAATGTGAGCGTAGAGAAAGCAAATCATGTTGTAATGAAACACTTTAATTGTTCCAGTTTGCAAAAAAAACAAAAACTGTGTGGCTTGAGGACTTTCAGACATGTCAAAGTCTCATTAAAGCAGCTTCATGTATTGTACGTCACACCCTGTGTGACCAAAAACCTACATGCTGTAAGTAGGAACAGATGGCCTTGACCAATATTTATCAAGTGACTTAATCGGTGGTCACATCTATCTGTATGTGCTCACTCATTGCATGGGTTAGGAGCTCACTGTTCAGTAAAACTTGGCTCCAAAAACAAGGCATTGAAGCATCTGCTTTAGTTCAAGTGGGTAATGGGGTTCCGGTATATTCCCCTCTCAGGAGACAAAGTATAACATCTCTAGAGTGAGAAAAGGTAAAATTCACAAGTTCAGTCCACGTTCCGGGCAGAGTAGCTGTTCCTTAGCAGCCGCCCCACTAGCCTTCCTCTGGGCATCACTAACCTTTCTGGGATGTGCTCTTGGAGACCGCTCAATGGGATGTGTCTGATCCCAGAGTGTAAAACCCCTAATTAATGAGAGTCGCTTTTACGGCTGTAATCATTTTCCCCAACAAAGAACACAACCTCCTATATCTGCAGTGTGGGATTCAGACCCCGTCAGGAGAGAGAGGCAGCGGGACTTGGCAGCCTTCCATGTTCCAACCGCCCAGACTCACCGGAGGCTGGTGGTGGAGGTTTACACTGCGTTTAGCCGTATCTGGCATTCGAGGTCATCTGTGAACTCTCCAGGTTTTTTTTATGTGGTACTCGACATGGATAAAACATCAGAAAGGAATCTACGCTGTCTAATTCAGAAGCAGGACTGATACCAAAAAAACGATCCTGTCTGGAAAACATTGACGTGCGTGTTTCTTTTTAGTTCTTTACTGGAGGAATTTCCATTTCCCTTTTCGGCAGCCTTCGGTTGTTGTGTCTACGAGGCTGGGAGCAGCCCTGGACGGGTCTATCTTGTGGCCTCCTATCAACCGACTGCAGGACAGCACACACTGTCAAAACACTATCTCCTCTCGATGCTAAAAATAGGGCCTCTGACTGGGAAACAGAGGTAGCGGTAGATAGGGTCACTGTGTGTCAGAGGGGATATTGAGGAACACTTTTACGAAGTGTGCTGTCGTAGATCTGTAGTTAGAGAGGTTTGGCCTCCATAGCACCCTGGCTGGGCTTACTGATGATGGCTTTATGCATCATTTAGTCGTGGCTACGCCACAGAGCTCAGATCAGCTGCTCATTCAATTACATTCAGTCTTTGCTTCCTGAAATAGGCAGAACAAATGAATCTACAGGAACTGTAGAGTTTAACTGAGCTGTTACACAACTCAAATAATCAGACAATAAGATAATGTGGAACATTATTCCGCTAATAATGTTGTTTTGAAAAAGGTTCAAAACTGTTTTGAAATCCTCTGATTCCTGGCAGGGAAAAAGTTTAGCTGACGTCCAGTTTACATAACTCCATTGTCTGTTTGGGAATAAACTGCTGAGTGTCCGTTGCCATGGCAACCCAATACCCATTCTCCGGAACCCACTTGGCGTCCAATCAACTCCACTGTCCCGTGGAGATGGATGCAAAATAATCAGTCTCTTATGGAGACACAGCCTGGTCTCGGGAGCAGGAGAATTCTGAATGGAAATGTCTCCTGTCTCGGAGCAGGTTTACGGCTGGCCTCCTTCTCAGAAGGAGTCACAGGGGTCATGTTTGTGTGGATATCAACAGGATTTACGGCACAATAGCAGTCAAGTCCTCTGCTTTGATCCACGAGTGTGACACTGGGTCCACTTGAATTTGTTTCTGCCCGGTTCCCTGTGGGTTTTTGTCAAGCTTCTTTAGAACGGAATGCAATTATTTTAGCAACCGTCCAGCTGTAAATTGTAATAATGTTCTCTTTGCGATCTTAAATACTCTGTCAAGTGCTTCCTAAAATAGTGACACAAAGACTCCCACGGTCACAGGGACTGATGCTCCAGGGTCTGGATCTGAAATGAGATTTGGAATGTCATGGATAAAACTGCTTGTAAAAAACCTAAAACCCCAAAAGCTTGGGAACTGTTCATGGTGATATGGTAAAGTATAGTCGTTCCACTTACAGGGTTTGGACCATTGGAATGCAAGGAGACTATCACTGAGTTTGTTTTTGGAACAACCACAGAACTAATGACTTCATAGATGGTTTACGTGGGCATGCAACTATGTACACAACAGGGTCAAGTCATATTCATTTCTGAATAACATTTAATTGATCAAAGGGTAACATGGCTCTGGTCATTTAACACCACTTGATTTTTAGTTTTTAATGCTGCATTATGCCTGTTGGAGATCTTTGTCTCATAACAGGTATGATCTATTTATAAAGAGTGATGTGTAGAAAAAAACACAGAGTTGTTCCTGATGTTAAATACGACAGGTCTGCTGACAGGAAGAGATAAACCATTCCTAACTTCAGGTCGGTTTGATTTGTTTTAATCTATGTGATGCTCATCACCATGGAGATGAAAAAACAAATAAACCATAATCTAGCTTGGTGAAACAACAGTTGGAATGGCGTGACCTTGTTGAGATAACAAGGAAGGTTGGCCACAGTGAGGACCTGCTGACCCTCTGCCCACTCTGCCTGACTGCAACATCTGTTTGTGATAGTAACGTTTGTTGAGGTTATGATGATGATGATACTGTTAGTTTCAGGGATACTCAGTCGCGGCCGCAGTTGCGGCCTCAGTGAGGGTTTTTGTGTTCAGTCCAGGCCGCATCGCTCAGGTCAGCACGTGTCAGAAGAACTCATAACGCACTTCTACCGCTACCGGTTAGGGTGGGAGGGAGGGGACGTCAAGGGAGCTTGTTGAGTACAGTAGAAGAAGGCTTTTCGTATTAAGCTTTTGAACCCAGGTGATTTAGGACTTTGCCTGTTGGCCATATTATACGCCGTTAAGCCTATTTCACCCCCAACCTTCCATTAAACCTCAAGGTGGATAAGTACAGCAGGTATGCAGAGCGTTTGTCAGGGACCGTTAAATACATGTTTTTCTTCCAAAACTAAATCCAGAACAGAGGGCAGAGTGAACTGTGGGCTTCCATCAAATGGTGTGGTGGCAAAAGCAAAAGCAGGGATGCCACGAGAAATAGGGGGGGAAGAAGTATATCGCTCAAGAAAGGGAATGAAATGATGACAGGAGGTCTGAGGTGGGGAGGAGGGGGATATGTTTGCTACTTGTTTTCAAAGACTAAAACACTGGAGAAGCAGCATCATCATACCTGTTTGAATACCAAGCTGGGCGTTGAGGTGGCTTTAGTCTTCCTGTAGTTGTGAAACAGGGAGCCACAGAGATACTCCCACAGACATGGCACAGTGGGAGTTCTCAGACACAGCTGTGGTGTGTGTGTGTGTGTGTGTGTGTGTGTGTGTGTGTGTGTAAAACGCAACACAATGCAAAGCTAATATTTGTGTAACAGTACACGCAAATTGTTTTTGGAGCTCGTATAGGAAGTGATTTAAGACAATTAAGACGTGGGGGTTGTAAAACAAAGTGAGAAAATACGGAGAGAGGCATGGAGAGAGAGGGCGAGAGAGAAATCGCATGGTAGAGAAAGAGAGCGACAGATGGAGACAGAGAGAGAGAGACAGACAGAGAGAGACAGACAGAGAGAGACAGACAGAGAGAGACAGAGAGAGAGAGCATCTGGTCCACAGGTGTACCCAGTGCCAGCTTCCTGCACTGATCTGCATACAGAATAGCACATGAAAGCAAACGGCACAGACAAATACCAGACAACTGCTTTACCGGGATACCGGAGAAGGTTGTTCAGAGACGTGAGAGGGGGAAAAACGTACGCCGGTTTGAACACTCCACCATCTTGTTTACTGGAAGAGAGCAGGAATTTATGGAATGTCTGCCGTCTGAGTTTGTCCTTGAACATAGGTGCCCGTTACGTGTCTGAGGCAGCCTTTTATACGGCGTTCTTTCCCCTTCCCTGGTTCTGGGAATCCCCTTCATCATGTCTCTCACCTCTCACTATGCAATACAATACTACTTGAGTCATCCCCTCGGGAAGAATTTAATTCAAATTACACCTCCGGAAATGTACCACCTGCAGGAGTCCGCAGGTGGGCCATCGCCGGTTATGCATTGACAGGACGTGATGTCATAACTAAAGTGGCAACTGTGAATAGACTAATAATTAATCCACCCCCCATGGACACACGCATACCCACACACATGAACACACACACTATTCATCGGTTGAATGACCTGTGATCCAAATCACAATAATCCTGGGTATTATCACAAGCTGAGTTTACTGGAACTATCAGTCAACAAAGGGATTTTTAATTTTGTAATAATTGGTAAGTGATTATTATTGAGAAATTCAGTGGAAATAGTTTTTCATGATTGACCATATACAAACACACTAACTCCGATTTGTCCGCATGCGGGCATGTTTGCTCTGCAGGGGGTGGGATGAGTCTCACAGTGCCAGAACCTTCTCTGCTCCCGGGGGAAACCTGAGCTCTGTGAACTCAAACTTTGCTCTGCCCCAGGTTGACTTTTCCTCTGTTTGTTTGGAGTCAGCCCCCCCCTGACATACCTCCACCAGTGGCGCGTAACGACCATTCATACTAGGCACGAGCTTCACAGACACACTGTACCCCTGACCTCTCCTCACACGAGTCCCCACATGACCCCCACATACACTGTACCCCTGACCTCTCCTCACACGAGTCCCCACATGACCCCCACATACACTGTACCCCTGACCTCTCCTCACACAAGTCCCCACATAACCCCCACATACACTGTACCCCTGACCTCTCCTCACACGAGTCCCCACATGACCCCCACATACACTGTACCCCTGACCTCTCCTCACACAAGTCCCCACATGACCCCCACATACACTGTACCCCTGACCTCTCCTCACACAAGTCCCCACATGACCCCCACATACACTGTACCCCTGACCTCTCCTCACACGAGTCCCCACATGACCCCCACATACACTGTACCCCTGACCTCCTCACACAGTCCCCACATACCCCCCATACCTGTACCCCTGACCTCTCACACGAGTCCCCACATGACCCCCACATACACTGTACCCCTGACCTCTCCTCACACAGTCCCCACATGACCCCCACATACACTGTACCCCTGACCTCTCCTCACACGAGTCCCCACATGACCCCCCACATACACTGTACCCCTGACCTCTCCTCACACAAGTCCCCACATGACCCCCACATACACTGTACCCCTGACCTCTCCTCACACGAGTCCCCACATGACCCCCACATACACTGTACCCCTGACCTCTTCTCACACGAGTCCCCACATGACCCCCACATACACTGTACCCCTGACCTCTCCTTACACAAGTCCCCACATGACCCCCACATACACTGTACCCCTGACCTCTCCTCACACGAGTCCCCACATGACCCCCACATACACTGTACCCCTGACCTCTCCTCACACGAGTCCCCACATGACCCCCACATACACTGTACCCCTGACCTCTCCTCACACGAGTCCCCACACGACCCCCACATACACTGTACCCCTGACCTCTCCTCACACGAGTCCCCACACGACCCCCACATACACTGTACCCCTGACCTCTCCTCACACAAGTCCCCACATGACCCCCACATACACTGTGCTGGGTTCTACACACAGATGAGAGGTGGTAAACTCACCGACACTCACTTCATATCTACAATCCTGTTGCTCTACCTCTGAGCTATATCCAGACACTAGACACACCCGTCCATGTTGTTGTAATGCATTAACCACAGTTGTGCTCAACACAATTTCAACAGAGTATATCATTACCCTTGTGTTATTATGACACATTGACAACAGCTGTGGCACAGTTTGATGTTATTTTAGGATTGGGTTAGCATGGGAACTGCTGTTACGGCTTGCCCTAGTTAGACCCAGTGGCCCAGCACTAACAAAGCTAATCGGAACACTGCCTATGGCGTTGGTCTCGGGGACAACAAACACCGCTCAGAGCAGGACGTTCTCAGACCTGTGTTCTAGTTAGTCATTGTGTAACAGCTGACACAGATCGACAGACGTTGTGTGGGTCTAAGTTCGAAAACAACACTTGGTGTGACACTGCCCTCCATGAACTCCTGTACGCGAGATGAAAACATCTCAGCACGCACCGACCCATCCATCCGCCGGCCGTCTGGATTCAGGTATTTTCTCAGAGACGATTATCCCCAACACTGCCCTGCCTCGAGCGCTTTGTGCTAGCCCTGAGAGGAAGCCTGCCTGATCCTACTGTATCCCACCCCTCCACCACCCCTCCACCATCCCTCCACCACTCCTCCACCATCCCTCCACCACTCCTCCACCTCTCCACTCCTTCACTTTTACACCTCTCCAGCTCTCCACTCCTCCTCTCCTCCGCCTCTCCACCTCTCCACCCCTCCTCTCCTCCATCCCCCAATCCTGCCACTCCAACTGCCCCTCCAACTCTCTTCCCCCATCTCCACAACGGGCCTCATCACCATTGCACAGTAGCTGTGATGACAGCCTGCCTTAGGGGGTGATATATGCAGCTCAGTAGCCTTCAGAGCAAAGCCATCTGACAGAACAGATGTTACGGAGCCGAATGCTAACTGATTTACAGGAGCCATTAGAGAAACGTGACACGAGAAAAAAGGCCATCTTTCAATCTGCGGGGGTGAAAGTTGAGAGTGATGGTTGGAGGGTAAAAGCTATGACAGGTCAGGCTACAGTACATGTAATAAGTGTTATTATGTGTTACAGAAGACTGATGGGGATTTACTTCTTTAAAACATTGACACAGCAGTGTTCGCATCCTTCTCAGCGTCAGAAGTCTGCTACTGCACACTGACTGACAACCCTCTGACCTGATAGTCTGTGTGTGTGAAATAAAGTTGTGGTTCGTGTTCAGGATCTGATAAAACTTCACCTCTGACATTAGCTCGCTGATGTTATCCTGAATAGGTTTCAGATTCTAGACTCTAAATACAGTGTTGGCATGCCAACTCATCCCACTCTCTTCACATAACTAGTGTTTTAAAGCTCTGATTCATCATCCCTGACCTCACCCTTCTCCCTCTGGGTCTGAAGTACTGGTTGATGGTGGCTGGCTGGGATAGCTCAGTGGTTGGGCGTTAGACAGTCAACCAAGTGGTTGCAGGTTCTGAAAACCCACATACATCTCTTCAGATAAGCGGCGCCTGTTAAAAGAACATATTCTTCTTCTTACCTTCTGACGATCCTGATGTCTGGGACTTGTTGATGTCTGGAGGCCTAGGCTACTGTACAGCCTGGCTTCTCCCATAGCATCACCGTGGAAACGTTTACACCAGGATGAGCCAGCAACTCCCTGACTCTGATGCCGACACGTTGTATTAACCGTCAAGCGAGCCGACTTAACCACCTCTCCGCAACGTGCTTACTTGAACTCAGTTTGGCATCGCTGCTTTGTTTGATTTGGGCGTATCGAGGAAATCTCTTGTTTCCTTTTGTGTTTGTTTTATTTATTTTTCTCTCGTACATTCTACTTCGACGTCCAGGAAGTTGGCAATTATTGCTTTTTATTATTCCAAAACCATGATGGTGAAGAGGTCTGATGAAGGAAGACTTGCAGCTCTATACAGCTACCAGAGAAAACAATGTTCATTTGACATTTTACATTACATTTATGCAATGTAAAATATACATATGGGAAAGGGGAAAATATGTAATCGTAAAGTTATGTATCAAATGATTGCCCGGCTATTCCTGAGGTTGGTCATACAATCGTAGAAGAAACAAATACGAAAGGGCAGTATGGTTGCTAAGTTACAAGCCCAAAACCAACGACCACCATAATTGGGATGAATGAAATGCTGGGCCTCAGGAGGATAAAGCAATATGTGTGCCTTCGTAGTAGCTGTGACTGCTGCTGTTGGGGCACTCACCACTAATGACAGAGGAGGGCTCCTCGTTGTATAATTGGGTTTGCATTACAGTCACGGCTTGCGTGTCTCCAGAGCTTCGCATCCGGAGCCCTGGTTCATTCCACAGGGAAGTGGAGAACCACAAGTTCCAACAGAAATGTACACACTATTTTGACCCTCCAAAAAAGTTTTTGATTCTGTCTCTCCTTTTTTGATTTCCTTTTTTTTGGTGCGGGCAACATTTGAAAACCGTCAGTAAGATCCGACATCCGAGATATGTATATCCTCAGTGGTTTGACTCTGTAATCTAAATAGCTATATAAAACATCTTATGGGTTGCCTCATGTTGAGAAACCCCAAAGTAACATATAACAACTGTTTCCAATAGCATATGCATGTGTGTGGGTTGTGTCTGTATGGATTTGTGAGAGATTGAGTGTGTGCGCTTCCGTGCGTGCACGTGTGTGTGTAAATGTGTGTGTGTGTGTGTTTCAGAGTTATCTCTAATGGGCTCTGTCTCAGGTGAGTCCGGGAGGATGCAGACAGCCACCGGTCTGTGTTTATCTCAGCTGGAAAAGGAAGTGACACGCTGGGTGGAAAGGAAGTGCAAGGCAGGAATGTCTGACTGTCTGTCTGTGGGTCTTTCGGTTGTGTGATGGGTGTAAAGGTGTTATTTATCCCAACTTTTGGCCCCTCTGTCCTCAAATACACTTGATTTCTCCCCCTACTCTCCTTTCCCCCCTCCTTCTTTCCTCCTACTCCCACAGGTGTGAATGCGTGACTTTCTTTTCCGGGCCAAGATCAAAGAGCCTGTCGTGTAGTCAAGGAAACACCATTAATGCTGAAGGCTGACACAGCCTGGGAGTGTTTACAGGAATGTTCTCCATAACAGGAAGCCAGAAGAAAATGAGTTCTCCGATTTAATACGTCAGCTGTTTTTTATGTGTGTGTGTGTGTGTGCTTTTTCCATAACCTTTCCCATACAGTATGCAGGGCATGTGAACGATCGCAGAGATCAAAGGCTGGAATGCTGAGACCTGATCGGCTATCAGAGGAGGCTTGCGGAGGTTTGAGATGCCAAATGAACAGACCTACTGGTCCATAGAGTACCAGAACTTACCCTCCTGAGCTGTTCACTTATTATCTGTCCGCACTGGAGCACAATTTGGCAGAGAGCGGCCCTGGTGTTCTGGATCTGTGGACCCCACGAGGTGTGAGTGTTGAGGATAAACAAAGTCTGGCATTGACGAATGGACAGAGGGATGTGTTATGACAGTGTTGTGAAAATGTTAGCTAAGTGTTGAGCAAAACAGAGAGCCTACACACACACACACAGACACACACACTCACACCACAGCCAGAGGCATGTGCTTGAGACTATCATAATCCCAGTTAGGATGTTGAATCCCGACGGCATTCATGCCCCGTTGGGCAGTAAGTGAGAAGCTGGGGGAAAGGAAGGCAGGGAGAGATGAACACGCACAGGTCTGTCCCACCTCACCCGCTTCCCCTTCAGAACACTGGGCTTCTCTCTCACTCTCTCTCAGGAATGTGGAACCTGACGAGAGGAGATCGGATGAGTTAGGACTTGGGCCTGGGCCGAGGAGAGCGTGGAGGATAGTAACCATTAACGGACTCCTGGAAATTAATAAATGATTTGACAGATTTAATACGGTAATACTCATAATAGTAATAAGCATAACTTACACCAGGAATCATTCAGAAGTTCTGGAGCGTAGGTTTCATTCTCAGAATGTCATATGTTTCCATGAAAAACAGAGGATTCATCTGGGAAACAGATTGACAAGGTGTCACCTGTGTTTTTCAGTCTAGACAGACCAGACGTGGTGGAGTGCGGCACACACACGCACACACACACACACACACACACACACACACGAGTCAAGTGAAACTCCCAGTGGAATCCCCTCTGATCTGGTTGTTTGTTGTCTTTGCCTCGTCTGCTTGACGTTACAAGTGCTTATCTGTGCCTCACATTCGTGTCTTTGTACTCAGATTACATAACGCTGGATAAAGCACCACATTAAGAGTCATCACTTGACGTGGGGATTACCATGGCGGGCTGAAAGAGAAGCCTGTGCAGGTATGCAGCAAGGCAAGTAGCAGGATCAAACCAAACAAACCATTATGTTACTGTTACATGAGTCTGTGAAGCCCCTGTATCTTCTACGGCACACACCTCAACCGTCAAGTCTTGTATTTTACTTGTGTGGAGCACTCTTTTGTTTGCGTGTGTGTGCGTGTTTGTGTTTGTACTGTACAGCATGTGTGTGTTGTGTGTGTGTGTGTGTGTGATTTGTGAGGTTTGGACAGTAGAGGTCAAGGGTGAAGGGACTGAAGTGACAGATCCTGCCTGGCCTGATGTTGACGGCCTGAGGAAGGTGATGTGACTGGCCTGTCACACGCTGGAGAGGGTGTGAGGGGGATGCGTTTGATGTGGGAGTGGAGAGAGGAGTTGATGGACTGATAACTGTCTTTTTTGAGGACCTCTGTAAGGACTTTATCTGAAGCTTGGGATCTCCTCAAACAGGTCCAGGATCTGAAAAAACGTACGTAGAGATTGGACACTGATTCGAGATCACTGGCAGATTTAGCAGAATTTGTATTTTTCCCTGACTTATAATGATGATTGGATAAACATTCCAGGAGTTGTGAACTCGGTGAACTACAAGACTATTTAACAAGAATGCAAAACTCATCTTCCTTGTGTTCCAACTCTGTTTGGTGTGCCTGGGGTGGCGTGGGTAATGTAGTTCTGGTGTCCCACCCAGTGAGCTACGGTATGGGAAGCATTTTCTCTTGGAAGCCAAAACATAATCAAATGACTTACTTGGTATATTTCATCATGTGCTTCAACTGTAGTCTATTACCCTGAAGGAGTCCCCTCTGCATAGTTCATTCTGACTGGGCACCCATCAGACAAGAAGCATTGGCTTTTAATGTTGTCCTTTCTTCTGTTAGTGTGTAGTTCGAGCTACTACAGAACCACCACAAGATCTGCCCTAATGCCTTTAAAGGGTTGAAATCATATGGTCAGTATGGAGGAAGTGGGTCGACATGTTTTCATGTCACGCAGCTTATTCTGTTCATAATGTATTTTATACCATGTGTTTTTGAATCTAGAAGCTAGATAGCCCCTTCAGCTCGCCTATACATGTTTCCCATTGCTCTTGATCGAATTGTTCCACTTTACTTGTGTTATAAAAATTGGATTGTAAAACCAGAAGGCTTGGAGCAGGATTAGAGCTTCTTTCAGTCAATGTCTTTCCACCATGACATGCTGTAAAACAAGTTTTTAAAATTTTACACAGCAATAAATTGTACCTTTGATTCGACTTCTACATGAAGTCATGAAATCAGTTTTAGAACTTACCCTATGTACCTTTCTGAAGCTTTTCTTCGAATAATAACATTCAATTTTTAAATATATTTCATGCCTCTGTGCATTAATAAAACAAAAGCTAAAATAATTTACCTGCTCAACTATTTCACAGAATGGACCTGTTTTACAGCGGACCAGCTTGTGATCGTTCTCCTTTCTTTCTTTCTTTCTTTTTTCTTCTCTCTCTCTCGTCTCTCTCTCTCGTCTTCTCTCTCTCTCTGTCTGTCTCTGTCTCTCTCTCTCTGAGAATATTAAAATAAAACTACGTAGGTGAGGCACTCTTTGTTCGCCTGCCAACTAGCCTAATAAAGGAGAATACTCAAATGGGCCAATTACACTCATCTTTGGGAAAATGTGGAGCCAGACTGACAGATGGTGCTGAGAGAGAGAGTTATGAGCGGTCTGCAGTAGGAGGTCGCTAGGTGAGGAGACTTCCTCCCTAACATAGCCAGCTAGACACAGGACAGCTCCCTTCAACACCTCAGATACTTTGCTGTGTATCGCTGAAGAGGTCACTTGAGCCTCGCTGTCTCTGTCTCAGGGAGAAGGCGGGCCACTCGAAGGTTTCAGACTGATACGAGTTTACAGAGTGAGAGGGAAAGAGAGAGAGAGGGAGAGAGAGAGGGAGAGAGAGAGAGAGAGAGATGAGAGAGAGAGAGAGAGAGAGAGAGGATGGGCGGGCGGGCGGGTGGAAGGGAAAGAGGCAGAGAGGTGAGAGAAGAAAAGGGAGGGAAAGAAAGGAAGAAAAGGGAACAAGTGAGAGAGAGAATGAAATGAGAGGAAGGGAACATACAGAAAAGCAGTGGGGTAGTGGGGGGGTCGCAGGCGGGGTCGGTGAGAGAAGGAGTCATTGAGGGTCAGGGAGGAGAGAGGGAGAGAGAGAGACACTGACAAAAAAAAAGTTAGGTGGAGTTTTAGAGAGCGGGGGAAAACCCTGTGGTGTTTGACGTGTCTGTTAGAGGGATTAACCTGAACCCGGTGATGGTGTTAATCAAATTACCTTTGTTTAGACTGCTCTTAAGTCAGGGGTCTGAATATCCTCAGCCAATGTCAATCTTCAAAACAGCCCTGCCACTGGGTCAGTGATATCAAAACCAAGGTGGAGGATAATCTCAAACTGTTCCTGTGTTCACCATTGTTCCCTGGGCTAATCTCTAAAGAACCCTGACTAATGATGATGTCACTTCCACGTTGAGGGCATAACCATTGAGATACATTATTTAATTTAGTGAACATTTTTCTCCAAATAAACACACATGGTGCATATCATAATTACATCACATAATCTAAGACCAGAAGTGTACATTTCTAAAAATAATTTCAGTGGTTTGTGCCTAGGAACAGACTGTACTTTTTTTCCAGACACAACAGTGCAAAGGAACACCTTAACTACAACCTACACCAAGCAACTACACCCTAACCATATCCATATCCCTACCCAGGACTGTGTTTATGTCATAACACTCTTGACACCATGGGTGGTTGAAGAACCCCAAAGTACACGACGATCCCAAGTGTCAGAGGTTCATAAATTCTCACTAAAAAGAGTCATTTAAAATAATTTGCATTCCAGTTTTGTCACGTTAGAAGCAAGGTGTTAAATCTCAACTGTGCCACTGAGGAGAAAAAGTGATGCCTGTTGAGTGTTGAAATATGTCGAGTCCAACGCCTGCTGAGCACTGCACTGTTACGTAACCTCCCTTCAAAGCTTTCCACCCCCCCCGCAGCATCATGTCACACCACGCGTAAAGCTCAGAGAAACTGCAACTAGGAGCAGAACATAACTCCACAGTATAAAAGTATCTCTCTAGGATCAGTCCAGGCTGCAGCTGTTTCTCCCGGCCACCCACACCACCAGCTAATTACTGCTGTGTCCTTGCCAAACTAATCACAGCTCCTCATCTCAGACCCAGTTTACATAAACGGAGCTTTGAGCCAACCACGTGGGGTCTCGTACTGGCACTGTCTGTTTATTCCTTCCTTCCTTCCGTCCTTCCTTCCTGTCCTTCCGTCCTTCCTTCCTTCCTTCCTTCCTTCCTTCCGTCCTTCCTTCCTTCCTTCCTTCCTTCCTTCCTTCCTTCCTTCCTTCCTTCCTTCCTTCCTTCCTACCTTCCTACCTTCCTTCCTTCCTTCCTTCCTTCCTTCCTTCCCTCCTTCCCCCGCTTCTCTCTCACTCCTCGGTGAGACATTAAAGAGAAAGGTTAGGTAAAGGCATCATTTGCAGTGTGGGGGGGGTTGTGTTGTGGAGAATCTAACGATCCAGACTCATACCCCCCCCCCTCTCCTCCTCCATGCCTCTCCTGGGAATGCAGGCCCGTTGGCCCCTCTGCCAGTCAAACCCTTTGAAGGGAGAGATTACGGGCTCCAGCTTTTATGCTTCGTGTCCACTGCATTTCTGGGCAAGGGACGACAGGGTTTATCCCTTCAAATGAGGTGAAAAGAAACGTTTGTTCACCAGTAATCCAGTTCCAGTTTAACAAGCAAACCAACAATGGGGTGGTTTGAATGAATAGCCTGAATGTATTTATTCAGAAGGATCTGTTTGGAATGGATAATTTCCACAGGCAACATCTATGAATCAACCGTACTGTATGTACAGTCCCTTGTTTACACTGGAACAGATGCAAGGCAGGATATCTTCTAAATAAATTAAGCCTAAAACATTTTAAACCAGTAAAACATTTATACCCTGTGGCCCTCAAGCAGTTGTTCGGTGGTAATCTGGAAAGCTTGCAGAGAAGGAACTCAGATCCAATTGTAAATTTCCGTCTGAAGAAATCAAAACACGAAATCTCCTTGTGGCTTGTCAGACATTTTATTTGTTATTAGAATGACATCATAATTGAGCACAGAAGCCAAAACCTCCGCATGCCCTTAATTCCCTCCCAGTCAGGAAGGGCTTCCAGAAGCAGAGACCATCTGTGACAGGACTGCCTTGCAACGTCATGATAGCTTTTAATCGGCCATGCAGTCATGGAGTCCATATGAATTGAAAGCGAATTAAATGTAATTTAACTGATTAGTCCTGTGATTAGTGTTCTGTATTCGAGTCAAGCCCTTTCGAATCTCCTTCGGGATCAGGAAAGTGAATCGAATTGAATCCTGACTGGTCCTATGAACTGTGTTCTGTGTCTTCCTTAGTTGGTCTATGGAGAGGTCAGAGAAAGCCACACATCAGGTACACCCCTCCGTCGTCAGCCTGTGCCCAGGTGAGGTAACCTGTGATCACGTGGAGCATAGCTTGCATGCTTGGAGAGGCCCAGGTGTTCTCTTACATAAGGGGGCGCTGGGCCGGCTCACCACACACACCCCGCTTTACTCTCAACCAGTTATGCCTGGAATGGAGATTTTAATTAAAGTCGTATTTTTTTCCTTCCCATCTTACAGCTGTATGTTTGTGGCTGCTCGATACTGTATATACCTGAAGGATTTGTGAAAGAAAAAAAGAAAATAAATCTGGCTGTGAGGTTACGGTGTTCTCAGATGGGCTACCCTCTACTTATTGCCTCTGTTGACCTGGCCGGTGCAGGACTCACATCTGTTTGGAGTTAGACCTTCTCTTGACTCGCACTCCACCGACCACATCATAACATGGCACTGGAGATGGACAGAGAATAACACTCAAACTTGACGTCCTCTCTTATACCCCAGGCTGCTCCTTCACACAGGTGGGTGGGTTTAAGGTGCAGAACCTGGGCTCTGTGTGTGCAGGCAGATGGGGAAGGTGAGAGAGTTATAGCCACCTGGGTCTGTTACTGTTGAACCACCTCAGAGCCTGTCAAACCTTGGGCTTTTGTGAGACAGTTTTATCTATGGCACTGTCCTCTGGGCGTCCATACCTTAGTTACCTCTATAGCTTCATGGTCTAATGAACCTACCTCTACCCTCTTGGGTTTCCAACCATGTAACGTTAAACGGTTTCACTTTGGTGGGTCCCCTCTGGCTGGCTGGCTGGCTGACTGGCTGACTGGTTCTTAGTTTCAGAGGTTGTGCTCCACAGCACCCATGCTCATAATTTAAGTTAAACAGCAAGGCACATTGAGAGATAAATGCTTTGTGTCAAGAGTTAAAGACTAGCTTTATGGGAACTGGCAGTTTCTGTGTTGTGTAGTATTTGATTGTTGATGGTATCTAAGAGCACAGGCCTAGGTGTCAGATTTTCTTTTCTCTCTGGTACAGTTAACCCTCACGGCTAGACATCAATCTTGTTTACCCTTGTGTGATTTTTGGGGTTCTTTCGGGGAATGGAATTTAAAATACCGGGTTGTTCGGTAGCTCTGGGTTAAACATATGTTATCTCACTCCGATTTGATTTGGCAAAAGATTTCGGATTTGGCCTTTCAATTTTCGCCTCACTGACAGGCAAAGTGACATCATACACAACAGAACAGAGGAGCAGAGAACTGACTTGCAGGTAGGAGCGAAGAGAGAGAGCCTCGTCGTTTTCCTTCCCTCAACTACACCGTTTCCAATGGAAACACACACACACACATCAAAGCTTCCCTCCGCAAAAATGTTGATTGACTCGCTAACCGAAAGCACTGCGGTTCTGGTGTACAAAGGTGGTTTTGTGTGGTGAAAATGCTCTGTAAAGGGCCATTGAGTAGCAGATGAGGAAAAGAAATGTGAAGTGACTGATAAAAGGGCTGTTGTGATGGGTTGGAGGACATGCCCTGAACAGGAGCTCTCTGAGACTAACATGTGAAAGTGTGTGTGTCCCCAGAGACCTGTGACTAGGCACGGAGGAATGGCAAACATCTGTGAGAGTTTTTTTCTTTTCTCAAGTGGCCTGTGTGTCCCTGCTTGTGTGTATGCCTGAGTTTGTGTATGTGTGTACTGTAAGCGTGTGTGTGTGCGTCTGCCTGTGAGTGTCTGTGTGTGTGTGTGTGTGTGTGTGTGTGTTGGCAATAAGTGTGTAAAACATATTTCGGTAAAAAAGAAAGGTTTCCTGTATTTGACAATTATTCCATAATGATGCCCAGATCGTTGTCTGTACGTAGGTCTGTATTTCTGCATGAGTCTGTCCACGACTGATCCATGAGCAGACAGTTGTGCTTATTTTTCTTTGAGTTAGTCACTGGAATTTCCTGTGTGCTGGACACAGTGACCAGTCACTACGAAAAGCAGGGTTGGTCTGAACAGTTGATTCCAATTCCCAAGCACATCACGTTGTACACGCACACACACACACACACACACACACACACACACACACACACACACACACACACACACACACACACACACACACACACACACACACACACACACACACACACACACAGGCACACAGACAAGCACACACAGGTACGTTCGAGTACACAGTAAGAGCAGAATAGTGTTCCTAGATCACAGCCTTATCGACCTCACAGCCTGCCTCTATGGAATGTCCCCCGAAGCTTCAGAAGTGGAGCCCATCCAGTCGGGGAGATCAGTGGCTTCCAGCCACACACACTCAGAGTCCCGACAGTCCTGCGAAAGTACCAGTCGTTCCTCCCTTCTGTTCAGGAAAGGAAAGATGAGAAGCTGGAGAGAGAAAAGGCCCACTCCATCATCTCGCCGGGTTCCCGCCAAACCACACAGCAGGATCGGAAGAGCCGCAGAGTCTAAAAACACAGAAAGGAAATTAATGACATTCCCAAACGTGCTTCTTCTCTCCTGACCTTTTTATGCAACATGCGATATATTGCATGTCTGCTCCCTCACTCCCTCCGAGTATGAGTACTTTGTCACATATCTGAGATGAGGGCCAGGCAGACAGGGATGTCAGTCAGAGGGCCGGTAAAGGGCCAGTAAACACAGAGGCAGTAGAAGAAGCACAACCTATTTGGCTGGAGGAGAAAGGTCTTCGACACAGCGAGCAGCTTGGCCTGAAGACGGATCGCACCAAGAACAAAGATGACTCTGTTCTGGGTGACCAATATCTACATGATCGGGGCCCAATAAAGTATTTGTTCACATCTGCGAAACAGTTTAGTTGTAGATTTTTGCAACGTGATAGCTCAAGGCAACTGTTGACTCAAGCTGCTGAATGTGAGTTTGAGGATATTGACACGCATAATTTAAGGATTGATGTTGCAGACGGCAACCTGAATTGAAAAGGTCTGTTTTGATGCTCACTGCCGATAATTCAGACACGCTCTGTAGAGGATGTGATGACATTTATTTTTCCTCATTTGGACAAAAACAAAGAGACAGTCTGACAGCCCGTGCTCATAAAAGTTATGAAGGGTCTCGTAACCGAAACCAGAGATCACTGTATCAAGGCTCCGCACAATCTAGAGTTGAGGACATGAAAGTATTTAATGGTGGTGCTTACATCCTCCTGCAGTTCTTCACCAGTCAACTTTAGCCCTAGAGCTAATTCGCTAAACCACATCAAAATAATTTCTCTCTGTAATATTCTTTAATCCTACATCCACTGGCATCCCCTTCCTTCAAACAAAACAACGTCAGCAAATAGATTTTAGGCACGCAACACAAGCAGTGATTCATAGTGACAAACAAAGATTTATTATAAATAAAAAAAGGACAAATAAACTGACCGTGACTTCAGATCAACAAAGCCGACTGAGTAACAGCCCTTTGGAGAGAACCGTTCAGTGACATTCCTGTTGGTTTCATGAACTGTGAGGACCAGACTGCTGTTAGTGTCTGTGTTAATGGACCAGAGAGAAGTGGGAGAGAGGAGGGCCGTCGGGCAGGGCGAGCAATCACACACACTGGGAACAGTCCCAGGGAACCACCTGTGCACAGTTTATAGCGCCATGAATGCATTTACAGTGACTAATATAACACCATAATGCACCCCTATAAGACTCGCACTTGCTACTGTGCACCCCCACCCCCGCTACTGGTTCTGTGTTTGAATAGGCCTGGATGAATTAATTCCCTGGTCAACATGCCCGTGGGTCACAGACAGGGGTCCAACAGCCAGGGGGCTTGGCTACGTGTGACTGACTGAGAAGGGACCCGGGGGCCGCTGGGCCGGACCGACAGTCTCGTAGCCCCAGATGCCCTGGTCTTGAGATCGTGCTGTAATATTTAAGCTTGTAGCTTTGGTTCGAACGCGAGGTTAAGCTAGTCCAGATGCTATCTTCAAGCGAAGGCCTGTGGGCATTGAGGAGAGGCATACTTCAGTGGCAGCCTCTGTGCAGATAAAGCTAATAACAGCCGGCGTAGGGCTAATCACAGCGTCCAGCTCATTAGTGTGCGGATGAGAAAATGTGCTGGAATGCATGCTTTTCAACACTCGCAGCGTGATGCTATCAAAACCAAAATAGCTAGCAGTGTGTACGGTCGGCACTCTCCTTTTCTCTTCTTCCCTGGATCGTGTTCACTTCTTCATCTGAGGGATCTGGTGATCCGCCTGGACGTGTGTCAGGCCGACAGCGTAAAGAGTGGAAGGAGGGAATGTTTATACAAGTTCTTGAGGCGATGCTCAAGGCCCCATCTCGGCTAGACGGGGAGGGATGGGGAGGAGGGGGGAGGGAGGGAGGAGAGGGAGGATGAGGAGGGAGGAGGGGGGAGGGAGAGGGGGAGACGGGGAGGGAGGAGGGGGGAGGACGGGGAGGGAGAGGGAGGAGGAGAGGGGAGCTGGCAGATAATAAAAGTTTTAATCGAATCTGCAGTGAAAAAAAGAAATGAAAACGGAAGAAAAAAACCTAAAATGTTGTAAAGTTTTAAGGCTGTCCAACTCGCTCCACTGGAGGGTCATTTAACCTTTTCTCTCTGATTTTATACACGATAGGGCACATTATTTGATTTATCATTATAATTTCCTTTACGTAGGAAGGTGATCTGGGCCTAATGACTTTTCCACCATGTCTCTATTCCAGGGGAAATCGTTCAAACAGGGTTTACTCACATAACGCGTCCTCATCTCTGCAGAACTGGTTCGTATGGTTAACTTTCACTCTCTTAAACTTACGTAAACCCAATTTTCGAAAACTGGCAAAAAGACTTCTTGGCGTAAACATTTTCTTTAATTCAATTTGATCGCGGCTTTCACATATTCATGTGAGACTTTCCAGCAGTGCTTGGTGGGCGAGGTGAAGGGGAGCACAACGGTCTGAACGCACCGTCAGGGCTGATCACTCGAGAGTGTTCCTGCCGTGTCTTGTCTCATGAACACCACGGGCCCTGCCTCATGTGCTGGTTATAAACTCTGCAGGCCTAGATTGCATCTCCCTAAAGGGTTCCGTGTGAGCTTTACTATGTGTCAACAGCTCGATGTACAGTGGCTGGACTGTATACTGACTGAGGAAATGAACAAAGAGATTGAACGACTGTAGCTTAATCCTGGTGTTCATTACAACATGCAAAAGAAGTTAGTCTGATAGTGTGACTGGAAACTAGAATACAGTGGCGTACTCACATAACCATACACAGAGAGACACACACACACACGATCCTGTACACACACACACACACACACGATCCTGTACACACACACACACACACACACTCAGTTTTTCAGAAAGTACTTTGCAAACCTGCCTGCTTGAACTAAGAGCCAAATGGGACTGCAAATGGTGCCTGAATCCGGATGCAGGAGATTGTCTGATGCTTCCATTCACAATGTAAACAGCACAAGTGAAGTAGAAAGTTCTCTGAGAGAGAGAGACCGCTCTCCTCTGGGATCCTGTCTGAAGGTGCTGCGTGTCTACGAGGAACGGCTGAAAACCAGATGGAACAAATTAGTCATTGCTTCCAATAAAAGTATTATCATTTTAGAATAGTACACGTAATCAATCCATCATTCAAAGGTCAAAGAGTCCATTCCCAATTAGTTGATCCGAGCAAAGACTTCAGTATGTGGTGTGTGGACACCACAGAGGCACGGAGATTGCAAATACTCACAACAACAATCAAATCACAACAAAAAAAGCACAAAAACACAATCAATTTCTGATTACATATAACTTAACTGGTAACTCGCCCGAGTGTTGGCATGACCTAAGAAGCAGAAGTGGGCAGCAGAGTGGGTGGCGAGGAACCAGACGTCCCTGCTTTTGTTTTGGAAAGACGCTGTATTTCCTCTGCTCCAGTTGGGTCCCCCCCTACCCCGTCCCTGGGGTGGCCGTCTGTCCCCACACCCTGCCAGACGGAGCTCGCACGGCCACCCAATCGGCTCTTTGTTGTGCTGTCTTTGTATTGTGGATTCCAGTCAGCTCCAAGACTTCCTGGAACATTTCCACGGTAATAAAGATATGGATTGTATAAAGCCCCCCCCCCTGCCCCTCCTCTTCCCATTTCCTCCCAGTCTACGCTGAACACCTGTGTGTGTGCAGCCCACCTTAAGTCTCCTGAGCCCCTCTGACATGCTCTCTATTAACACGTGAGATTGATTGATTGTGTGACAGGAAAGCTCTAAGCATGCCCACCTGTAGAAGCTCCTCCCACCCACTTCCTCCACAGAGAGACAGACAGACAGTGAGAAAGACAGGCAGGCAGGCAGGTAGACAGAGAGGCTGGTAGGCAGTCATACGGACAGACAGACAGACAGGTAGACAGACACAACAGAGCAGCTGGTTGAAGTTAGCAAGGCTGAACAGGCGTCGGATGGGAGCGAGCTAGCGATGATCGCTGACATATGGAAGAGGACGCCAGGGCACGGCTACTAACAGTACAGCTCCTGTGTGCTCTGCCTGCTTGTGCTCTGCCTGCTTGTGCTCTGCCTGCATGTGCTCTGCCTGCATGTGCTCTGCCTGCTTGTTCTTGTTACAGGAGAGGGCCAAGCCTCCGGTTAGGGCATCACTAGTTACATCTGTTTAAACTTGCTTTGAAGTTCCTCTATGCTCTGCAATCCATCACGTATACTCTGCTTGATCAGAATGACTTTTCTTGTCTGCTGAAGTTTGTTAGCTCTGGTTTAAAGTTAACGTCTTGTCCTGAGGAGATTCAGTGAATCTGCCCTCAACCAAAGAAAACATGAAGTCTATAGAACACTTTTTGAAACTTCCCAGACTCCCACACTCTGCTTAACTTCCCATCTGAAAACACTGTTCAATAGACACTGGCACCAAGGCAGCCAGTCTCAGCACTGGCAGCCTTAGAACAGCTTTTTCCTCTGGGAAGAATGTCATCTGTTTCAACATCCCATCCCAACATACTGCAGGACCCACAGGGATGGCCACTATAAATCTACAGACCGTTACTCAGTGTGTGTGTGTGTGTGTGTGCATAAGTGTGTGGGTACAGTTTACTGTATGCATGTGTTTGTGCACTTTAGTGTGTGTGTATGTGGCCATGTGTGCGTGTGTGTGTGTGTGTGTGTGTGTGTGCTGTGTGTGTCTTTTTGTGTGTGTGTGTCATGTGTTGTGTGCATGTGTTGTGCATGATGTGTGTGTATGTGTCCATGTGTGTATGTGTGTGTATGTGTGTGTGTGTGTGTGTGTGTGTGTGCTGTGTGTGTGTGTGTGTGTGTGTATGTGTGTGTGTGTGTGTGTGTGTGTGTGGTGTGTGTGTGTGTGTGTGTGTGTGTGTGTGTGTGTGTGTGTGTGTGTGTGTGTGTGTGTGTATGGCAGGTAGTGGGCCTGCAGAACAGCTGGGAGACAGGAGGTCAACAGCCTCTGGGCCCTTACGATCAGACTATAGAAGAAGGTGTTGCCTTTCATGCCATATCTTACAGTCAGTGTTTACATTTTCTCTGCTGCTAGGCGACCCAAGATTGTCTCCCTTCCAAAATCTCCACTTCAACACTGAATCGGTAAAACAGTTCAATGTTAACTATCAGCAGTTCAATGTTAGTGTATTGATTTGGCTATAGCCAAGAGTACCATTTCACATCAGTGTCCAGTCCATTCACCAACACTGTGACCTTGAAGCCCTCGGTTCCTCCGCTTACCTTGCCACCTTCCCAACAGTCAAACAGCACAGGCAAGCATCTCTGCTGTGTGTGATAAGGCTCCAGTCATCCACTGGAGATAATGTAAGCCATGTGTTTGTGTCGAACATTACTGGCATACCTGTTTGTCTCTGACCTCCTTCCCTCCCATCCAGACCGCTGGCTTCCTCCCTGCAGGAGCTTCTCCTCTTCCTCTTCCTCTCCTCATCCTCTCCTCATCCTCTGCTCCCCTGAGGACCAATGTGGCCTCCTTTGATTTGAACGTGGATGTGATGTGTGTATATATTTGGCTGAGCAGATGTTGAGTCCTGGGGTTTTCTGATAGAGGACTCTTTGAATTGAAGGCTTTTAAAGCATTAGCTCCTTGTGACCTGGTCCATTTTGTCTGCTTACTAAAACCCCCTGCAGTCTCCGGGTAGAAAAGCAGCTATGCAAATATTTTTTTCTTTTCAAAAGGTTTTGATTGGACACAGACAGAAGTGTTGCCGCTGGGCTTGAAGTGTGCGGAGAAAGGTTTTTCCTTCTCACACGCGACAAGATTTTCTTATGGAAAGTAACATTTATTGACATGTCTCGTATTCTACAAGTCTCTGGCCATCGTACAGTGAAGTCTACGATGTGCCGTCGCTGTCTGTCATGTTGCACACGGTTCACACAGAGACAAGGCTTAAGGCTCTGGGCTTCTTGTCATGCTACAGTCTCACAGCTCTCCTCACAGCCAATCAAACCCAGCTTCAGGACTGCCAAGGTCCAGCTCATCGACCTTCTCGTCCAATAGGCTGTGTGCCTCAGATGAGAAGCATGTCCAAGTGAAGGATTCGTCTGAATCCAAACACGCCATCTCACTCTTTCCATTTCAATTGTGGCAGTGTGTGTTATGTAAGAGTCTGGGAAAACTGTGGACAGGGCTCATGGGGAAAACTTCACTCCCTGGTCAACAAGGAGCACCATCACATTTTGGAAGCTTACATGTTCACATTGCCTACACAAAGTACACACCTTTTGGGGGACAAGATGACTGTGACTCGGTTGCCAAGGTGACTGTGTGGATGTTTACGAGTGTCTGGCTCTCCTCTTCACTCCCAGGAAAGCTCATTAGCACAAAACTGAAAAACGTTTTCCATTCACTTTGTCTGGATTGAGCGCTCGAAAACTTGTCAGCTGGATGAAGATTAAAATGACATGTGTGGGACAGGGACACATGGGACAGCCTAACCCCAACCCCCCTGGGACAGTCTAACTCTGACCCCAACCTCCCTGGGACAGTCTAACTCTGACCCCAACCCCCCTGGGACAGTCTAACTCTGACCCCAACCTCCCTGGGACAGCCTGACCCTGACCCCAACCCCTGGGACAGCCTAACCCTGACCCCAACCCCCCTGGGACAGCCTAACCCCGACCCCAACCCCCCTGGGACAGCCTAACCCTGACCCCACCCCCCCTGGGACAGCCTAACCCTGACCCCAACCCCCCTGGGACAGCCTAACCCTGACCCCAACCCTGGGACAGCCTAACCCTGACCCCAACCCCCCTGGGACAGCTTAACCCTGACCCCAACCCCCATGGGACAGCCTAACCCTGACCCCAACCCTAGGACAGCCTAACCCTGACCCCAACCCCCCTGGGACAGCCTAACCCCGACCCCAACCCCCCTGGGACAGCCTAACCCTGACCCCAACCCCCCTGGGACAGCCTAACCCTGACCCCAACCCCCCTGGAACAGCCTAACCCTGACCCCAACCCCCCTGGGACAGCCTAACCCTGTCCCCAACCCTGGGACAGCCTAACCCTGACCCCAACCCCCCTGGGACAGCTTAACCCTGACCCCAACCCCCCTGGGACAGCTTAACCCTGACCCCAACCCTGGGACAGCCTAACCCTGACCCCAACCCTGGAACAGCAGGCTCACAGCATGCTCAGCTTCTCCTCTGGTTGTTGTAAAACCGCTGGGACTAAATGAAGGAAATTTGCTCTGAAGTATGAACCTTTCTGTTTCTCTCTCTCCTTCACTCCGTCTTCTCTTTCTCTGGCCTCTCTCTTTTTCTCTTGCTCTCTCCTACACTTTATTTTTCTCTCTTGCTCTCTCTTTCTTTCGTTTTTCTCTCACTCTCTCTTTCTGTCTTTCTCACTATTTTAAAAATATTTTTCTCTGTCTTGCTCTCTCTGCATCCACCATCTCTTTCTCACCCCCTGAAAATGGTTGATATTACCACCCCTGAGATAGAGAATCAAAAGGTCTGGGTAGTGGAACACAAATATTCCCCTTCTGTGTTTGTCTTCATTGGTGTGTGTGTGTGTGCCTGGAGTGAGGTGGGCCCTCTGTGTTAATATGTATGTGTATGTGAGTAAGAGGGTACTAGATAAACAAGAGAGCACAATGAACTGGAACAAACATGGAGTAGAGTTCCAAATATTGACTGTGACGTCAGAATTCCCAGGGTCAGACCTCACAAAACCCAGAGCAGCGCAGCTGAGAGCCTGAAGAGGAACACTCCACTCACCACTTGTTTGACCGCCATGTGTCTCTCCTGGGAAACACCTTTTCCAGACACTGTTGTGACTGGGCTTTAGGAAGGAGATAATACACTCACACAGGCACGCGGCATCTGTTTATGTGTGACATGAACAGCTATTCACTTTTTTGTTCACCCAGAGGGAATTAGGGTTTTCTCGTGGATAGGAAAAAACGACATGTTGTGTTTCATTTTGGAGTTCTCTGGTAAAACAATCGTTTCGATTGACTTTTCGTGTCCGCCGAAAATATTCTCATGTTCGTTTTTGAAAACTAGGATCCTTTTCTGGGTGATTTGTGATGAACAAAAGGAAACGTGCTTTCAAACATCCATCAGGGAGGGACAGACATGCAGGGCCTGGAGGATGCCGATTGTTTTCACTCAATTAGAGAATAGAAATGTGGGCATGTCGACTCACGTTCATCCACAGCTCAGGCTTTGCACGTTTGTGTAACCCATAACATTATATAAGCCTCTGTGTTTTCACCCTGTAAACCATTAGAAGGGCTTTCAGGCCGACCTGTTTCTGAGCCTGACCATGTTAAAGAGGTACTTGGCAGGAGCGTCAAACAAGGCCGATCCTTGTTGGATGAAACGGAGAGAGCTTGTCTCCTCAAGGCTACACATATTTGCGGGGTTTATAATATCTCTCATCATCTGTGGTGGATAGAGGGTTCATAATGAGGTGTGAAACAGGTGTGAGGAAATCTCGGATACCATCTCCTGTCATGCTGGAGTTAAGACACTGCATCCTCTTGAAATGTTGTGCAAACAGGAACAGGATAAATCACAATCAAAATCAAATGTTTCCGACAGAACTCCATCCTCTCAAGGTCCTGGTAGGTTGGTAACGCAAGGCAGGTTTATTTGTATAGCACATTTCAACAACAAGGCCATTGAAAGTGCTTCACATAAAACCATTAAAAGCATCAAAACATAATGCAAATGAAAACAAGATTAAAAAACAATTATGAACATGGTAATGGTGTCTGATGGTCCAGAGAGGGTTTCACATTCAAACCTGGCATGCCGGTAAACAAATCTAATCATTACAGTAATGAATGAGAGGTCAGGTAATTCATGTTCGACATTTATACTCATTACTCAGTGTAAGAAGTTCCGTTGTACGGTCATCATTTGTAGGAAAACATCACCTGTCTGCTGGGTCTGGCAGAGGCAGTCAGATCTGCAGGTTAAAGATCATCATGTACCTTCGCTTCCAAGCAGAGGAAGAGAGAGGGGCACCAGAAATGTCCCGCCAGGCGTCCCTCTGTCTCTCTCTCCTTCTGTCTCTCTCTCTCCTTCTGTCTCTCTCTCTCACCTTCTGTCTCTCTCTCCTTCTGTCTCTCTCTCTCCTTCTGTCTCTCTCTCTCTCCTGTCTCTTTGTCTCCCTTTCACTCTTTCTCCATTTCTCTCGGATCATTGACAGCAGATGTGCTGTGTGTTTAACTAACTCAGTTCTGTCCAAAGTAGAGAGCCGTGCGGAGGGCTGGGGAGGAGATTCCAACAAACGTTATCTCTCTTCTCCTGCCCTGTGGGACTTCCTAAAGACTGACTGAGAGATCCAGCTATAAAAACCAGGTCTCATTTTATCGTTAGAATGTCCTTGGCAACATCACTACATTTCCAACATCTTAGACAAGAAGAGGAGGCCGACAAAAGGGCCAGCTTCACCAAATGTGTTGATTACAAACGTGGAAATTGTTGTGTAACTGTTACGCACGGTTGTGTAACTGTTACGCACGGCTGTGTAACAACCGTCTCTCGTCTGGTCCTTTAGAAGACTAAGGACTAGGATGTATCCCGTGGGTAGACCAGCACTGACCACCTGCAGTGTGCCAGTCTCCTCACATGTTGTTGTTACCCATACCTGAAGCAAAATCACCAGTATGGGTACCCTGCTAGTTTCTTTTACGAGACGATAAAAGTGAAGACCGGAGAGGCCAGCAGCTGCTCACCTTGGCAGCCTGATCCATCACCACCAAGACATCCAAATACCCTCAAGAACCACAGCTCACCTTACTTTCCACTGAGTGTGGAGCATCTGTGTGTTTATGTGTGTTGATGTGCAGTGTGTGTGTGTGTGTGTGTGTAGTCAGTGAGTCTGATACTCATGAGAATACCATGGCAGATGAAAAGCCAATGCCCCACAGCTTGCTACTATCAGACTGTCTGACGCCGTTTTTGTCCTGGTGACTCACTGTCATCGCTGTCATTCGGACTTGCTGTCGACCTGAGTCTGGGACCCCTCCCAAGTCTTACCTGTGAACACCAGGTCTCTCACGGCTGTCCACCTGAGTCTGGGACCCCTCCCAAGTCTTACCTGTGAACACCAGGTCTCTCACGGCTGTCCACCTGAGTCTGGGACCCTCTCCCAAGTCTTACCTGTGAACACCAGGTCTCTCACGGCTGTTCACCTGAGTCTGGGACCTCTCCCAAGTCTTACCTGTGAACACCAGGTCTCTCACGACTGTCCAGGTTTGCTCTCATAGGAAAACCCTGAGATGAGCAGTCTCACTGCCAGCTAATAGGACAGCGTGAGCCTCAAGCCCGTTTGAAACATGAATGTGATGAGGGGTGAGGTGAGTTCAGGAGGCTATGGAGGGGTGAGGGAGTTAGGAGGGGTGAGGGAGTTAGGAGGAGTGAGGAGGGGGGAAGGGTCCAATACAGCTAATGTGTATGTCACTGTTGCAATGTTGCTCTGAATAAAAGTAAGAAAGTAGCTCCGTGATACAATATTTGATGTGATTTCACTCAGAATCATAAACCCAGATGACACAGCCTTACATTGACATGATCCACCTGCGCTCTTTCTCTTCTGTCTCTTCTGTCGGAGAAGCCTTTGCTGCTGTGTGAAACAAGCCTCTTCTCATCACAGAACATGCGGAGACCATCTTTAACTCCCAACACGTCATGGATCACGGAAATCCGTGTGAAATGTGCGCAGTTCCATGCGTTTTTCCGTGGGCCCTGATGTTTTGACACAACTGTCCGAGCACCTGTCATCCAGCGACGTCGTCCTGAAGTGGAACGAGCTCCTATCTAAGCTCCTGAGATGGAAAGCCAGCGGTGTGCGGCAGAGAAAATGACTGCATCGACTCTGGTAACAATTAAGTGGTTTGTAATTTTGGCCGGCCGTCTCTGCTGAGCGCCTCTGCTTTTCCTCTCCCCTCTCTCTGCTTTTCCTCTCCCCTCTCTCTGCTTTTCCAGCTCCTCGCTCGCTCGTTCTCTCACTTCCCCCTCTTCACAGCACACGTCCGGGTTGTTTTACCAGGTAAGGTCAGGTCACCTTTGATACGACCACTGGTGAGAGGACTTCTCTGAGCAGGACCTCCTGGACACAGCTACACAGTCACACTGGCATCAGTGCAGAGAGCAGCGTTGAGAGCAAGAACACTCGAATGTGTCTCGTTTCGAGATCAGTTTTAGACGACCTCTTTCTCTAAAGAAGACACACGCAGCAGTGGCTGACCAGTCCAACGTTGTATATCCATCTCTGTTTCCCCCTGACCCTCAGACCAGTATGAACACTATCTTCCATCCTCTCCTCCTGTCTTCTCTCTGACCCTATGACAGGCAAAGATACTCTCCACTCCTATTGGAGTAAGTTGTGGACGCATACAGTAACAGATGAGGTGCAAGGGTCAGGCAAGGGTCAGGCAGGGGTCAGGCAGGGCGGACTGTACACACAGTACTAGTACAGTGAGGTGTTGACAGGTCTCTGTACTGCTCGGGACAAACTGGTGGTGTCCAGGCTCAACTTGTACCATGGGGATAGATCATCATCTGTACCTTGAAGAACATCTTGTGTTTTCTTCTTTCATTTAGCCAGCATCCTCATCCATCTCTGTTTGTTTGACAGGTTCTGGATTGTATCTATCGGACCTTGGTCTAAAAAATCCCCGAAGGCAGTAAGGTTCAGTTATGTAACAAGGTGGTTGCTTTACAAGTGTGCGGCATATGTATCGAATAACTGAATGAATTTACATGCAGATCTGGCAGTTTGGGAGTGTAACATTTAAAAATAGACTAAAATAGACTGTGCACTAATTAGAGATGGAAAACACATTGGTGTGGGTTTTCCCAAAACGGAAATGTGATTTTCTTTACAATCATCGACTTTAAACAACCCAAATTACATCTAAAAGAAATGAGGGAAATAAATGATTTTCAGATTATCTGCCACTTCAGCAACACATCCTCTACCAGCAAGTCTATGAAGTTGACTTTAATCACTTCGGTACTTTAATCAGAAGATCAAGCCTTCTCAGGATCCGAATGAGTCCATGTGGTACGTCAATTTGTTTTATCCTCCTCAATCTTCCCTCCCATTCTGTCTTTCACACCATTGTCACATTGCAGTCAGTCGATTTCTTCGTTCGTGGCTTGAAAGGGCCATAGTACAGTCTGTTTTCATGTTCTTTTAAGGAGCTGTGATGCTTAATGGTGTGGCACATACAAGATCAAGCAGGAATTCTTTTCAGGCTGGAATTCAGAAAGGTCATGAGTTCTTCTGTACGATAACAAACTCACACGTCTCAAAGTGTCTGTCTGTCTCAGTAAACCTGAATAGAGGTGTGTCATTTCTTGAGATGGAAACAGTCAGTCAAACAGTCAGTCAAACAGTCAGTCAAATTCCTCACACGAGGCTGCCAGTGAGTCTAAGCGCAGCTACGTTTGCCGTGGTCGTGCCTCAAAGTCAAGTTCAAACAACAGAAAAAGCATTTCGGTGCTCTCGCGTGCATTTCATTTCGCAGCCACATTGTGCAGAGACAGGCAATCAGGGGAGAAAGGTCATTCAGGGTCAGATAAGGTTTATCTCTGATCCACACGACACTTTTGAGGAATTTGCGTCCGTATGCTGCGTGTTCAAAGATTGTGATTGGTCGCTGAGTGCATCTGCAGGTTGTTAAGGGGAAACCGCTCTGCTGTACCGTCATCATGGCTGTAGTTCTGAGGCCTTGAGAGAGCGATAACAGACAGTTTGTCCAGCCGTATCTGATGGAGCCTAATGGCTTTGGGGTTAGGAATGCTAACTTCTTTGTCTGGGCTGAGATGCCAATATAGCAACGAACCACATTGCCTGGCCTACACGTCCTACATTGTTGGTGCTGGTCTTCAGTGTGTTGGTGGCTGACTCTGATCACCAGACAGTGGGAGGAGGTGCTCTCAGTTCTGCCAGGATTCCTCCACGTTAACATTCACAACATGTGTTTTGTGGTATGTGATGATTGTAAAATACCCATAATCCTCTCTGGCTCAGGTTGCCCAGATTCCCTCCCTGAGCCAGAAGAGTTTGAGAAGGAAAATCCTCCTTGGCCACTTTGTGTTCACTAGGATCAAGAACCTGCAAAAAGAAAAAGTAGTTTGAGACAATTTGGCTTTCCCAAGCAGCAAAGATTTATGGGTGATTGGGGTTAACGTAAATGTTGTGACTCCCTTTTGGACAAAACTTATAAACACAAGGTCTAAACTGTTGTTACGTAACTGCTTTAATAGATCGCAGCAGTGGACGTAAATCATGGTATTACTGTCCAGATCGGACAAGTATGCCTTTGATCTAAGGAAGCTGCCTCTTAGAAATATGTAGGCACGCAGACACACTCAGCACTTCACTTGCTCTCTCAACATTATAAAACACTTCGGTCCTGCTAAGGGGAGTGATCCACTTACAGGGTCATTAATGGAGTTTTCTGCACACCCCCAACCAATTATATTGTGTCCAAAAACAACATTGAAAGCAATGTTTGGAAATTAAATAATGAATGGCTTAGTCACAGTTGTCATTCATAGTTTTAATACGATTATGTTGTGAACATGGGTCTATAATTTTGCACAATTGAACCTTCCAGGAACTAAAGTGCATTAACTCCCCAGAGTAATCTGCATCAAGTATGAGGAGAAGGCATCATGTGATGTAAATTATTTTGGGTAAAATATTAGGAAGATGAAAGCAGACTCCAGCTGATATTTTGGTCCACCACACTTAAGTGTTTCCACGCACAAGCTTCAGCAGTATGTTTGCAGCTGGAACTATATTTCAAGGTAAAACGTTTAAACTTGCTATAAACGTGCCGTCTGATATCAATCCCACAATGTCACTTATAAAGAAACACATAAACTGTGCACATCAAAACCTTCAAGATTCAAATATATATAAAACACCTGTAACTAACCGATGACGAATGACGTCCCATGCGAGAACACGAGCAGCTCTCCAGGCTGATGCAATGCCTTCCTCTCCTCGAGTCCCACGTGACTCAATGATTCTGGACCCAAATGTCAGGGTCACCGTGGTGGAAGGCCTGCCTGTCATCTTCGTTTGGGGCCCTTGTGTCAAAGTGTCCGTCCTCCTGTCATGAATCTGGCCCATGCCGAGGACACGGAGGCCAGGTGTGGGCGAGGGGCAGTGAGGAGGTGCTGAGAAAGTGTGAGGAGGGGTGAGGAGGTGCTGAGAAAGGGTTAGGAGAGTGAGGAGGGGTGAGGTAGGTTAAGGAGGGTGTTGAGGGGTGAGGAGGGTTAAGGAAGGTGTAAAAACTAAAAAGTTGCTCTTCCATATAGTATCTGGTTTGGCTTCACTCCTCTCTGTGTGGGATCCTAGTGCATTGGCGCTGTGCCAAAACCTTAAAGCCACTTATTGGATGCGGTAGTTACACATGATTCATAGGAACAGTGTACCGGAGGTTCAAGTGTTTTGGATTTCATCTAAATGACAGGAAAGTGACACGATAAGTGCACATCCATAGGATTTAGTGGGCGGCCTGTGAAGGACTATGGCTCTGGGCTAAAGTAAGACCTTATTTCATGATAATTTAGACATAAGGTACTCAGTTCCTTTAGGTTGTCCTGCCCTTGTGTGAGTAGTAGGCTGAACTGAATGTCACTCCCCAAGCACTTGCTGGGTTTGCTTATGAAATCTAATTAGGGACAGGGTCGAATGTTCCAGTGATTTACACTACAGTGTCCCAGACCTGGACAGCTGCATGCAACCTTAATATGAACCTGTCATAACTCTTTCCATTTTACCTGTCTCGCAGAAAGGCCCCCTCCACCAGGGAGATCACATCGTGCATAACTCTGATTATGTCTAATGTGATCGAGAGAGAGAGAGAGAGAGAGAAGGGGGGGGGGAGAGACAGAGAGAGAGGAAGGGAGAGAGAGAGCAAGCGAGAGAGAAAGAGCGAGAGAGAGAGAGGGGGGGGGGAGAGAGAGAGAGAGAGAGAGAGAGAGAGAGAGAGATGAGAGAGTGAGAGAGAGACAGAAGGAGAGAGAGAGAGAGGGGGGGGGAGAGAGAGAGAAAGGGAGAGAGAGAGAGTGTGAGTGAGAGAGTGAGAGACAGAAGGAGAGAGAGAGAGACAGAAGGAGAGAGAGAGACAGGAGAGAGAGAGAGGGACGTGGAGGGCCAAGATCCTTCATGATATGGATCTGTAGAGGAAATTAGGAGCTGAATCAACTGGCTTTGATTAAGGTGTCCGTCCTGGAGGATTCTCTCCCCACACGCACGCACGGTGGGCCAGAGCACCTAGACCTTCTCATCTCCCAGAGGCCTGTGTTAGTCAAGCCCCACACCAGAGAACTGGGACTCGAGGGTGTTTGAACAGAGTCGACTCCTCTCATTTCCCCATCACCATCAAAAACACGACAACCGTTACATCATTTTCCCCCATGGAAACTAAGTTCTGGTATATTTAAAATGGGCAAAAAATGACATATGTATTTTCACTTCATTGGTTCTTTTAGATGTTATATATTGAGATTGAGTTTCAAATTACGAGCAGAAGCCTGGATGGCCTTGTTACCATTTTGTTTTGCTTTATAACACCTCTGGTCCTCTCTGAACCCTCCAATGTTAATACTGTTTATGAGACTTGGAAGTCTCTCTTTTGGGTTCAGAGCCTCAGCTGAACCCAGGAGGGGAGTTCATGTTGTCTCTGTTTTATGAATGGCACTGATTGGTTGCTTCTAAACTTACTAAAACAAATTATGGAGACATGGCATAAAAACTAAAAACTGGCTAAAAAGCAATATATCCCCAAATAGAACAAAGTCAATCTTAAACTGATTTATCTGATGCTGTTGGCTTTTTATCCTCTCCAAGTTCTCATAATATCACGACTATCCTTTCTGAGAAAGGGAGAGTCATAGTTGAACTTTTAGTTTTTGGAAGGAATCAAGAAACTCGCTCAAGCATCAAGATGTCAATCGTTTCGGTTAGGATTTTATTTACATTTCTCACCACCAAAAGCAGCTGTCACACACAAGCTTTCCTTTCAAGGCTTTCAAAAACATTTCTGAGATCGGGAAAGGATCTTTTTTTTATAAAACATTTTATATAGTATATGGTGCCATGTGTTGTTTTGTCTTTGATTTCCAAATTCCTCTTTGTTTGTTGTTTGGTAACGTCTCATGCATTTAACCAGGACATCGTGCCTCTTGTGAATGCCCTTTCACGCTCTTGGCTTGACTGTGAGACTCTAGTGGCTTTCCTCTGCCAGTGGGTAAGGCAGGCCAAACAACATCAGCTCACAGCCAGCTATGGGGGAGCAGAATAGCTCAGTGGTTAGAACGCTCAGACTGCCGGTTCGAATCCCCCTCCATGTGTCTACTTTTGATAAAAGCGTCTGCTAAATGAATACATTAGTGTATGTTAAAACAACACATCGGACTGAGCTATGTTCCTCAGCAGTGTTGCAGTCTGCCCTGAGGATTGGCTTAACGAGGGCTCGTGAATCTCAAAAACAACCAAGGACCTGAGTGTTGGATTTTGATGTGCTTCTGTAGCGAGTCTCCAAAATCCTTTCTCCGTCTGTTTGGTTGCCACGTGTCTCACTGCCACCGACCCTTTCCTTACAATCGTGCTGTCTCATGCTAATGAACTGTGATACTAAAAGCCGTTTAGCCAGCATACATAACTCTCCCATTCTCCCATCCATCCAGACCCGTCTGTCTGCCTGTCTGGCTATCTGCCTGGTGAATGTTTGTCTGTTACTGGGGTTACACATATAGCCTCCTAGTTCTTCCCAGAATGCATCATCATCACAAACACTGTCCTGGGGACAGTGTCTACAAGTTTTCTGTTGAACTTTTTCTGTATCTTCGAACCACATGCGCACAGTCCTGGACTAGAGACTGTTAGAACTACCTGGAGTCTGACAGAGTGGGTTCTGTTCTGCTGTGGGTGGGTGGGTGGCCTGCGCAACTAGTCACTGCATAGCAGCTGGAGAGGTCCTGGAGAGGAGCAGGTTTGTGCCAAGCAAAGTGGGCAGAAGATAAGACTGTAGGCTGGGGAATGTGGTCCTGGTCCAGGCAGCGTGGGTGGGTTGGAGGGACCTCGAGCCTTGAATCCTCCCTCTGTTTGTCACAGTCTGGGCCAGGTCCCAGTTAGCAGGCCTCTTCTATAGGCTTTCTGAGTTTTAATTCACCCCAGACATTCTGATCTGCCACTTTCAAAGGACAGTGGCAGATAAACTGCCCCTTTGGGTCAAACTGCCCCGTACAGTCATTGGTCCTGTAGAACACTAAAAGCTGACGCCAGCCTCTTACTGGTGATCGTGTCTTCAAAATTGTTTGTGTGTGTGTGATACACTCTGGTCAAGCCTCTAAGGTTTCCTTCATTCGTCTGTATCCTTTACTACTGCTGCTGACTACTGCTTTCAAACATTCTCCAACTCTCCCTCTCTCTTTTCCTCTCTCTCTCTCTATCGCTCTCTTTTTTTATTTCTCTCTCCATCTCCCTCTCTCTCTCCCGAGCAGAGGAAAGGCAGATCAAAGAAAGGAAAGAGTCTGCCCTCCTGTTTGGTAAGTAAACAGAGAGAGCTCTATCAGAGAGTGATTAGATTGGGTACAGCTCAGTCTTCGAAATAAACAGCTTTTCCTATGGTAACCTTTGTGGAATCTCCATCACAGAGAAAGAACAGCAATTTTGAGTTGTTTTGGAACCTAGGTTCCAAAACCTAGTTTCTTCTTTGAAGAAAATTATATCTAACGAAATAATTTGAGTTTCTTGAGATTTTTTTAAAACAAATATTTATTTAGTTTCTTGACATTTTCCAGATGTTTCCAGGATGCAATTACTTACAAACTATAAGTCATTAAATCAACATACGTCTCACTCAATTTGATTTTCCTTTCAGTTTTGGCATGGACATGTTTGTTTGTGCACATAGTTCTCATAAGTCTTGAATTCATTTTAATGCTTCCAGAAATGTAATTAGCACGAAGCACCTTGTTGCACAGGGATAAACAAGAAATATTCTGAGATTACTAGCCATAGGGAAGAAAAGCATTCACAATACTATTACAGGTTTACCACTAGAGTATAAATCCTCATCTTATCGCTGTAAATCCTACATTTGCTCTGCACATGCCCCACTCAGCAGAAGTCAAAACATACATTGACGTGAGTTTCTGGCTTGGCACCAGGAACCCAAAATTGTGGGCAAGGGAAGTGATTTGTCAAAAGCTGACAGGAAATAATACAGTGTATGTCAAACATTACTGTCACGAATGATTTAATACCAGATCGCTGACAGTGACCTCTCACATAGGGGTTCTAATAATCAGAGAACATATAGTTCTAATGGGACTATGCAAAAATACAAATCATGTGGTGTTCAACATGACCTTCTGCCATGACATTGCTATGGTGGATTCTGTGCGGTCATTTGATGGTTAATCGTCTCTAAAATGCAGTCTTCGTCATTTCCCCCTCCCGCCAAATAACTTCACTTCATGCATCAAGAATGGCGTCTTTCAACTCAGAACCAAAACTGCTCACTGGATATGGTGTCGTTTTAGTAGTCTGGTACACTTGCAGTAAACTGGCTTTTATATCATCACCGTATCATCAAAACACCTCAAGAATTGACACTATTTTAGAGGACGTCTCTTGTAAATATTCTTAAAGTCCTTAAAAGTCACAGACCCTGAGGGGAAACCATCCTTGGTTCCACGATCAAATATGATGTCAACCATTGTGGCAATAAAATGCAAGCTCTCTAATCGTTGTGGTTTTGTGAGATTGGATGACAGCCCTTTTAGTAGTGTGACGTCAGTTGGAGTTTATAAAATGTCAGCTAGCGTTAGCTGCTGTAGCACTTATTGGCACTTTCCTCTTGGTTTCAGAAATGTCTCCAAATTCACTCTTTTAACCCTTAGAACCTTTTCAAATATATCACTGTTTAACTATGGCAAATAATTGCCAATAGCCAGACATTAGAAAACAATTACAAATCCTGATCACAACATACAACCATTTCCAAGCATAATTTGGTGTAAAACCACCAAATATTTTAAATTGGGGGGATGAGTTTAATTCAGCCAATGGATGGCATTTCATTTCTGAATGTCTGTGTATGAATCACACTGCATGCTGGGATTCATTTACTCTTCATTGTTTTATTGTTTCACTCCCTCTATTCTCACACAGATGTTCACTTGGACACGCAAGCTGCATCTTAAAGCCAAGCCCTTGGAGCTATTGTCATGAATGCCAGAAATACATTTTTGCTGAATAACTTCATTTATGGAAGCATTGTGCATTGACTGAAGGGGATAATTCAGTAACATTCCTATCAGTGGTTGCCATCAGTTCTAACTATTGCAACGACAACAATTATCACTGCTGGTTCAGTACAAGATACAAGAGATAATGAGAAAACACCATTATGGAAAAAGTCCACATTCTTCATAATTTAAAACCACATTGTGTTCTGATGCTCTGTTGTGTCATCAAGGTAAGAACAACAAATAGTGTTTTAAGTAAGACCACATTGCTTCTTTGAAAAACAATGACTAAATACTTCAGCCCTTTCTTGAAAAATGATTATTTTGTCCCAGTTCTGTGTAGAGCCAGTGTTTCTGGTAAAAACCGCCAAATTTCCCCATCATTCCAATACTCTACGATTCACCATGGCATCAGTTAGGACTAACCATAGAAGAAGACGGCTGTAGTGTCCCCCAGGACGACTAACCATAGAAGAAGAAAGTGTGGAATGTGAGCTGCTGCTCAGCTTAAGATGACTCAGGTCTCTTGGGCAGAATGATGTCAATGATTAGACCACTGGGTTAATCAGTGAACTCCTGGGCTTCCTGGGAAACGAGAGGAGAAACCAGGCCCAGGGTTCGTTCACACACACACGCACACACACACACACACACACACACACACACACACACACACACACACACATGGAACACGCATATCAACTCTATGATGTCAGAGGAACCACTCTGGTGGTCTGACCTCTGGCACTTGAACTTAAAATAATGACAACTGGTCAAATCAGTACGAGGCCGGCAGGCTGTTATGCTTCCTTATGACAGAGAGGTTAGATGATGCATTCATCCTATAATGATAGAAAAACAATCATACTATAATTAAACCAATATCCCAGTAACTGTGTGTTTGTTCACAAGGCACAAAGAGACAAATGCTTCAGAAATGTCAGTCAACCACTCCGGCAACAACCAGCCAACCAACCAACATTTAGCCAAACCCAGTTCACACCAACCAACCAGTGGCCTCCAGCTGTGAGAGTGCTGGTTTTCACCACTTACACTCTAAATGGTTTCAGATGAGAAACTCTAAGACGTGGGATGTCTGTTAAATAGAAATCATGCCAGAGACTTTGCATGGGCAGCATAGGCTTTTCCATTTGTCTAACACGCTATTCTGATTACCAAACAATAGTTTCTTTCTCATTTCAGGCATTTTGAAGCAAACTCCTGCCTGCCCTCACTGACTTTAATGAGGCAAGGGTTTAAGAGCTCTTGTCAGTTGTCTGCGCTGACTCAAATAACGTTCAGTATGATGAACATTTTGCTTACAATTGTAAGATATTGTAAGTCTCTGCTGTTATTTGAACTGTTTCGAGGAAGCACATCTTGTCTCTGTCTTTTTTCTCTGACTTTCAGTCACGTCACAAAGTAGACCTATCTAAGCTGCACTTGGTAATATTATCAAATGAATTCAAACATGAATTAAATTCTTGTCTGAACTTTGGTGCTTTCCTCCAGCTCAAGCTTTATTGACAGTAGTTTTATAAAATATGTGGAGGAAAACCTGCCTTTGGCTGGAACAGGATTGCAGGAACATAATTGGTGTGAAAGAAGCGGGCTGCTCCAAAAAAAAGAATCTGATCCAAAAATTCAAGGTTCAGGAATTCAGGTTGCTCAAATTCAAACAGTAAAATTCAGATCCTGAAAAAAGATTTGTTTTAAACTCTTTAAAAAAGGGTTCTCAAATTGAAAAATTTGAATGGTGAAATTCTGATTAAAAAAATATGAAAAATTGGAGGATCAGAATGTCACCAATCATTTGAGCAACCTGCATTTCTGAACCTTGAATTTGGGGGATTTTCTTTTTAGATCAGAATTGTACTGGTTGAATTTGAGCCACCTGCCCATCCAAACATTGCATTTTCATTCATATTTCAATTTTAAAGAGAAAAATTCAAAACCAACAAATTCTGTGGTTTTTACATTTCAATATTAAGTATTCAATACCTTTTCAAATTAAAAACATGATGTCACTGATTTGCTTCCATATACAGGAGATACACTGAAACATCTTACCTATTGTACCTTTAAAACATTTTGTCATTGCTAAAACGGACTAGGACTGATGACGAGGAAAACAGAAGTGATAAAGTCACGCATGTGAGCGTGCAGTGGTCCCATGTTCCCCATTAGACTAAATGATGGTGATTAATGTTATCACATCGGGGGATGCTTTTCTGGCACACGCCTGTGCCCTTTTTAAACAAAAACAACTTGTTCCAAAAACAAGTGTGTTTGTCTGTGTGTGCATGTGTGTGTGTGTGTGTGTGTGTGTTGCACCGAGCTGTTAGTATCACTGGCAGGGAAACAATCGTCACTTGTTGGAGTCTCTGATCACCCTCATGTGTTCCTATGGCGACCCCCCCAGAGCTTCAGCTTCCAAGGATTCCAAGGATTCTGGAGACCCTCAGCTGACCCGACAAGCTCTGGAGGTTTAGATCTCACACGCGCACACACATACACACACACACACACAGGCACACAGACACACACAAATACATACACACACTCACTCACACACTCTCCCCACGCCCCCTTGTCTCTCACTGCCAGGCCGAGTTATGTAATTGATGTCTTCCTCTCTGTCCCGCCTGTCTGGTGCTATGGCCCTTACACTCCTTGAATTCCACCACGATGCTAGCTGGACACCAGGAAACCTTAGTTGCCCATATAAGGACATGGCCTTTCCTTCTGCCAAAGGAAGATCTTTGTTTCCCCTTTGAGGTTGTCGTGGAGATGGCATGCCTCCTTGGCTTGGCCTGTCTACCCCTCAGTCTGGTTGTCTGCTTGTCTGTTCGCTGTCTGTCTATCCACCCATATGTCTGTCTATCCACCCATCTGTCTGTCTGTCTGTCTGCCCACCTCCTTCTGAATCAACTAAGAGGCTCTACTGTAAGAGTGTGAGTGTACAGTTTGCACAAGCTCATCCATCAGTGACACGGCTCTGTGCGGTGGTTTATCCAGGAACTTAGCCAGAGGAAAGTCAACTTTCCCAGCTCCATGCCACCCTCCAGTCTTCCAACCCCTCCATCCATCCCAGGTCCCTCTCTACCATGTCCCTTCTCCCCCTGTCTCTCCCTTCGCTCTAAGGGACAATTGAAGATAGGTAGATAGATAGATAGATAGATAGATAGATAGATAGATAGGATAGTAGATGGGGTCAAATGGCTGAGCGGTTAGGGAATTGGGCTATTAATCAGAAGGTTGCTGGTTTGTGCCAAAGGACGTTGTGTCCTTGGGAAAGGCACTTCACCCTACTTGCCCTCGGGGAATGTCCCTGTATTTACTGAAAGTCGCTCTGTATAAGAGCGTCTGCTAAATGATTAAATGTAAATAGTCCTGTTGCAATAAACTTAAATCTTTGTGGTTACCATGTAAGGAAGAAAGTAAGCAGAAGAGAAGGGGTATGTTTAACATTAAGTGTCAAGAGTTTTGATAATGTTCAACAGAAATGTCAGAATGACATGGTTAAGTGGAAACTCTGTGTACTATTGTTAGCTCATATCAGTGCCACTATTGTGGTGGCTGTGTATACAATTCCTGAAGTGTGACTCCTTTGATTGAATACTTTTTCCCAAGAAGTCAGCTTCTTTAGAACCTCCCTGTTTGTCCTCCTGCAGCAACATTTTCTTAATCTTGCACTGAACAGAACAGGACAGACCAGATCACTGAACACGTCATGGGATTCATACTGACTGAGTACGACATTCACCGGGAGTCATACTGACTGAGTACCACATTCACTGGGATTCAAATGGACTTGAATCACTCCATGGCTATGATCACATTCCTGGCTACCAAGTCATAGCAACCCATCTTCCCGTAACAATTTTGTGTTAACAGTTCTCAAGACTTCTGGCTTGTCAATAACCGCAAATGTCCTGACAGAATTTCCCTCTCTTGAGTATGAAATCTGTCCTGTGAGCCAAGCTGTTCTGGAACCGAGCTGTTCTGGAACCGAGCTGGGCTGGAGAAACATGGAGTATGAATGATTCCCAACACATTTGTCATTTGTGACAGTGGGTGAGACGTTGCAAATGTATGGTTGTCATTATTTTATCACTCATGCATACACACACACGCACACACACAAACACACACTGACATACACACTGTTATTTACAATCGGCCTGTGGACTATTTCTATCTGCCCAGTGGTCCAGTCATTCTGGGAACAGGAGTCGAAATCTTTTTTTTTACAACTGTAAAGCCTGAGAGACTTGTGTTTTCTGCTTCAATCAGGATGTAAAACGTTTGATGGACAGCGGGGAGATGATGCTGTATGGGAACCTTGAGGTTTCATTATACATCGCTAAGGAGGTTACGGGGTTCATACAGGTCTCTGACTTAAACCTTGTGCAGAACTCGGCAGTATATGGGCACATTGGTCTGTCGGTCAAACACATGATACCCGCTTAAAGGATAAAAATTATTGTTTATAGACTATATATCACCTGTTGGGGTGGCCTGATTGTTGCCAACAAAGTAAAGTCTGCCAGACTGTTGTGTTTACAAGGGAATGCATGCTGTGTGATCATGTAAACTTTTGGAATAATTCGAGAGCTCATGGGGTGCAATAGGGAAGACCAAGTGGACGTGAACGAAATACAGCCGTGTCAGTAAACCGGCCAAACCATTTCATCAGCATCTGACTTCAGCAATGCTTCACCGGCTCTCCAAGAGGCCTCAATCGTCATCCCAGAAACCTTAATGTCATAACATAAAACGTTTACACTTCATGAAGCTCGGTGTGAAGACTTCATTACTTCATGGCTCCGTTTGAATGCTTTCACGCTTGTGATGGTGAGTCTCGTGGGGTTTTCACTTCAGTAGTTTGGCCCTGGCACTGAGGACGCCATTGAGAGCAAGGTCTCACCCCGTCTACGGGGCTTCTGAGCTGCTGTGTAAATCAACGGCCATGCTCTGAAGGTCATAAAGAGACACATTGTGTAGCCCCGCTTGCCTGGCTTGTCTCTCCATCTCAACATACTTTTAGCTCCCTGTGGAGAAGGAAGGTCCTAGTACACTACCAACCCTTTGAAGAGCTGCTTATTTGAGGAGGAATCTTCAGAGAAATGTGTTTTTCCGTGTGCTAAACTTTTCAAAGTGAGAAGGATCAAAGCGTGTTTGTGAGCACTCTCGCTCGCCCCGGTATCACCGCAGCATCGTCAAGCTGAGTGGGAGAGAGAACAGTAGGGTGTGTTTTCATCTCCTGTCCTCCTCCCTCATGGTTCTTGAAGGTTCCATCAAGGTTGACCAGACAGTTGGCCTCCACTGTCCCAAAGTCCCAAACGCCCCTTTCTTCTCCATGGTAAAGTCCCAAACCCTCCTTTCTTCTCCATGGTAAAGTCCCAAACCCCCCTTTCTTCTCCATGGTAAAGTCCCAAACCCCCCTTTCTTCTCCATGGTAAAGTCCCAACCCCCCCTTTCTTCTCCATGGTAAAGTCCCAAACCCCCCTTTCTTCTCCATGGTAAAGTCCCAAACCCCCCTTTCTTCTCCATGGTAAAGTCCTAAACCCCCCTTTCTTCTCTATGGTAAAGTCCCAAACCCCCCTTTCTTCTCCATGGTAAAGTCCCAAACCCCCCTTTCTCCTCCATGGTAAAGTCCCAAACCCCCCTTTCTTCTCCATGGTAAAGTCCTGGCTTTCCTTAGGAATCCATCCATCCAGCCACCCCTGCAGCCCTGGCTTTGAACAGCCAGCAGTTCCCATTAGGGCGACTGGGACATGGCCGTGGAGATGAGCCTCCACACTGTGATGCCCAGTCCTCTTTCTATTGTTTTAGGATGAAGACAGAGGTAGCAGACCATCATTTAGCAGGCGCAGAGAAAGAGCAGATGCCTGGTAATCCTCACATCTAAAGACGTTTGAACTCTGACACAAGGGATGATGGGAAGAATGTATCTTCTTGGAGAGAAGGAAATATTTAGAGCTTGAGAGTGACCGGGATGCATGTTGCCAAGTAGGCGAATGTCTCGTGAATGTGCTCAAAGTTATTTGGTGGATATCATTGCACCCACATACTGAGTCACCATGTCTACTGATATAACAATGCAGTCGTTTATTTAAAACTAGGACATTGAAGGTGGTGTTTTAACCAAACGCTACCACTATTGAACTGTACAGTATATCACACATCTGTTCTTCTCAATGACCACAGCCACAGACATACTTAATCTGCACAGTATATTCACAGCTGGTCACACAACATAGTAAGGTTGGACTCTCTCTTTCTCTTGGGCTTTATAAAAGAACAGTTGACCCGATTGTTACCGGGACATAATCATTAAAATGATTGTGATAAAATGTATGCTGAGTGACTACAATCCCCAGAAGCCTTTGCTGTTTCAATGGGCCACAACTCCCACTCAGCAGTCCAAGCCTTTCCTGTCAGTTAAATCTATAGTTTCCTGTCTGGGCTGATTCATTCCTCAGAAACCCATAAACAGGCGTGCACATCTATCCTGTCTACGTATGGCACATCTGACCTGCCAGAGAAGTCGAACAGAAAACGAGAGAGAAGACTGCAGTCCATTTTACAGCTCCCTGTGGGACAATGTACCCTGCTGCTCTCTGCAGGACAACCTGGGGGGAGATCAATTCAAGAATGTTCCTTTTTTATGATAAAACACTTGTGGTTTTCATGACGGGCGCAAACCCCCTCACAGGGACACGTTTCGTTTAAAAACAAAAACAACCGTACCGAGCTGTCAGAGGTTCGGTTGGTCAGCCTGCATCTGAGAGAGGTTATACATTGTTCTAACCCCAGAAATAATTACCAGCGTCAATAATACGTTGATGAATCGTTTCCATGTGGTGGATTAAATGCTCCCATCCCTTCCTTCCAGTGGAGGGATCGCATGTTGGATTTGCAATTTTGCAACCTCTTTCTGTCATTCACACTCACCATCTCCTGCCTGCTGGGATGTCTGTGGTGGTCCAACGCTGTGGGAGCCCAGACCAGACAACACAGTATCGATTACACTGATAGCTAATACCCGTTGGCATTGGGGAGTCAGGAAAACCAGAAAATTAGAAACTTGGATCAGCTACACACTAGACTCGAATAGTTCCACTGAAAGAAACAGAAATGGAAAATGTGTGGCTCGATGGGTTTCTGCATGACATGGTGGCGTTGCGTTGCCTTGTGGGTCTTTTTCTGTGGCATACTTTGTGTTGGATCAGGAGTTTCTTCACTGTGGCCCCCCTTGGTGTTTGGCATCACAGACTTTTCCTTTTAGCCACTGGAGAGAGTTGTGAGGGATCATTGGTTTTAGCCGTGGATGTGGCACATTGATACCTTACTGTGGAGGCGTGCTGCAGGACTGCAAGGCTTCCCTGTTTGACGAGGGGACCAAGCAGACGTTTTAGACTGATTTCACAGCTGGAGCTCATGAAGTCTTTAAATCACTTAAATCCACATCCTCCACTCACCTCCTGCTGTACAGTAGGCCTCTACTGTAACACGCTCTTACTACATTCACTTTGCTTACATTATTTCTATTCAGCTGCTCTCTACCCAGACTGGTGTGTACTGTATACTTTAATTGCTCTTAACTGACCACCTGAGAGAATTCGTCCAGGTCTGAAACCCGGCTTGTTTTTATTTTGTGTCTCGTTGATAAGGACAGAGCGGTCATTGTGAGGGAGCGAGAAACTGCTTTGCGATTCGTCTGGACATAAATGTTTACTTAAAACTGTTGCAGAAGGTTAGCAAAATACGTTCCAAGAACTGTGAAGAGAGAGAGCCTGTGCACCTCCATGTCGAACCTGCTGAGGTGAGGGTGAATCTACCAACGACTGTGAGGTCGGAACATGCTGCACAGGGGGGATTGTGTATGGAAGATAGTTCTACTGGAAAACATCATCCCACCACTGTGGAATCAGGAACTGATTACCTTTTTCTGCGGATGATCATCACCCGGAAAGTTCTACCTGTTGGACTAGCCATCAGCACATTTCTTTGTCTGTATCTTTTTATAGTCGACTATTAAATTGCCAGACGCCTGTGTCCAGCCTCACAGGTGTAGAGGTCAAGGCAGAGACCTTTCTCTGTAACATCTCAATGAGCTCATCTGAAGCTCGTTTTCCCCCCACATCTGTTAGACACACACAAACACTAAGGTGTTATACTCACAAACCCTCACAACACCGCCACCGACACACACACACACACAAACACACACAACACCGTCCCTGAAACACACACACAACCCAAACCCTCACAACACCGTCCCTGAAACACACACACAAACACACACAACACCGTCCCTGAAACACAAACACACACAACACCGTCCCTGAAACACACACACACACAGCTCAGTAGGTTATTTTCAACGTCTGCAGGATGGAGAGAGTCCACAGAGAGAGCCCTCAGAGTCTGTGTTTTTGTTGTACGTGTGTGTGTGCGTGGCGCTTGTGCCTGTGTGTTTGTTTGACAAAGCTTCACTCACAAAGCCGTACGAAGGCTCCTGGCTCACTCGTGCTGCAGTTGGAGCAGGTCTCTCTCCTGCACGTGAGGGCAGAGCCAGCAGCAGGTCTCTCTCCTGCACGTGAGGGCAGAGCCAGCAGCAGGTCTCTCTCCTGCACGTCCCTGCACGTGAGGGCAGAGCCAGCAGCAGGTCTCTCTCCTGCACGTGAGGGCAGAGCCAGCACACACGTGGGCCGCAAGGAGTTTTCCCCTCGGCAAAGGTTCCCTCTGTCAGCCTCAATTAGACCTCGTTCTCCTCTCCTCTGGCCCGAGAGGGGAGAGGAAGAACGTGAGGACCAGAGTGAGGGAGGCAGGAAGAGGGAGGGGCGGAGGGGCGGAGGGGGCCGGTGTTCAGAAGCCACTTTAACTGGAGTGGTGTGTCGGATGCGACGCGAGGAATCACGCAAAACACAGTGTGTTGATTGATACTAAATTCTCTATTTGACCAGTCAGGCCCCAAAAGACCCAACATGCCCATGCCCCAGAGCCAGAAGCTGGGATCAGATTCAGCGCCCAACACAATCCACATCAGTATTCAGATCCAGACCTCCAGTTCCGACCTCCGGTTCCACCCTCTGCCAGGTCGATCAGAACTCCCAGTCTTTTCTCCATTCACGTTCAGGTGGGAGGTCTGCAGAGTTTGGATGGATGCTATGCAAGCACAGGAAATGAATATGAATTGATGCATTTTCAATAAGGATGTGGTTTCTGACTGGTTTAGTTTGGTAAACAAGGTTCTACGTCAATACAAACGCAACCATTCAGGATCTTATCATTTCCTCTCCTGCTATTTTGTACCTGACAGTAAAATGGAGGTGCTCGCCACCATTAAAGCTGGTTCATTTGTTTTTCTATTGACTTGGATTACTTTACTATCTATTACGTTCATAGACGTTGCCAGTTCTCTGATGGTGCCAGGTCAAATTCGATCTATTTTTCTCTTCTTCAATCCTCTCCTTTCCCCTAGTTCTCTTCTGTGTTTACATCGTCCAGCCTTGAAGACTAGAGTCAGTTTCTCAGATAAGTAATAAGTGATGTGTTGCACAGCTGCTGCATATTGAAGCTATTGACTTAAATGCTTTTCCCTGGATTGTTGTAGAAATCGATCGAAGATGCTTTTGTTTTAAATGATGGCAAATTCACACAGCCGTTGACCCTGAGAACGTGAGTCTTCCAAGAAAGGGTTCTAGTCACATGGTTCTGCACGTTCTCTTCAATATGCACACGGACTCTCTCCCGGGAGCAACGTTTTCGTTTCGAAGTCAACAAACGCTCAGTAATGGTTCTGGCCGTACCATCTGTCTTGTGTCACTTTGTTCAATTTTTTACGTTTTTATAATAGGCCTAAAGGGTGTAGCAACATTGTGATGCACAGAGACTACAGTACACAACTGCACAGTCTACACACTGACGGAACACTATAGGCTACTGACTGTAGTAGGCTGAGAGTGAAAACACAATCGAACGCAATTTCACACGAGTAATAATTTCAGTTTGAATCAATCATGGGGCGAGCTTGTGTTGTGGTTAGATGCACATCAGATGAAGACGTATTGATCTCCAGATGAAATGTCTGGCGCGGGAGTCAGAACAATCTGGATATAAACGATGACCTGGCTCAGGCTCTGCGAGAGCGTTCAGCAGCCAGAAGACTACAAGATCTCTTTCATACCGCGAGGTATGCCGAGACAAACATCGGCGAATCAAATAGAGAATAGGCAAACCCGACGCATTTGGAAACATTTATCGCCGATAGAGAAATCCCATTGAAAGTAAACAGAAGTCTTCGCGTCATGCGTTTTTTTCCGACGGCTCCATGCTTCACAGGAAACACATGCTGTTATTTGGTTATTTGTCTATTCTCCTCGTGTGTGGGGAGAAGGCCCGCGTACAGGCCTGGCTGTGTCGTGCAGCCTGGGGCATACAGGTCCACTGTAGCTGGCCGTGTGGCCCCAGCCCGCTGCCTTGGACGATCCGCGTGGCTCTCCTGCAGGTGTGCGTCGGCCTCATAAAGAGGTGTCTGTGAGCCTCGCGTCTGTTTGCCCTCCTCCCCGTTTCATCATTAAGCTCCGGGATGAAAAAATAAGCGCGGCGGGAAGGCCGCGGGGCTTCTAGGTTTACTAATTTATGAAGCACCTTTCATGAGCAAGGGGTTCACCCCCCCCTCCCTGCTTCACCCCCCCCTCCTTCTCCCTCCTGCTTCCTGCTGAACACACGACTGTCTGTTCGGACAGACGGACGGGAGCGCTCGTGGTTTCGCGGCCACGGCTGGCGTTCGCTGCTCCTCCCTCCGTATCCCCCCTCCTGCACACCTCCTCCCACGCAGCACTCCTCTCTCTCTCTCTCTCTCTCTCTCTCTCTCTCGCTCTCTCTACACCCCCCCCGCCCCTCTGTACCCTCCTTCCCCTTCACCCTACCCTGGAATGTTTATCCACAGGCCTCCGTGCAGAGAGAAAATAAACGGCCATCGAGCTTGTCCCCGACGCCCGTTTCCCCTCACTTCCTCTCAGCTCCGGTATGAACCTGGCAGTGAGAGGAACACAGCGCAGGGAGAGTGCCCCCTTCATGCCACCTACCCCCTCCCACCTTTCCCCTTCCCGCGAATTTTCACTTGAAGTGCCTTGGAAATGTTTACCTGCATGTCCAGTGTCTCATACTTTCCTTGGGTGTTGCTCTTCCTCTTCCCTCTCCAGGAGAATGGTGTCTTTGTGAGGGAAGGCTTCAGGAACACTTCCCTGGGTCTGAGACTGGCGCAGCTGCATAACTCAGGACAACTGGGGCAGTGCTGGGCTAGGCTTCACCTGGGCCCCTACACTCACACATGTGTTATCTCTCCTTTGAACGAAACCCATTTAGAAAACACTCTTGAAATGACACTTCCTCCAGCTCAAAGTGTTTTTTTTATGCTTAATGAGAGGGAGGAGTGGATCCCTCACGTTTACCTGCTCAGTCAACCCTGGTGGGTTCAGTTTGGCACCGCAGAGTAAGGAACACGCCTGTCTTCTCCAGAGACCTGTACACCACTCATGTGTTACGTAAGGATCAGTCAGATGAAAAGGCTGTATCGTTTGGGAGGTATGGAAAAAAGAATGAATCACTGTCATGACCATCAATTTGGAATCATAGTTATGTTTTTTTTTAGTCGTTCAGTCTAACGTTGTTCACTTTGGTTACGTAGTCTCTCCTCTGTTCTTCATCCAACGTTGGAATGGCTTCTCTATAGTAAATGAAAAACTTTGAAGCAGTTTACAGTGTTTCCATCTTTCCGCCATCTTGTTCCTACGACTCCAAACTGGAAAGGAAACGACTTATTTCAGTGTCTTTGGTTCAAGCTGAGTTCAGTATAGATCTGTGTGGATGGGCTTCTCTGTAACAGGGCTTCAGAAGTTGATCTTTTTCAAATGTAAATAACTCATGTTTGGTGGCAGTTGTTGCCAGTGGTCCCTTACCTCTCCATATGAAAAATTTAATAGGAGATGTTTGGCCAAGGAAAATGAAAAGAAGCATGTCTTTTGCCGACTGATTGAACAGATGCTCCGATTTTTCCTGAAAAGACATATGAATCATGGATCAAACGAAACACTGATCCATTCAGGAAGTGTACGTCAGTCACAGTACATCCAGTCCTTAAACACAAGTGGTCCGTTTTTTCGAAACCAATGGTTATTAAGGTCCGCTGTGAAAATCCCTTCAGAAAGGTTTACCTGTTGTGATATTTTCATTATTGCAATATCATTCCAACCCAACGATTGTCTCAGTGGAGTATAGAGCTCGAAGACAGAGTGTTCGACTTAAGTACTAAAGAGAGACAGCTCAACGATGGTTTTATGTTTCTGATTTGTTGAGGCTCTAAAGAACACAGGCATTTCTCACCATGTCCCAGTAATTAAATACACATCAAGACAGTAAGTCCACAGACAGCTTTATCTGTGGCCAAGTATTGATTTCCACAGATACGGCCTTTAAATCTGACATTCCACCCAGTCCACAGAGTTTCCAAGCAAACACGTCTGGTGTCCAGGGAGTTGTTGCGTAATACTATATACATCTCCTTAACGGTGTCTTCTAACGGAACCTTTGAGGTTCTATAATCTGCAGATAGTTCTAGATTGCCTAGATAGTTGTATTGTGGGATCAGGGGCCTGGGGTCTGGTCTGGGGCCTGAGGTCAGGGGCATCTCTGGGTGCCCCACAGGCTGTGGTGCCTGCTACACATGGCTCTGTTTCTTCCTGCCATGTGCAGGGAGACCCTGGGCCCATCAGATAAGCTGTCCAAGCCCTGATCCTGGAGGACATTCCTGAGAAGCCACCCCTCTCTCCCCAGGACCTGCACGTGGATTCATCCGGAACACCGGGGGAAACGGCTCTCTTGGAATGCCAGCATTTGAGCTGGATGAGCTGGCAGCTCAGGGTAAACCTGATGGAGATCAGGGTCTCTGACACCAGGTATCTATCTGACACTCAGACTTTATCGTCCGATATTAAAACGTCAACGTAATCACATGTTGAAATGCCTGGGATTTCCTGGGATGGGCTCTGTTTCATTTGATCTGCCGTGTCTGTACAGCACAGCAGCATGCCGGGCTGTGGATGAGGCTGCTTCCTAGGGTCCTCCAGTCTGACTGGCGGTTATCTCCCTGTGGATGATGTCACTGTGAAACCCAACTGATCCACAGAACCTCAGAACACCAGTTTGTAAATGTTCAACATCTGTCGTGAATCAGGTTCTGATTTCATTTCAGAAAGGCAGCAGATTAGAAATTCGACACCTTTCCATAAAAAAGGGCGTATTTAACTTATTTTCAATCAGCCAGTTTGTGGGGTGTTCTCACTGTGCCGTAGCTCTCCCTTCCAGACTAGAGCTCTGGGTTCACGGCATGTCCTCTGTCTGGCCTCTCCTGCTCCCCCGTGCCCCTCTGCTCCTGCTGTCTACATAGAGGTATCTTTGTGATAACGTCTGACTGAACAGAGAGGCGCTCTGCAGAAGCTCTGGGCCTCCGCCCTGGCCTCCACCCTGGCCTCCGCCCTGGCCTCCGCCCTGGCCTCCTCCCTGGCCTCCTCCCTGGCCTAGCCCCCGCTGGAGAGCTGATAGGTGCTCCTGTGTTAACTCAGCAGACAGAACAGTTGTGAAAACATGCCTATCAAAGCCCACAGCCACATCGGGTGGGTTGAGAAATGGAAGACTTGATCTCTGAGTTATGTTTGGTCAAGTGCTTGGGTCAGTACTCAAGTCAAGGCTCTCTTCATGACTGTTCAAACGTTGTGGAAACGTGCCTGGGGCTCGGTGCATGGAGCATACAGGAGGGTTGTCATGGGGTTTTGATCATGATATCGATTATTGTCAACATTTCCATTGTCTTAATTTTCCATATTCGCTTTGGAACTCTTGATCTTTTGTCAAACGCTCTACCCCTGAGCTCCACCCATCCCTGAACCACAGTACAACGTTTCTGGTTGTTTCTGGTTCCTGCTCCCAGAAGCCAGGACCACATTCGTTCCTGTGATGAGCTGAGATTTGAGAGCCATGTTCCACCAGAGACGCAAGAGAAAGTGACTCCTTCAAACAGTCATAAATGTGTCCAAATGACAACACTACAGAAGGCGACACTCTGTACAGTAAGAATGGTGTCTGTCTGTCTTTTCATCAGCCTGTAGTGCAGCGTGAGAAACAAGATGCCATTAGAGGCAGTGCTGAAAAGGTTGTTGGTATTTAATGAAGGGTTGAGGGATGAGGGTGTGTCTGTCTGCGTGCCTTTGTGTGTGTTGGTGTGTGTGTCTGTGTGTTGATGTATCTCAGTATTTGCAGCTGGCAGTACAGGGCAGCAGTGATTACACCTCCAATCTTCTGGAATCTGGAATCTCCCCCAAGTCCGAACCTTCTAAGAACATCTTAAAGGGATGGGTACATTTCAGTGGCAGAACATGTGACTGCAGATCAAGAGGTTGGAGGATCAAATCTCCCCCATCTTGAGCGTCTCTTTGGATTAAAGCCTGTGGCAAATGAATCAATGACATTACAAGACAACCTCCTCAACAATACGGGGTGAGGACATCCAAACAGATAGTCAAAGATCCCGTGGAGACAACAGGGGTCGGAATTACGGCTGTTGAGGGAGACAGGGATTTCCACCTTATTGAAACACAACTCCTGTGTGTCCCAGTGAATAAACTCCAGAAACCTAAGAGCTCATATTTTGCAACCCCAGATCTCTCTTGTCAGAAATCTCTTAATGCTGGATGTAAGTCTTTCTGAAAACCTGTCTGAGGTGATTTATTTTTCTGCCTTTCGAAATGCCCAAAAGGCCTGGTGAAATATTATCCTTCATTCTCTGTATGCTCAAGATCGACATACTTTCAGCTGTGAGTGCGTGTCTGAGTTTGTGGGAGTAAGTGGCAAGTCAAAGGCCAGTTTTCTATTCAAACCGTCAGCTCACAGATGCTCGTAATATTCATCGAAAAGTACACAAACGAGCCTAACTATCCAGCTTTTGTTTGCTAAATCATTTAGAGATTTCAAGCTTAGGTCAGTAAATCTTTCACCGCACGTGAGCTTTACACAGGCCTCTCAGCCTCAACTGCAGGTACTTGCCTAACAGCCAAAGTTAGCCACTGACTCTGTCAGCACATACAGGTATGACCTCTACACTAGATCAGAATTGTAACTTTAACTCTTTTGTCTGCCGTAGCTTGTTTTTCCTCTCCTCCTCTGTCTGTTTGTGCGTGGGCATACAAAGTCATGGCAGTTATTACCTGCCCTGTCCTCTCCATGCCCCCATCCGCTCCCCCACCTTTTCCCCCCTCTCCTCCCCACCCCTCCCTACCCTCCGCTCCTCCCTTCCGACCCCTCTCTCCTCCCCTCCCTTCAGGCGCTCACGCGAGGAATCTGTCTGTGGATGTCAGACAGGGTGTTCGTCAGAGAGCTCCTGTCGAGCGGCAGACAGATCCCTGTTGACACATGCGCTCGCTGCTGGATGAGAGATGACAGTCTAATGTTCTGGATTAATAGGGCCAGGGAGATGCAGGGAGATGCAGGGGAGATGCAGGGAGACGTAGGCTAACGTCTGCACCCTGGATCGCTGCCACGTACTCCCCCTAGCGCCTCCCCAAGCCTTCCCTTCCACTGGGATGCAGAGACAGGCCAGGGGGGGGGTCAGGTTGCACAGGTGCCTCCATGTCTGACAGACAGGGAAGGCGTGGCGAGGGCTGGGCAGGAGACTGGACTGTGGTGACCTGATGTGGTGTGTACCTCGTGTTTGTTCTCTGAAGGACCTTATTAGGTTTCTAAGCTAAAGTGTACATGTGAGCGCAAAGCAACTCCATGAATCCTTATATTTGGAGAGAGCGCACCACGACTGTGATGCACGTGTCAGAGTGAGGTCAGCCACAGTGCAAAGACCAGATGAAGCTGGACATGCGTCTGGTCACCGGCAGAGCAGGGTGATGACAGCACAGGAGAGTCTGACTGGAGACAGAGAGATCAGCCTGCATGGAAACCTGGGACAAACAGTATTTTCTTCCCACGTTAAATAATCTGGGGGACGGTTGGAGTGATTGAAAAGCTACAAGCGAGGAACATCTAGTCTCTGGGAGAGCTGAAGTGATGAGACGAGACGCTGATGTGCCAAAGCTCACAGCCCAGCCAAGAGATGTTGTTCCTCGTTTTAGTATATATTATATTCATGTGCTGGATATTTACGGGAAACGTTCTTGTGAAAGTGTTGTTTTTATTCAAAGTACAGAAGGGCTTTACAGCATGCGTTGGGGAGGGAAATAGTTGCACGTCACATGCTGTTACTTTGATGGGTGAATGTGATTTTCCAGATTGACAAATAGTCTGAGTCTGAATACAGAGATCTTTCAGGAACAGCGTTACGCTTTGAAAGGCCTTAAAAGGATTCCACGTTCGTGTCCGGGCACCTGAAAGCCCTACAGTGCGGCGCACACATCTACACACACACAGCTACACGAATGCACACACACACCTACACACACGTACACACACCTACATACACACGTACAAAGGCAGCTACACACACACACATACACACGCTCCGGGAGTCAAAGAGAGCGTTGGTGGAAACGGCACATGCCTTCACATGAGCCAGAAGCCCTGTTAGCCAATCACCTTTGGCATCAACGGACGCTTTGTAGAGGGAGGCGGAGCAGCAGTAGAACCGTCTCTTTGATTGGTCCAGGCTCTCCCGCTCACGGCCAGCTGTTCATGGAGGGTGTGTGAGTCGAGGACAGTTAGTTACTCTGGGGTTCAGGTGTGGATGAGGGAGGACCGGTCTGTGAGGCCGACACCCACTCTCTTTGGTCAATCAGTTCAATTCACTTTATTACTCTGAAGGATATTCAAATGTTCAAATGTAATCGGGGGGGCATTGGGAGAGAGGTGAGAGAGGGGAGAGAGAAAAGGGGAGAGAGAGAGAGAGAGAGGGAAGTAGAGCAGAGAGAGAGAGAGAGAGAGAGAGGGACAGTGAGAGAGAGAGAGAGAGAGAGAGAGAGAGCAGAGGAGAGAGCGATCGTGAGCGCGCTCGAGCGCGAGTCGCTCGATCGCGATCTGCGAGCGCTCGATCGCGCGAGAGCTCGCGACTCGTCGCGCGCGATCGAGAGCGCTCGATGCGCACGTGCACGCGAGATGAGAGTGTTAATGATGTCAAAGTGTGTCATGTTTGCGTCAGCGATACGTCACAGCAGTGGCCTCTGAGGCGTCCTTGTGTGGTCGATGACGTTTCTTCTTGGTCTCACAGCCCAGCTGGCTGAGGTGTTTATGGCCTGATGAGCTGGGTGGACTGGGTTCCCTCTATCGCCTTGCTGGGTTGAGTGTTGGTGACGTTTTAACACTGTGTGTGAAATTAATCCACCAGTAACATTTTTAAGTGTGACCAACAATAACTGGAGATCAAGAACAAGTACAAGGTTTTCTTTTCACACAAGAATGAAGCCAACTCCTGTAACTGAAGTGAAATATATTTCAGGTCATAAAAACATTGTAACTCTAATTTTAAGGCCTATCTTCTCATTGGCTGTCAAAATAACATCAGCTAAATGATTTTCATGCCAAGGTGTTGGAACTTGTGTCCTTTGCATCGTCTTCATTCAGCTGCCATGTGAACAGAAGATTAATCAGGTACTTACTCAGCATGTGAGACACTTCTGTCTTCAGATGTAGGTCACTGGTGTCTCCAGGGCTCATAGCTCTCTTTTTACTTTCTACCTTCTGAAATATTGCCAAGGTACACACACACACACACATATGCACACACACACACATAGCCAAATACTCACATGCACACACAACTACACCACACACAAACACCCCCACCCCCCCCCACCCCCCAGCACACCACACACACACACACACAAACACGCCCACACACACAAGCAAACACACCCACACAAACAATATTCTTCTGATGGTTTTTAACTGGCCTCTTGCCCCCGGGTTCTGTCAGTTTGATCTGCCAAGAATCACCTGGCTCTGTTTGTCCCTCCCGTGGTTGGATCAGGCCAGGGTGCGGAAGGACGAACGGACGGGGAGAGAAGAACGAAGGGATGAAGAGACAGACGGAGTGGCCCTGCCCCTGAATGCTGAATCAACGAGTAAACAGGACCCCATTTACACGTACGCAAACGCAAACACACACACGCACGCCGTAACGTCCCGCACACACCTTCACAAACACACCCAAACACACCGTGCATTCACTTGGAGAAAGTGCGAGCCGCCTGCTGACAACCGCAGGCCTGTCTGAGCTTCCCCTCCAGCCTCTCAATCACTTCCACTCCCCTCAGACTGTTTACTTTACTCACTTCAGTCATGAGTACAGAGAGCAGCAGGCTGGGCTGTGGCCGTAGAGCAGTACCAGGTATGCAGAGGCCTGGCTAGAGTCAGGAGGCTGTGGCCATAGAGCAGTACTAAGACTGCAGAGGCCTGGCTAGAGTCAGGAGGCTGTGGCCATAGAGCAGTACTAAGACTGCAGAGGCCTGGCTAGAGTCAGGAGGCTGTGGCCATAGAGCAGTACTAGGACTGCAGAGGCCTGGCTAGAGTCAGGAGGCTGTGACCATAGAGCAGTACTAAGACTGCAGAGGCCTGGCTAGAGTCAGGAGGCTGTGGCCATAGAGCAGTACTAGGTATGCAGAGGCCTGGCTAGAGTCAGGAGGCTGTGACCATAGAGCAGTACTAGGTCTGCAGAGTCCTGGCTGTGGTCAGGAAGGGGACACCAGGCTGAGCAGAGGCCTGGCTGAGGATATAAAGGCCCTCTGACCTAGATTATTCTCCTGGCTGCAGATGAGAAACTTAGAGTTTAAAACTGCCTGTTGACTATTTGGTGATAAGTGATATCTTTGGCGCAGGAGTTGATGTATGTATGTATGTGTGTGTGTGTGTGTGTAGGTGTGTGTATGCATGTGTTTGTGTGAAGGTACCTGTGTGTGTGCAAGTGTTTGAGTGAAGGTGTGTGTGCATTTGCTGTGTGTATTCATGTGGGCATCTGTACTTGTTGGTGTGTGTGTGTGTGTTGTGTCTCTGAAACCATCTGGAGGTGTTTTCCAGTGTGAGGAGACATACCGCACCTCAGTGCGAGCTGAGAGGAGCGGAAGGGATTCCCCCCGTGGTAAACACTGACTACGAGATGGGACGGATTAGCCACAGAGGCTCAGACCTTTAACGAGGCTGTGCTATGGTGTCACAGTCAGGGACTGATCTGAGGCCTGTTGCTCTCAGAGAGACTCTCTCTGTCCTCCCTGGCTGCGTGGGATACCAGCTAACACTCTATGAAAAAGAGAGAGGGGAAGGGAAAAGAGGAAGAAAGATGTGAGGAGGAGAGGAGAGAGTGTGGGGTGAGGTAAGGTGAAGAGAGGAGAGAGAGGGGGAAAGAGAGGGAGGGACATGGAGAGAGGAGAGAAGAGAGAGGGGAGATGGAGAGAGGGAGATAAAAGGAGGAGAGTAGAGGAGAAGAGAGAGGGACAGAGGGAAGGAGAGGAGGAGGAGACAGACAGAAACAGACAGGGTGAGAGGCAGAGAGACAGTCCAGCATTCCTCCGCAGTCCTGAACACAAGCCTGCTCTGTCAGAGCCGAGGCTCGACCCACAGCCCAATTAGATGTCACGTAACAGATCACCAGATGCTGCTTGTGAAGGGCTCCCAGTCCCCTCAACGACAGCTCCCTCTCTAATATCCATGGATGGAAGTCCAGGAAACAGTCAGGTCACATGCCTGCCTAGCTCCCAGCCAAAACATTCTCTATGCACCCCAGCCCCCACTACAGCCCTCCCCAGCCCCCCCCCCAGCCCTCCCCAGCCCCCACTACAGCCCCCCCAGCCCTCCCCAGCCCCGACTAAAGCCCCCCCCCCAGCCCCCACCACAGCCCTAACCTAACTAACCCTAACTCTAACCCTACTAACCCTAACCCTAGTAACCCTAACCCCAGCCCTCCCCAGTGATAGGTCCTCAGTCTGCATAGCTAGTCGCTCTGCCATATGTTGCAACCCCACAAACTCCACAGACACATACACACATACACACTCCCCCCAAAAGCTACAGTACGTCTGTGTTATTCTCTGAACACTTCCCGACAGCCAGACGAACAGATACCTAATAGCTCAGAAGAACTGTAGCTGTAGGACCCTGAGTGGACCTCACTGAGGCTTAGAGCAACAAGCTCTGTCTGAAGCACTGGACTGTGGCCACAATAACACGTCTGCTGGTTAGATGATGGGGTTCCTGCCAGAGAGGTGGGTGAGCAGGTGCCTGTGTGGGTAAGGAGTGTCTCCATGTCTGCACGTTCCTATGTTGTTCATGTGGTGTGCGAATGCACACGCGTGAGCATGCATGTGTGTGTGTGTGTGTGTGTGTGTGTGGCCTGAGCGTGTGTGTGTGGCCTGCTGGTGGGCTTCCAAAAGTGTTTGTCTGCGTAATGAAGAATTGTCACCTTCTGCCACAAGGTTAAGGCAATATATCTTGAGACATAAACTCTAAGGACATCAGCGTGACAGAGAAATATACATCCAGCCAGGGCCCTCAGTTCCCAGAACCCCATCCAGCAGTGCTACAGTTTGTCTGCTTGGACCAGGAGGTATGTGAGGCAGTGAGGACTGTAGCAGGCTGCGCAGGCAGACAGAGAGGGCTGTTGTGTGTGAGGCCTCTCAGTAGACTCCCACAGAAACATCCCACCCAACACCCGATCCACCCTCTCACCTCCATCCCTGGCTCCCCCTCATTACACAAGATAACATGAAGTCGATGCAAAACTAACGGCCCTTGGGTTTCTCTGGAAAAACTTTTTTAAAAGAAGGTTTTTTTAGCTTCCTTCTTGGTTTCCCTCATTCTCTAAAGTACTTGTCATCCAGCCTTAATTCTTGAGAAATTCTGATTCTGAAAATGTTAGAATTGATCTTCTGCAATGTTGCCTATCCATGTTTGGGCTAAGAGTCTTGAAGCGTCTGGTTTTATACACACGCACAAGTTCATCTGCAGGATCAAGCAATATGTCAGAGTGTGAATCATACATTCAAGCAGAGTCACACCACTCTCTCTCTCTCTCTCTCTCTCTCTCTGTCTCTCTCTCTCTCTCTCTCTCTGTCTCTCTCTCTCTCTCTCTCTGTCTCTCTCTCTCTCTCTCTCTCTCTCTCTCTCTGTGTCTCTGCCCAGGGACACACAGATAAACACAGCTTCTGAAGGGTCCATTTGGCAGGTCATGGTAAATACAGGTTAATTCAAACAATATTTCGGAATCTAGCAACAATATTTCAAAGAGCAGCACTTGGCCAGTCATGTCTGTTTGCTGCATAACATCCGTTGCTAAGGCTCACCACTCGTATTGTGGAATGTATCTAAGCACGCCTCTGATATTCTGCAGAAAAAAGCATTTGTTATCGTACGATCCCTCTCACACCTGCACAATGTGTCAACCTGACAATGTCAATTTCCGGTTGAAATGATGATACAAATTAAACAAATCTACTAGTCAGTTGTGGTGAACTTCAGGTTTGAATCCAATCATTATTAGGTATACCTCTGCAGGAAATGACCTCGGTCCCGATTCAAGCCCAAGCCAGAGAATGTCACTCTTACTGTCTTAGGAGCCACAGAGGCATCCTGAGTGGCTGTCTGCTCTGGGATGGACAGTTCTGATTGGCTGTCTGCTCTGGCATGGACAGTTCTGATTGGCTGTCTGCTCTGGCATGGACAGTTCTGATTGTCTGTCTGCTCTGGGATGGACAGTTCTCCAGAGCCTAGGTCAACAGGAGCAGCACTCACTTAACACAGCTGTTCTGGTTTTGGAGAGTTGTTGCTTTTGCAGTTCTCCAACTGAAAAAAGCAACAGCCCAACTTGACCACGGTGACTCAGTGCAGACATATTTTCCCATAAAAGCGTTTAATATCTCTTCTGTTACTTGGAGCAGTTAAGCTGTCAAGAGTGAACGACATGAAGAAAATGTTTCATATCCCAGTTTTTAGAATCTCCACTTCTTCAGAAATGTTTTCGAATTCTACTGCGGTAGAGCCTGCCATGTCTAGGTGTCATCCTGCAGGAATAGAAAGATTGAGTCATGCTTAGGAATGATCTTCTGTGCTTCACTGATATCTGTAAACATTTGAAACTAAGTCTCCCTCTGTCTCTCTTCAGCCTAACTGTGAAGTTATCTCTCTCCAGCCTAACTCAGCGATTTAGGTCTGATGAGTGTTCAGTAAACCGGGGTTTGTGTTGAGTCCCTCACAGACTGGGAAGACATTTACATTTATTCATTTAGCAGACGCTTTTATCCAAAGCGACTTCCAAGAGAGAGCTTTACAAAAGTGCATAGGTCACTGATCATAAGAACGAGATATCCCCAACATTGCAAGTAGTCAAACATGAATCATACATTGTGAAAAAAACGAAAATAAGTGCCAAAGGGAAGAATCATAAGAGCATGAAGTTAAACAAGTTACAATTGAACAACATGAACTTTAAAGTGCACGAGTGTACCTGTGGAAGAGCCAACAACAGTAAACTACCTCACAGCGAGTACAAGAACCAGCAGGGCTGCGTTTCCCGAAAGAGTCGTTAGCCAAAGTTGATCGTAGAATCCATCGTACGACGAATCTTAGTTTTAAGGGACCATAGAGCAGTGTGTGGGCAGAATTAGCCTCTGCTGGCCTGTAAGGCAGCAGTGACAACAAATACCCAAATGAATCACGTTTAGTATGGAACCAGGTGGCATGGTCTTCATGTTGTACTCTTTGCACACTGTCTGAGGGTTCAGTTCTGAGACTGAATCAGACTATTAATTAATGTTAAAAATCAAAAGTTTCAAAGACGAAACGTTCAATTTGGTTGGCGGAAAAATGCCACAGTTATCAGCGATCTTGACAATATATATGTTGGACCTGAAGTATAATGAATAGATGTGACTCCGTGGAAACGCACAGTCAATCTCATTCTAGTGTCACCTCCCAGGTTCAGTGAGGCACAGACCTATCATCGGAAAAAGTTACATCATTTTTAATCATCGAAAAGGTCGACCTTTCATCAGCTCCTGGTCATGGAGTGATAACATGTACATGCCACATTCCTCCAGGCCTTCCTGAGTAACCTAAGACCAGACTCTAAAGGGCTTGTGCTTCATGAATGTCACAAATTAAGTCAGGTGTGTTTTCACTCCAGGACTATGCCGAGGTAATATAATATCCGAGGTGCACTGATAACTTACTTGGAATCCATTCCTCCTGTTCTAGAACACTCTTATCGCGGGAGGCTCATGGCCAGCTTTATGGCTCGCTAGGTAATCCCTAGCTTGTACTGATGTTATTATACAGTTAGTTAGGTCGACAGGTTGAGTAGATATGAGTGATGGATGGATGTGTGTGTCTGTGAGTGTGTGTGCCGGGCATGCGTGTGTGTGTGCACGCCTGTAGATGTAGTATATGCAGATATGATTGATGGATGGATGTGTGTGTGTGTGAGGTGTGTGTGTGCGCGCGTGTGTGTGTGTGGTGTGGACACAGGGCCGAGGAGACCTGAGAGTGCAGTTTGGAATGCAGAGCCTGACCTTCACAGAGGTGCGTTCTAGTACATTCCATCTCTCAGGCTTACCTTCAACGACCTCCCCATCCACCTTCCATCTGCCTCCAATACACATGACCTGTGCCTTTCACGAGTCACTCAATGGCTCTCTGTTCCCGCTCGTACAGTATCGATCAAACTGGGCTTCTACGATGCACCTCATCCTTCAGCTCCTGTACAGACTTATGTGTGGACATTGGAAATATATCATACTGGCACGAAACACTGAATGTCCTTGTGTCCTTAAGAAGGCTCTGTCCTCTACATCCGACCAGCTCAACTTACGCAAACTTCGAATCCCAAATCTATCAGCCAGGCCATCGGAATCACTCCCAGTGTTTTTACTCTTATCATTTCCCGATTGTTTAAACAGATCACAGAACAGTCTGTACGTATCAGTCTACAGAAACCTGGTCGCCCACTCATTCCTCTCATGCCTGGGATGTCTTAGTGATTCATAGTGTTAATGGAGACTAACATAGATCTGATCTGGGAAGGATCTAGAGAACAGTCTGAATACCTGACATCTACTGCAAAACTGCTAACCCTGGAGAACCCTGTAGACCCCAGGAGAACCTTGGGGAACCCTGGAGAACCCTGGAACCCTGGGAACCCTGGAGACTCCAGGAAACCCTGAGACCCTGGGGAACCCAGGAGAATCCAGGAGAACCCAGGAGAACCCTGGAGAACTCTGGAGAACCCAGGAGAATCCTGGAGAACCCTGGAGAACTATGGAGAACCCTGGGGAACCCAGGAGAATCCTGGGGAAACCTGGGGAAGGATCACTGACTAATCAAAGGAGGTACAGCTCAGGGTTAATAGAGGAATAATTACAGTAGAGGTAATGTTGAAGTACAGATATGCCGAATGGGAATTGTCTCGAACAATGGTTATATTTCGAATAACTCAATTGATAACTTTGAATGCCTGAGGATCATGGCATTGTGCCAGCCTCAGTGCTCTGTGATTGGCTCACTGGGATGAGGAGACGTCCAAAAGAAAACATCTGGATTCACAGTTTAGCTGAATAAGACAGAAAATACCAAGGTGTAGGATTTGTGTGATTAGCTGATTGCAGTCACCGCAGAAGGATGGCTGGTCAGTAGAAGGAAGAGGCACAATGTTTTGGTATGTCTGGACCGGGGTCATCTGTCTCTCTCCGAGTGTGTGTGTGTGACCAGCCACCTCTTGCAGGTGGTCCTTCTCCTCCTCAGGTTTCTAATGTGAAGTTGTGGGTTGCTGTTTGCCACCCTAGATGGGTTCCCAGACCAGTGGAACAGCTTGTTCTTCAAACAGGAACTGGCCTGAAGCCTCTGGGAGCCGTCCTGCAGAGGTCTTTACCGTCAGAAGGTTTCCTCTCAGTCCTGTTTGTTTTGAAGCACGCTCGACAGACCTTCCACTCCATTAAGAGCTCTTAACTTTGATGGAGTCACATAAACCATGATGGTCTCATTGACAATAAAAGTTGCAACAATATATAAACCATTTAAAAACAATTATAATAAAGCCATTTTTAAACGTCAAACGTTTCGAGATAAACAGTAAGCTCACAAGCTCTCAAAAAAGAGGTTTGTGAAAAGGCCACACATCTGGAATATTATGGCTGTATTTTTGTTAATGAATGTCAACACAGTGTGCAGCAGTCAGAATAGCAGAGCTCTGGGATCTCTCTTCCTCCTGTGCTTCTGAAGAGTCGGGGACGGGAGACTCTGCAGTGTGTGTGTATGTTTGCATGAGGGTGCATGTTTGCATGTGGATGCTGTTGTTTTTTTCGAAGCCTCCCTTGTTGGCCTGGGAACACTAAATTACACACAGCAGCCTAACCCAACCACACGGTCTGGTCGTCCTCCACCCACCAGCACCACCGCCGGAGGCTGACAGCAAAACCTCTCAACCAAACAGCGTGAGTGTGTGTGTGTGTGTGTGTGTGTGTGTGTGTGTGTGTGTGTGTGTGTGTGTGTGTGTGTGTGTGTGTGTGTGTGTGTGTAGGCCTGTGTGAGTGTGTGTATGTTGGAGTGTGTGTCTGGGAGCTGACAACACAGCCTCTGCACCAAACAACGTGAGTGCCGGCGTGTGTGTGTGTGTGTGAGTGTAGGCCTGTGTGAGTGTGTGTAGGCCTGTGTGAGTGTGTGTATGTTTGAGTGTGTGTCTGGGAGCCTCTCCACCAACCAGTGTGTGCGTGAGTGTGTTTGAGTGTCTCACTTGACATCTGCTTTCTAGAAGCTGAAGCTTCGTCACGTTTCCTGTACATTCTCCCTGCCTCTTCACGCAGCCATGTAAACATTGCCTGATTGGCTGGCTTTTGTAGTCCTACTGTTGCTTCCACAGAAGAGATGACTTAAACAGTTAGAGTGGATGTGAGACAGTCAAAACAGGTGTGGACAGAGCGACTTCAAACTGAAGTTATTTATTTGGACAAGAAACTGGGATTCCGGAGTTAGTCTAAACATTGCAGAGGTATTGATGCTGTGGATGGTATGACCGTTTTTTTCAGCTCACACCTGAACAATGTTTACCTCCACCTGTGCTAGTCTCTTTATCTCAGAGTCCTGACTTCACCCTTGAGTTGCCAGCATAGTTCAGTGTTCCTGTGATTTCTTGCTTAGAGCAGGATGTGAGAGAAGACCGAGGACACAAGTAGAATACCACACATCTGTGTGGAGTTCTGTCACTCACATAACTACACAGTTCAGTCTGTTCAGTACTTCACACACACACAATCATTATCAGACTGCAGAGGCTTTCTTGACCATCTCATACCAACTAAACACACAATGACCGTCGCATAAAAATGTAAAATCTGCTCTTAATATAAATCTTGAGTAAAAACGTTTTCCTCTGGGGATGTGATAGCGTGCGCAGACTGTTTGCAAGCATGTGTGTTTATTGACAGTCCCCGCTCTTGGCATTCCCCTCACAACCCCATTTGGCTGGAATATCACTGCTATTATTTGTGCTCATAGATGTGTGATTCATGCTAGCACTACACTGGCAGGTGTGAACCATTATTCCCTATTAAGGAGTGAAGGGTGACTGAGAGAGAAGCAGAAACCCAGGTGGATACAGGGCAGAGGAGAGTGAGGAGGTGAGCAGAGTGGAGCGTAGGGACACCAAGACACAGCCATGGAATGTTTGTGTGTCGTTGTCCAATCAGTCGTGTCCTAAGAACAGAACGTATTTAGGACCTTGTGTCACTGACACTAAACAGAGATTTGTTTTGGGATTAGAAGACTCAACCTTAAACACTTCCTCAGGAAAAGAGCTATTATTTGTCCCACATGTCCTGTTTTGCAGTTTTGAAGTTCCAGAGTAGAATGAGATGCTTGTCAGCACCTTTTTAATGTACCATTTCCCATTTGTATTCATTTAGCAGACGCTTTCACCCAAAGCAACATACAAATTGTGCGTCCAGAAATGATAGTTCCCTCATCCCTTTGACGGTGGAGGTTGGTTAGAGGGGCAGGCTGCAGGAAGTCCCTGACCTCAGATATATTTGTATATATTTATAGATGGATAGATTCCACCTGAAGTGAGGCAGAGAGAGAGAGAGAGGTGAGTGCGAGAAAAAGTAAGAGAGAGATACCACACACACTGGAGGGTTGATCTGGCTGGAACTACCACAGACTGCATCTGTACTGCCGTCTGCAAGTGTGTCTGTGGGTGTGCACCCGTGTGTGTGTGTTTGTCGAGCATAACTTGTATATTGAGTAGCCAGTCCATCGGATCATACACCCCCTGTCACACTGTGTCATTGACTTCAGCAACTCATAAGCCCCTTTGGCAGATAAACAACAACTAACTGTTTTCTCAGAAACCAAGACATTTTTCCGAACTCTTCCTCTCCTTGGCTCAGCCTAAAGGGCTGGTTTGTATGGCCATAGCATATCTTTCAGACAGGAAACACGTCATGTTTATTCATGTACGTACAGTAGGTAGCACAAGGCTGTGGAATATTGACCTCATTTACTTGGAGTAAGGACAATCTCCTCCTGTATGGAGCTCTTTCTTGCGGATCTCCTACTGGCAACATGGCAGGCGGTGGGTCGTACTGGAGGGCCTTGAGGGGGGTAGGAAGGCCTGCCAAATACCCCCTCAGCTTGCCAGGGTAACTCAATTGGCTGGGTAAGAAGGGTTAACGGGGTGACTATGACTCCATCCCTTATGCTCCAAAGAACCTTAAGGCAAAATAGCTTTTTTCTCAGTTAATAACGTATATGAGGAGTTTGGCATTCAGAAGCTAGCCATGTTCACGTGAACTGGAAGAAAATACGAGTGCATTATCGACTGAACTCAGAAGTCTGTCGGTTATTTAGTCTCAGTATGGTGGCTCTGAGAAACACACAGCAGACTGGTTGAGATCATGCTCTTGAAGAACGGGATTTCCTGTTATCAAAAGCCATGTTGCTCAAACACTTCAGGAGAACATTATAAACTGATAATAACCTGATGAGCAGAAGGTGCTTTAAAACCGGCTGTGCTGACGGAGGATGAAACGCTTCTCTGTCTTATCAGAGCGCTCCTAACACCTGCGCGTCCTCAAGACTGCTGGGAAGAGCTTTGCCTCACACACACACACACACACACACTCACACCACTCACACACACACACACACACACACACACACTCACACACACACACACACACACACACACACAAGACTGCTGAGAAGAGCTTTGCCTCACACACACACACACACAAGACTGCTGCGTCTCACATACACACGCTCGCTCACAAACAAACAAACAAACGCACGAATGCACAACCTACACCCACCCACACACGAACACTGTGGGTGAGACCCAGATTTATAGGCACTGGGGTCTCCACAGATGCCGGTCCCACATGGACCTACCAGGCCGTTAGGAAGGTTCTACAGAGCACACAGGAGCCCCTCATGAGGACCTGACTCGACCTGTCGAGCCGTCCAAGGAAAACGTCCCCTCCGTGGGGGCTACCTGAAGACTAAACATGGCCGCTGGGCCTCCAGACAGGAAGAGAGGTAGGGCAAACCCAGCAGCTATTTCCTGTCAATTACACACTCTGATTTATGAACACCAATGAGCGTTTGTTAAGACCCATGGCCAAGAAATACAGTATAGGGGCACTGGGGATGGAATGGAAAGAAATTATGAAGGAAAAAAAAAGAAAGAGTGAGACTCAGCTTTTTTTCTTTCCGGAACTTGCCGAAGGCTGTGAGGTTGTTTTTCAATCTCTGGACTGTGCATGTGGTGTGAAGATGCGTGAGGGTTTTCAACGGCCAGGCGTGTGTCAAAATCTAGGTTTCGAAAATTGATTGTGACATTAGCATGATTAACAGTTAAATCTACAGCTTTTCACTGTACAGGAAGACAGGTGAGTGTTTAAAGGAGATAGGCTACTTCCCATCTGGGTTCCGTGGTTGTGAATCTGGTCTGACAGAAGCTGTAGATGTACATCGCCATCTAGTGGTGAGGAGAATAGTCGTTAGCGGAGTGGAGAGGAGGGAAGTGGGAACACAAACTGGACGCATCTGTTTTCTGTAAAAGGCCACCTACATGGAAAGCTGTTTCCTGACTCCATTCAACAAACCGATCTTCCGTTCATTCAAATACAGTACCCACCTGCCATAAACTGTGGGCTTATATAAATCAGCACTTCAGCCCTCAAGTCACAAACACCGTTGGCATGTTACAGAGCTCTGCCGATTCAGCCTTTCAGACATTTCCTTTTAGACATGTGACACAGGCAGCAGACGTAAACAAACATCCTGCCACTTTCTTGCTGGTCACAGATGTTTTGAGTGCCTGTAGTGTTCTTTCGTGGCTGTTGGTCTCTACAGTTGTTGTTGTTGTTGTTGAGAGGATTTGTGAGCAAATCTGTCATTGCTAAACAGTTTTAGTTTGCTCCGGGTCAGTCCTCATCTCCTTCACATGACCAAGTCTATCAACAAAGGAAAAGCTGTAATTGACCTGTTGAACTGGTCTGACCTGTTTTATAGTTTTATAGTGTATTGTATTATATTTTTTGCTGGTACTTTCTCCTGTGTGTACTGACGTAAAGGCGAGCTGCTGTAACAAAGAGTTTCCCTTCGGGGATCAATAAAGTATTTCTGATTCTGATTCTGATTGCGGACCAACTTTTAAGCCATACTGTTACATGAAAGTCATATTTCTCCCAATGAAGAAAAGCATATTGTCTATAGAAGTTGAAGGGACACAACTTTCAAGCGGCTATAATTGAATCAGACATAATCTAATCTAAATGGATTGTTTTACCTGCTTCAATAGCTATTACAGTCACCAATCCCTCACGGGATTAATAAAGTATCTATCTATCTAATCCTTGAACAAACATTGGATACGAAGCTGATTCTTTAAAAAAATGATGCATCTAGAACATCTAGATGTATTTTCTGCAAAGAACAGCAACAACCACCTCGCTAAGGGTAATAAAATGTGGGAACTCTGTGGAGCTTGTAAAAGGTACAATGTTCTGGGTGCCTGTACCGTAATGAGACGGAAAGACCAGGATTTCCATCATCCGTCTGTGGTCCCATCCTTTAGATTCCTTTGGGTTTGCGGTCTGTAATTCCTAAGTCCTCCACCCTGGTAAGCACTTTGTGTGCAGAACAGAGAGATGCTATATGGGGCACCTCTCAAAACAGGATTATGTCATATAAACAGAACTACCTATATCAAGCTCTGATGGCTGGATAGCAAAACCAAGAGAAACTGAATTTTGCATTTCACCACGTCCTTGATGTTGGACTCAGCACAGAGACAATGTGATTGCATAAGAGGTGCAAAGAGGCAGAGAGAAAGATTAGGGTTTTTAAGATGACTGTCCTCAGATTGTCCAATGGCTTGCCTTGATAAAAGAAGGCTTTCAGGTCACTTAGCAGCTTGCTGGACTTGAGGTTCTGTCCTCAGTATGTTAAAGACTGGCTCTTTCACTCCACTGATTACTTCATTAGCTGATTTCCATTCTTGTAGATCTGACTGAACATCCTAGGGACTGAACAGTATTTGACTTTAGGCCACTCAGTCCAATGAAAATAATTACGACAAATCTGTGAGGTGATTTACGGGTGCCCTGCAGCAGAATGAGAGAGGATTAAATAATGTCCTTTTGAAATGGGTTACAATGCCTTAGTGCACTGAATACTAGACTCAGGGTTCATTTTTTATTCAATGCAGCAAGATGTGTCATTCTAAAAAGGATATTTTGTGGATCCGGTGACACTGTTAGATTGATTTACAGACAGACACAATTGCATTTGCTTTAAATCGACATTATGTTCATTTCAATCACAGCATTCTTTTGCACTTACAAGATCACATAGGTCTCATGAATCCCTAAATTATCAAGGCAATTGTTATAAAATACAGTTTGAAGCTCGAAATGTTTGTTTTGAAACTGCCACTTGCAAGTCCTGTACTACTTAGCTATAATCACATCCTGCTTAAAACTTCTTAGCCTAAAGGACCTCACTGAAGTTCCAGGCAAATATTCCAAACTTTGGAATTTAATAAGCTGCCTGTTAAAATCTTGTCACAAAAATCCATCTTTTTAAAATGTAAATCTTTTAATACTCTTACTGGATATGTGGGTGGTATAGTCTTTGAGGATATCTAATTCACAAGCTACGTTTATTTCAGTTAATTGTTTTCTATGTGAGAGAAGAAAGATTTGTTTCAGGAGACGGCACATTACTTCCTCCTCCCCCCCCTCCCTTTTTTCTTAGTCAGCTTTATAAAGCTTTGAGAATTAGTCTGACCCCTCTGTTGGTTGCTGTAAATACATTTATCCAATAACGTATATATGTCTGAAACAACAACAGCAATAATAATACATTATAATACAATGTCATTCAGTCGGTCCTCTTAAAGCATCGTGTGCTTCCGTTTGTAACACAGCAAACAAGGTGAAGGCATTACACACGATGGCTAGACATCCCTGTGTTATGGTATACATTACAAAACTACTTTTTAGTAAATGGGGATCTGTCCACCTTGTTTACAGCATGTCCCTCATTATACAGTTCATGACAGATGTTTTATCTTGAATGACTGATTGGTGTGTTTGTGAAGGCGGTCACGTGTACAGGGCGGCACAGGCCAGAGGGAAGCAGCAAGGCATAGAGTACTATTCCTTGTACTGCTGGACTAATAATATCTTTGCTCCGCTTTGAAACGTGATCCTAATTATCTGTTCATAATTGCAATAACTGGTACCTAAAAATGTATCTCTGAAGCAGCCAACCACGTACACCCAGCACGATTCAAATCTCGTTGTTTAACTGAGGAGTGTTAGCAGGAAAAGGCCCAACTATAATATAATTTCCACAAAGCATGGTGGGCACTTTACCGCAGACATACCAATTCAAACCGTTGAAATGGATCTATTTAAGATAAATTGCAGTGATTAAAATCAATTTTGGTTTGTTTTTACAGTGTGTTCAAATTGTACTGTGTTTCTATTTATGATATCTGAAAATAGATTGGGGGTGCAGCTGAATAAACCAACCGACTCAACTGGTTGAATTGGTATGTGCATAATATGTGGCCGTCTGAGACTCAAAACTGCACATTTTCAATCAAAATGTTATCAGATACATAGTTCCCCACAAACTCTAAATGTGGAAAGAAAAATATTTGAAATCGAATAACTTGTCATCAGAGAAATATTTGCAATGATTTGTGAATGTTTATTCCCTAGCCAGAGACCAAGTATAATTTCTTCAGAATAACAGCCTCAGGAAGGCAGTTGGTCTTCAATAACATCCAATTTGACAATTTAAAAAGAATGTAAGAATAAATAAACCATACAAAATCCATACAGTAAAGGCAACAAGCATTTTCTGAGTGAATGGATGTTCTTTTTTTCATGAGTGACTGAATTATTTTGTGATTGGTTAGGCCCAGTTGACAGTCTTCGTCGTAGTATTATATTTTAACCACTAGATGTCAGTAAACATATTTGCTGATATCAATCCCACAATCCTTGCAAGTGATGTGTATTCATTTGAATGGCAAAAGCTGTCTCTGGCTAGATTGTTAGCAAAGACATCTGCAAGTTAGCTTGGAGTTTAGAGACAGATAACTTCTGAGTCATCATCAAATGGACCTTCATGTTTAGGGGATTGAAAGACACTTCGCAAAATGTGACGGTTAGTAAACCAAATATCAATATAACATTATCATTTGGCTAGTTTTATTGCATTAGCTAGCTACTAGGTGTTAGAAAATTAGCTTGCTAGTCCAGCACGCAAACAAGCCATATGTTTCCTGAAAATTCTCAAGCAAGCTAGCTAACGTCAGCTAGATGACTAGGTAGAGTTTAACTTCGCTTTACTCTATCGGGCTAGTTGGATAGCTAGCTATAATTTGACATTATTGTTTTGGTTGCTCGTAATAATCACATATCAAACGGGCAAGCTATGAAGGCCATCCGTCTGCTTTCATATCCAATAAATTGTTAGTGCCATCCACCGATGCTAGCTAGCTAACTCTGCGTACGCAGCAGATGACTACAAGCTAGTTAGCCAGCTAGCTCTAGTTAGCTCTACACGTCTCAGACTGCAGATAGCGTTTGTAGTAGGCTAAATTGATAGAACCTGGCACCGATCTACTGTATTATGAGAACGTATTTGGTTGACATTAACAATTGTCTTGCTTAGCAATGATCGCAGATTAAAAAAACAACGCTATTTATCCCCTGCTAGTGTAGAGCGAGGCCACTTGCTAACTTAATAAGATGGTTGGGTGTGCCCTGCCTATATTATAGCGAGCTCGCCACTTCATTATGCATCAGGCTTGGAACATGACTGTTGTGACAACAAGGCTACGTGGAGGCAGTTGCAGCACTCAGATTACCATAATTGTTGTCATTGTTCCTTTTACTTTAGGTCTACTCAGTATTATATTAGTCAAGTTGGTCAGCTTCAGGTTGGCCACACATCTGAATTGTATAACCTGTCGATGTAAACGGAAAATGTTGTTTTGTTCAAGGTTTCTCAGCTATGGCCACTGGAAATCAGGATGGGCAAAAGAGGAAGTTCGACAGGCTCAGCCAAGCCATGCCTCACGCTCTGTGTATGCCCAATCTGCATTCTGTTACTGAAGAGACCATGAAGAAGGTGGGTGGGTCTGGAGGAACAGACCTTTTTTCCCTTGGTGTCAAACTACGGTTAACAGTTAATGAAAACGCTAGGAGTGCTTTTATCGCTTATCCTTTTGTTTTAGGTGGATTATTTTAAGGAAGATATAGATAAAGACAGGTGAGTTTTTAAGGCTCCTGTCCCCACGTCTTTTCATCTAACGCCTTCTCTGCATCCTCAGCTAAGACGCTGTGACTCATTGGACCACCGACGCATCTTTCCATGCCAACAATCTACCATGTCTGTCTTCTAACCCTAACTACCTGGAGACCCTCACACCTCTGCCCCTTCACCCAGTCTCTGTTGTCGCTCTCTCTCACGGCAGATTCACATTGAAACACGTCGTCCACATTCCCTGCAAAGTGAAGCGAGTTTCGGTGTGCAAGAGGAAGGCACGCCAAGCGGGGTTGAGCTCGGTGGCGTTGCACAGGGTGACCCGTGCAGGCCTGTCATGTGACATGGCCAACAAAGAGAATGAGCTGACCCACAGTGAGGACGTCGAGGGCGATGTACACTACAGTGACAACTGCGGGTTCCCTGTGAACTCTGCAGAGGCCTCCAAGATGACTGAGCCCGCCTCCAAGTGCGGTGATTACTTTGCTGAGGTAAACTCTCCCTCCTCAGGGGGATGGGGCCGGGCCTTGTGACTCGGATGGGATTCGTGTTGTTTTCTCACGGGTGAAGAGAATTGTATCTTACAATCGTTTTTTTTTATGTACTAATTTTGTGTGCATCTTTCTGCTGTTTTGATAGTTATCAAAAGACCATGAAGCTATGACGCACGTGTTGTTTGGAAGGAATCTCCGACTTAATGTAGCGCTGACACTTTGGCGTCGAAATACTAGTGAACTTGTGGCATACCTGATCAGGTAATTCCACATGTTTGGTGTTTGCTGTGTCCAGTTACACAATGATCAGAAATAATACTGGCCTACCTTGCTGTGTCTGAACATTAACGTTGTTTTTCATTGAACAGAATTCAAGATACTGGGGTGCTTCTTGATTGTCTACCCGTTATAACAAAAAAGTGAGCATCAGTCTATCTACTTGTTTTGGTTCTTTATTTTATTGTTTTGATTTATCAAAAGGGACATTAAGCGTATAATCGC
>CAEFZP010003190.1:0-10894 GCA_903064625.1 Mallotus villosus
CCTCTCTAACTCCTCTCCTCTTTAACTCCCTCTATCTAACTCCTCTCTAACTCCTCTCTAACTCCTCTCTAACTCCTCTGTAACTCCTCCTTGAGTCCTCTCTAACTCCTCTCTAACTCCTCTCTAACTCCTCTCCGACTGCTCCCAGACCCCAGATGCGACCCTTCTCGCCGGAGGCATGAGGAGGTGCAGTACAGGAGGTAGGTTGCCCGGGGCACTTTGAAGCCCTCCTGGTTTTCATGGGATATCCCTGTCCCTGTGCTCCGCCGCCTGAGAGTGTCAGGCTACCACACAGCCCCCAGGCTGTCTCCTCCCACACACACACACCCCCCCCCCACACACACAGATACAGACACTCACTGCCTGGGAAATGCCACCGACAGATGATTCTCACCGTAAATCTGCCTTCACTAGTCTCCTTATATCTGACCCCCCCCGCCACCCCACCCCACTCTCCACGCCCCCACACACCCATTACCCTCCCCCCCTTCCCTCTCCCCCTCCGCCTTGCCACATAGCAGTACCCCACAACTCCTCCCTCAGATGGCCTGTTTAGTATCACACACACATGCAGAGAGAAACATCACCCTGTTGTAATTATGAAGATGGGTCATGATTATGGAGTTATATGATTAAAAAGGAACCTCTTAATCACGTTTTTTACTCGTATATGCTGTATTACTGACTGATGAGTATTACCACAAATATGTCGAAGATATAAAGCCCAAAATGTAAAAATCGGGATAATTAGTGTCTGACTGCGAGAGAAGTGTATATGCTTATTTCATAAAAAACTACAAGGCCCAGCTATCATCAGGCATAGTTATGGCCCTATGCCCAGAACCTAGCAGCTGGTCTTTAAGGCCAGAGTAGGCCCGAAACTGGGAGAGATTTCTATGTAAAAAAGGCACCTAGAATCATAATGTCTTCTGTGACCAACACGTATTGTACCAATGGTAGAACCTCATCAAATATATGAGACGAACGTCCGGAGAAACATTCCAGTCTGATCCCGGGATCTTGCTCACGTTTGTTGGAATCTCCGTCACTCTGACTTCCAATAAAACACTTTGCCTCATACTTTGCCTCATGCTGAGTTTCAGTGCTGTTTTCTAACTTTGAAAATGGATCAAAAACCTAGAACCAATTCTTCCACTTCAGCAGGAACACACACACACAGGAACACACACAGGCAGGAACACACACACAGGAACACACACGTCTGCAGGCCTGAGGTGAGGTTTCAGGGGAATGTAGCAGGTCACCAGTCCAGATGAAAGTGATCAGCTATCTTCCTTTTTCTGTCCACGCCCCCCTCTCCCCCCCCGCGCCCTCCTTTGCCCTCCGTCACCCCGACCGCAAATCTCCTCTTCTTCCTCTCCTGTCCCCTGAAACTGATCATCCCATCTCCCCAAATCTATCCTTCCCTCCCTCCCCCCCTCCTCCTTCTCCTCTGCCCTCAATGCCCTCTTTCACCCCCCACCTGTCTCCCCCCTCCCTCCCCTCTGTCTCCCTCCCTCCCTCCCCCTGTCTCCCTCCCTCCTCCCCCCTCCCTCCCTCCATGTCTGGTATATCCTGGCTCCAGGCCAGTGTTTCTGACACCTACACTCACAGCAGCATCGTCTATCAGGGGTGAAGGGACAGCTTCAGAGGAACCGGGCCGACGACCCCCCCGCCCCCCCCCTCCCTTCCCTCTCCCCCCTCTCCCTCTTCCTCTCCCAGCAGATATCTCTACCGCTGTCTGCAGGTGTAGGAGATAGACGGTCTGCCGGAGCAGACAAAGACATGGAGCCCACCCCAAAACACACACACACGCACGCACACGCACGCGCACAGTTTGTCATTGAGAAGCACCTCTTCAGAACTTTCTTGACTTTGTCACTGTCATCAGCCTCGCTTGACAGTGGGGCTGTGAAAGTCTGTGGAAACAGAGCTGTTGAAACTCTCACTTACACAAGATTACACTCTCCCCTCCCCCCCCGTCCTCGCCTCCCCTCTCTCTCTATCCTAAGCTCCCTCCCTATCTGTCTCTCCATCTTTTAACATCTTTCTGTGAGGAAAGCCCCAGACACTGAGGAAGTAGAACAGAACAGAAAGACATGTAGGAAGGGATGGGGGGGGGGTGTAGTGAGAGATGAAGAGGTAGAAAGAGAGGGAGAGATTGAGGGAGATACAGAGTACTAACTTGCCTGTAGTGATTGTTCAGTAGAAAACACCTCCCTCACCTCAGAGTCGAGAAACACTGTTCTCTCCTCTATCAGAGTGGAGAAACACTTATCTTATTTTGAGAGTAAGACACTGTTCTCTCCTCCGTCAGAGTGAGAAACCTTATCTTTTTTAGAGAGTAGAGGACACTGTTCTCTCCTCCGTCAGAGTGGAGAAACACTTATCTTATTTTAGAGAGTAGAGGAACACTGTTCTTTCCTCTCTCAGAGAAACATTGTTCTCTTCCACCTAGAGAAACACAGTCATTGCCTGCATTAGAGAAGAGATACACTGTCTTCTTCTTGTACAGAATGGAGGAACACTATTCCCCTTCCTCAGTAGTCAGTATGCTGGGAGTGTCTCTGACAAAGTGAGACACGGTGTCAGAACATGTGTCATCAGGGTGATGTTCACACTGTGTTAGATAATAATGGATCTGATGAAACTGAATGATGCTCGTTACTTCTCTCTCTCTCTGATCGTCACCTTTCTCTCTCTCTCTCTCTCTCTCTCCTCTCCTCTCTCTCTCTCTCTCTCTCTCATCTCGTCACTGATCCTCACCTCTCTCTCTCTCTCTGTCTCTCTCTCTCTCTCTCTCTCTCTCTCACGCACACACACACCGTGCACACATGGGTTCAGAGTGCACCGACGGAGGTGTCAGTCATGTGGCTAGCACAGTGAAAGGTCATGTGTGTCATTAAGCAGGGCAATGTGTGCATGTGTGTGCATGTGTGTGTGTGTGTGTGTGTCTGAGGTCTGACAGCTGAGATATGAAGTATTGATCTGTTCTGAATTGTATATCTCCGGCTTCCACTCTCAGCGTGCCAGTGTAGGTTCGCTCAGATGAGGTGAGAAGGTCAAGAACTGGAGACATGGTCCTTGTGAAATGGTCACATTTAATGAACAACCTCTTATTGTATATACAGCTATAAAATAACCCAGGATGCAGGTTACAGAGTCTAAAGCTAATACATACATCATTAAATAATAAACTTTCTTCATGTTAAAGATACATATCATAGTTTACAAAATAGGATCAAGGAGAATTAAGCAATTATGAACGCCTGTAAAACAAAACTAAGGTCCTGTAAGTGTATTCTTATCTTTATAATAAACACACACGTAAGCACAACAATAGTCCTCCAATAACAGAATATTAACGTGTGATCTTGGCTATTAAACGCAAAATTGGAAAAACTTTTTTTTTGTCTTCTCAAAGGCAATGGAATTAAAAAGCAAAGTGATGTTTCAGCTCAGAGCTTGGACCTGTTCCAGGAGACCATCGATGCTCTCTGAACTAAACTGTCCATGTGATAGCCCGCTGGTCCGGTCCAGTCCGGACCGATCCGGTCTAACGGCTCTCTAATCCACTGGGTTTCTACCATCCTGTCTCCGTGGTGATGCACAGAACATAGAGCAAACTCAAGGATTCAGAATCATGATTGACTCCTCCAGAAAATGTTGTCTTCAGGTGTGTGTGTGTGTGTGTACCTATGTGTGTGTGTGTGTGTACGTGGCAGCCATTGCTAGAATCAAGAGTCTTCAGGTGTCTTTCCCTCTGACGCCTCTCTTCCCTCTCTGCCCCTCCCTCTCCACCCCCTCTTTTCATTACACACACACACACACACAAAGGCAGGAAGCTAAGGATTGTGAGAGAGTGTGTCTGTTCCTGGGCGAGTCTTTGGCATGATGAGTTAGCTGTATGTCACTGCACATGATGACAAACTAATTCTAGAACGGGAGTTCCACACGTTGCTGGAAGAAGGAGAGGATGTTGGAGGGATGAAGTAGGGATGGGCGAAGATCAGGAGGATGACTTTCTTCCTTGTGCTGGCTGGCGGGTGTCTTGTTCACTCTCGTTCTCCCAAACCACTGACTTCCTGTCCATGTGTCCTCGGCTTCCTGTGTCTGAGTATCGACGGGGATGCTACTTCCTCTAGAGGGCACTGTGTTTTGTTTTTCTTTTGAAGAATGTATCTTTTAAAACTTTTACGTGGTCTTCTTTTTTTCTACTTTACTTTTAGTGAGAAACTTGAATTAAATTATCAATGCACAATATCCATGACCATGTGCAAAATAGACATAGAACAGATCCTTTACGTCTTCCACAGGAATGAGACATTATATCTGAGAAAGGAAGGAGGGAGAGAGAGAGAGAGAGAGAGAGAGAGAAAGAGAGACAGAGAATGGAGATACATGAGATAAACTAAAGTACTAATAACAGTTCTCAATTTTACAACTACATACAATTAGACAGGCAGATGTTATGGGGTTTGCTTGTGTGTGTGTGCGTGTGTGTATGTAGGGCTGAGAGTGTGAGTGTGTTCAGTCATGATTAACAACCTGACATTTTGCTATTCCACTGAGAGAGCAAATGAAGATACAGGGTTGACATTCCTATAATTGCCAAACATATAATTGCACATCTGAGTTGAGTCGGGGCTGTGTCTGTCAGGGGTCTGCCCATGTGGTGGAACTGAACTACTGTGTTGTGGTGAGGGGAGGAGACAAGAAGAGAGACAGATCAACTGGCAGGCAGGCAGGCAGGCAGGCAGGCAGGCAGGCAGGCAGGCAAGCAGGCACAAACAGGCAGACAAACAGGCAGACAGACAGACAGACAGACAGACAGACAGACAGACAGACAGACAGACAGACAGACAGACAGACAGGCAGACAGACAGGCAGGCAGGCAGGCAGGCAGGCAAGTAGGTGTAGGCAGGCAGGGACAGACAGACAGGCAGAGAGGCAGACAAACAGACAGACAGACAGACAGACAGACAGACATACAGACAGACAGACAGACATACAGACAGACAGACAGACAGACAGACAGACAGACAGACAGACAGACAGACAGACAGACAGACAGACAGACAGACAGACAGACAGACAGACAGACAGGCAGCAGCAGGCAGGCAGGCAGGCAGGCAGGCAGGCAAGGAACACAGGGAGAGGAACCACATCCATATTCATATGACTGTGCCTTCAGCTGTTTTGAAGCCCCACTCCTGCACCAACCTATCAACCAAAACAAACTGCACTAATCAGGTAGTTGCAACAGGCTCCCATTTAAATACGGGGAAATATACTTTAATACGTTTTTTTAATGTATTATTCTATGAGTGAATCTCCTAAATGCAGAACATGAGGGTATGTAATGAAGCAATAAACTTTCTGTCTGTTACTTTACTGAAATTGTATGTCTTTTTTTGTGCAAGTAAAATTTCCGTAGGGTCAAATAAAGTAATATTAAAGCTCCTCTTGATATTTGCGGAGGGCATGCAGAGTCTCTTTGATTGGTTGCTTGCAGCTCTAGCTTCCTACTGTCTCAACTCCTGGTTATTCAACTCTAACTCTAGCCATTCTAATAACTCCTCTGCTGTCAGGTGTCTCCTCCTCCCTCTCCCCTCTCCCCTCTCCCCTCTCCCCTCTCCCCTCTCCCCTCTCCCCTCTCCCCTCTCCCTCTCCCCTCTCCCCTCTCCCCTCTCCCCTCTCCCCCTCTCCCCTCTCCCCTCTCCCCTCTCCCCTCTCCCCTCTCCCCTCCCCTCTCCCCTCTCCCCTCTCCCCTCTCCCCCTCCCTCTCCCCTCTCCCCTCTCCCCTCTCTCCCCTCTCTCCCTCTCCTCTCTCCTCTCTCCCTCTCCTCTCCTCTCTCCATGTCAAGGGCTTCACATGCTCCCATAGAAGTTCTCTCCTCAGATGGGTTTGAGTGTGTATCTGTGTCCAGGTGCAGTAAGGTATGATCACTTCAGTTCTTGTTGAATAGGAGGATTGTCTTGCTGAAATGACAGAAGTCTACCTGGAGATAGTCGTCATAGTAACTCACCACATGATGACAAGCAGCGTGGCCGCCAGCAGCAGGCAGGATGACCAGAGGGGGCTTGGCCTGGAGGCGGCGCCTTCCACAGCTCCGCCCACCCGCGGCTCTGCAGAGGGAGGGGCGGTAGAGGGCGTGGTCTCTGGAGGGGGGGGAGACAGACAGACAGGCAACACAGCCAATAAGCACACAACAACACCACAGAGATAAGGTCAACAGCCTATATACAGAAGCGAGTTTGGCAACGAAGCTGAAGAACCCTTCTCAACCACCTCAGCAGACACAGGAGAGCTCTTGTACTGCTGCTGTGGCTCTGGAGCGCAGTCTTAAGCTCTTAGCCCGGGTGGAAATCACATTCACGACTTGTGAGGGGTTCAGCAATATTTTTCTGCTATTAATGAAGCCTCTGTTCTGGTGTGGTGCTGGTGTTTGTGGGGAGCGGTGAGGTGTGAAATGACTCCAGACAAACGTTTCATCAAATTTAACATTACACTTCCTTTCGGCGGAGTAACTGTCGTTCTCAAATGAACTCCATAAAATATGTCACAACCACGAGGTGGAAGTGAGGAGGTAGAGAGAGCGCACGCGAGAGAGAGATGTAGAGGAGTGAAGGGGAGAGAGAGGGATGGGGGAGTAGAGGGATCTATTTCTCGTTTTCTGCTCGTGCTGTCTTGTTTTCTCTCTCTCGTTCTTGCTTTTTTCTGTCTCTCTCTTTCTTCTTGGTCTCCTACGCGCTCTTTCTCTATTGGGCGTCTCCCGCTCTCTGTCTATTGTTGTTTCTCTGATTGGTTGGTGTCCATCTCTGACCCGCTATTTACTACACTACCCTAACTGCCCCTTACACGGATTCTCATTGGCTTTTCTGACTACCTGAGCTACGTCCATTAACGCTGGCTGGGGATAGGAGATACAGTGAGAAGAGGTAGGATTGAATGGAGGTAGGGATGGGAGGGAGGGATAGGGAGTGCATGTCTGTAGGAGTGTCAGTGGAGGAAAGCATCGATGTTAGGGTGGAACGTGAGGGGTGTGGGGGGAGAAGCAATACTGTTGTGGACCCCTAGGAGAGGGAGGTAGACGAATTCTGACGGACGGGCGCGCAGGGAGGTAGAGGTCGGCGTACGAGAGGAGGGATGGTGTAGCATACACACTGAAGCTCAGTCAAATCCTAATAGCCGCCTGCTCCGGAGACATACCACACGTAGTCGAACCCGATGTAGGAGAGAGTGGGTATGACTTGTCGGGGTCATGGTGGCTGACACCGCCCTACTGTAGGGCAGAGGGAAACTCTGCTTCCGATGAGAGACACGCGAGACATACAAGATCCAATCTTTTTACAGATGGATGGATATTGGTGTGATATGAATGAAAACGACAGAATGAGGAATAGTTGTGAGGAATATGTGCCTGTGTGAGGAACATGTATTTTGTGTGTGTGTGTGTGTGTGTGTGTGTGTCTACACTAAGGGAGTGTGTGCGTGTACGTGTTACAGTGCTGTAGAGAGGGGTGTGCCCAATAGTCGCTGTAGAGTCCAGCCGTTGGCAGTATGAAGCTGCAACGGCGGCCGATCCGGAACTGCCGGCGCTCAGCGCGACGGTAGGCTGGAATGAATCGGGTCATGAGTGAGCGTGAGTCCATCGGTAGGTGCGTGTACCTATGGTGGGCTGTCGCCTCGGTGTGTGGAGGTGATCTGTTGTGCTGGGTCCATCCAGGTGGCGTCTGAAATGTCCTTTGCACCGCTCACAACTCACAGATACTGTGGGATATAAAGTACACCCCGAAAACTCAGAGATTCACGATGCACTAAAACTGGATCTTTGATTCCTTTTGCTGTGAATCAAATTCTGTTATTGGGATGTTTTGGGTTCGTACGACAAAACCCAACATGGATTATGTCTGGTCCATAAAAATCCGGCCGCACGAGGGGAGAGGATAGCGACACAAAAAAGTCCGTGACCGTTCGGAATAGTGGGCGGTGAAGCGGTGAAATCGGCGACAGCTCTAGACCTAACAGCAATGCACAGATGAGAGGGATAGTAGATAGACATGGAGTCAAGGAGAAGCACCACCAGGCAAAACAGGTGGTATTCCCAGATGCAGCCAATGAGGAAGGTCGTAGAAATTAGAGTAAAAATGAACGCGCATCTTTTCTTCTCGGTTCAAATGTCTGCCTTCGATAAACAACGAATCATGAGAGCCAGTGTGAAGATAAGATGTGTGGATATAGGGATGACGAGATGAAGAGACGTATGCACCGAAAAGAAAAGAGGCAAAGAATACGCCAATACGACGCACCAAAAATAAGCAGCAGCCGACATCACGAACACACGCAGCCCTCAGAGCACGCGAGACCACATGTCATGCAGGGCACACGTAGGACTCAACGCACACATATTCACGAAACATACGTATGAGAGAGTTGGGATGACGCAGAGGCACGCGAAGCATCTCCATCCAGTAGCTCCATGAAGTTCAAGACGGTCATCACAAGGCATGCTGGAATAGCTGGAGCGTGTTGGCGGGAGTAATTGCCAGGGACTCAAGCGTGATGCCGAAAATCCACCCAGCTGAGAGGGAAAAAAGAAAGTAGGAGAGAGAGTGGGAGGAGAGAAGATAGGTATGATGAGGAGCCGATGGTAAGAGTAAGAGGAGAGGAAAGGATGCTAGGCTACCGACCAAGAAAATAGTGTAGGAGGATGTCGTGTGTGAGGAGAGGATCAGAGAGAGGTGTGAGGGTATGAAAAGGGGCAGATCAAGATGACGGTCGCATGAGGGAGGGGCCCCGTATGTCCTCCACTACCATAAAACGCAAAAAAGAAAGAAGAAAGGGAAAAGGACCTTCTCCCTCTCTCAGTCGGCGCCGGTCCAAAAATCCGTCTTCTATTATCCCTCTCTATCGGCACGGGCCAGGCAGAAGTGCAGAGAGAAGATATGAAGAGAAGGTTCTCCACGACGACCACGCTGTTCTAACATGGCCTGAGCTGTGTGTGACTGTGAACTGGTTCTATGACTCGACAGGAATAACTGTGTTTAGTTTTCACATTTACATTTTAATGGAATTCTTTCTTCCATAATTGGCGGATATTGTGGTTCGTCCCCTGAGACAAAAGTACAAACACACACAGACACACACACAAGCAAACACACACACAATCACACACGAACCCTGCCTGACCAAAAGCATCTGATTTGATATCATGGCACAGGTTAACAAGTGTTAACCAATCAGCAATAAAGGCACTTGAACTCAAAATGTCCAGACTTGGATGTAATCAAAGGGTGTTTGTTTGTGTCTGTGGGGGTGAGTGTTTGTGTGTGGGCAGGTGTGTGTGTGTGTGTGTGTGTGTGTGGTTGAGGTTGGATGCTGGCATGCTGGCACAGTCTGCTTCCTGGCTTTATAAGGTCAACCTCACCCATAACTCCCTAACGAAGGTCAAACTCCCACAATCCCAGACTGAGACGGAGGCGTGTCTTCCTTGTTTTACCCACAAACCAATACTCTGACTCCACCCTAACCCTCAGCATGGTCACCCACTCTGACCTGAGCACACATTGTGCAACACAAACATGCACGCACACACACACACACACACACACACCCACACACACATGCACCCACACACACACACACACACACCCACACACACACACACCACACACACACACACACACACACACACCCACACACACACACACACACACACACCACACACACACACACACACACACACACAAACACACACCACACACACACGCACACACAGATCAGGCAGTGCTAAAACTGTGTTTCTTGACGCGTTATATTTGGTACGCAAACATTCTACCTTTAGTGGGTTCATGAATTATTCACACGACCAACGACATTAAACAGCAGGCCTGCCACACAGAGGCATGTGTGTGTGCTGTGTGTACACGTGTTGATGTCTGCTTGTTTGTGTACGTGTGTGTCTATTTGTGTCTGTGGTTTGGCTTGTAGAGTGTGTGTGTGTCTCTGTGAGGGGTAATTTGTTGATTTTCTGTAATTTATAGCCAGTGTTTCTCCCTCCTGTGGAGGTTCATTTCCTTAAGTCACTGCCTCTAATTTACAGCTGTGACTGGTGCTACTATGCCAACAACGCAACACACACACACATATACAACCCACACACAACAGTTCCACATTGACCCGACACTGCTATGCACCCTCCCATTCTTTTATGTCACGGTCTTTCTCCTTCCATACTTCTTTCCTCCCTCCTCCCGTCCATCGCTCTGTGGTCCCTACAGGCAATCTATCACATTTCTTTCCTCTTTCAGTATCGCCTCCCCTCTCCACTCCCCTCTCCCTCTCCCTCCCCTTCTCCGGGGGAGGAAAAGCACCAAGAAGTACTGCAACCTCAGAGGAGCAGGGGGGGGTCAAAGGACCGAGAATACAAATGACAGAGAAAAAAAGATCAGAAAAGGGAAGACGGGGGGGGGGGTAGAGAGAACAAACCGGAGTAAGAGAAAGCGGGGAACGAAGAAGGGGCGGTCAAGAAAAAAGAAAGGATGAAAGAAAAAGAAGACAAGAAGAAAGGAAAACCGGCGAGGAGAAATGACGGGAAAGGGGAAAGGAAAGAGAAAAGGGGAAGAAAGAAAAAATATGGGGAAACTGGAGAGAGGCGAAAGTGCAGAAAAGGCGACAAAAGATCATCCCCTAGCTCGATCCGGTGAATCATCGCACTCGTCAGGGACCTCAGTCACCTCAAGAAGATGAGAGATAAAAGGACGGAAAAAAACATCGACGCGGTAGAAAGCGGAGAAAGGAAAAATGAAGAACAGGGTGAAAAAAAAAGGAACTACTCCATAAACCTCGAGCCTCTCCAGCCTGGGGCCTCCCTCCTCCCATCTACACCCC
>CAEFZP010003191.1:0-76224 GCA_903064625.1 Mallotus villosus
GAGAATCTTGCCAACGTGGCTGTCAGCTGCGCTCAGCCAAGTGAGGGTAGATAAGAATGCAGCCAATTACTCGGGAGAGAGAGGAAAGGGAGAGAGGTGGGGAGAGAAGGGGCGAGAGAGAAGGTGGAGAATGAGAGAGGGGGTGGGGGGTGAGAGTTGAGAGAGAAAGAGAGAGGAAGTCATTCAGGCCTACACACACTTGTAACAAAACATCTTCTCAGAACTCGACATAGTTGTATTTTTGATGTTGTGGTCAGATTTCTTCTCTGGGCAGCAGACCAAGGGTCAGACAGTGTCCCCCGGGGGCCCGACAGACTGGACCAGACCAGACTGCCTCACCATCACAACTCCAATCCAAACACCAACACCATCCACATCATCTCACCGAGCCAGCGAGAGATCACAGGGTCAGATGGATTACGGATTATGTAAAGGCGTGATACAGGGAGATTCTCATCGAATCTCGAACTCTGAATCGCCTCCGCTTCGGTGAGCGGGAGAAATAATATGTGTAGAGCTTACTTGAACTTACTGCTGAAGTGAGACATTCCTCTCGATCACAGAGGGGAGAGGTGAACTCGGGAGGTGTGCGTCAGAACAATCTCGGGAAGGTGATTGTGTTGTGAGCTCAGCTGCTGAACACAGCAGGGCAGGACTACAAACAGAGGCACGCTCCTCTCTTCGTATCGCTCCACCTCTCACGCCTCTCACCCTCCTCCCGCACCACCTCTCACCCTCATCACCTCTCACCCTCTCCCCACGCGGTCACCCATCCTCCCGCCACCTCTCCCCCTCTCCCCTCCTCACCTCGCTCCTCCTGCCTCCACCTCTCCCCGCTCAGTCCGCATCTCCTGCGGCTCCACACTCTCCCACCTCTCACCCTCCTCCTGCTCCCCTCGTCACCTCTCTCGCCGGATCCCCTCTCCCTCTCCCCTCTCACCCATCTCTCGTCCTCCCGTCTCCGCCCGTCTCACGCCCTCACTCATATCCTCCCTCTCCACCTGCTCACCCTCATCACTCCTCCTCCTCTCTCTCTCACCCTCATCGCCCGCGATGGGATCCTCCCGCTCCCCTCATCACCTCTCCCCTCCTCCAATCTCCACCATCTGCACGTCTCACCACCCTCATCTCCTCCCGCTCTCATCTCACGCTCCCGCTCATCTCCTCTTCTCTGCTGCTCTCAACACTCTCGCCCGCTCCTCCGCTCTCCCCCTCTCACCCTCTCACCTTCCTCACTCTCCACCTCTCCCCTCTCACCCTCCTCCCGCTCACACCTCTAACCCTCTCACCCCTCCTCCCTCTCCACCTCTCACCCTCTCACCCTCCTCCTTCTCCACCTCTCACCCTCTCACCCTCCTCCCGCTCCCCTCTCACCCTCTCACCCTCCTCCTGCTCCACCTCTCACCCTCTCACCCTCCTCCTGCTCCACCTCTCACCCTCTCACCTTCCCTCCCTCTCACCCTCTCACCCTCTCACCTTCCTCCCGCTCCACCCTCTCACCCTCTCATCCTCCAAGTCCAAAACCCTCCCCCTGTCTCTCCCATGTCGGCCTTGCTGAACTCATTTATGTTTACTCCCTGTTCCTTCACCCTTCCTCCTCCTTTCATTCTTCCTCTTTGCCAAACTTGTGTGTTCTCTCTTCCAGTCCTCTTCCCCTCTCTTCTACCTCCTCCTCCACATCACAGCTTTTCTCATCCGTTCCTCCTCCTCCTCCACCCTCCTCCCCTTGCTCCCTTCCTCCTCAGAGAGCTTGCTGCATTTTTCATTCCTTCTCCTCTCCTTCACCTCCCTCCCTCCCTCCTCACCTCCCTCCCTCCTTCACCTCCCTCCCTCCTTCCCTCCTCAGAGAGCTCGCTGCCTTGGGCCCAGAGTCTCTCCAGGCCTGTCCAGACGAAGATCATCTTTCCACATGTTTAACAAGGGGCATCTGGACAGCTCTGGAAAAGCACTCAATTCATTTCCCATTACCAGTAATTGAAGGGTGAACTAACTGCTCCGTGTGCCGGGTTAGTAAAGGACAGTCCAGGAGGAGCACTTATCTGGAACCTTCTCTGCCTCCTGTGGCTTCACAACATTCTTTTACAACTCTAGTAAGTCAAGGTGTTCGTGTTTAAGAGTTTATGGGAAGTTTATAGAGTCGAAATAGATTGCCTCACTTTGTAAATTGAATTATTCTGAGGACAATGAACAATGTGACATGCATGCACACACAGACACACCCAGACACACACACACACACACACACACACACACACATCCTGATGACCTGAGTAGGGAGGTATGGGTGATTAGGAAAGAGGAATGCATTATTCCTTGGTCACAGATCAGATGATGTGCGTGTGTGTGTGTGTGCTTGTAAGAGTGTGTGTTTGTGTGTTGGTGTGTAAGAGTGTGTGTGCGTGTAAGAGTGTGCATGCATAAGTGTGTGTTTGTGTGTGCTTCAGGTTATGTGTGTGTATCCGAGTATGTGTGCGTGAGTGTGTGTTTTGTGTGTCTGGGTACATAAGAGTGTGTGTGTCTGTCTGTGTGTGCGTGCGTGTGTGTGTGTGTGTGTGTGAGTGTGTGTGCGTGTGTGTGTGTGTGTGTGTGTGTGCGTGCGGTGTGTGTGTGTGTGTGTGTGTGTGAGTGTGGTGCGTGTGTGGTGCGTGTGTGTGTGTGTGTGTGTGTGTGTGTGAGTGTGTGTGCGGGTGTGGTGTGTGTTGCGTGTGTGTGTGTGTGGGTGTGGTGTGTGTGTGTGTGTGTGTGTGTGTGTGTGTGTGTGTGTGTGTGTGTGTTGTGTGTGTGTGTGTTGTGTGTGTGTGTGTGTTTGTGTGTGTGTGTGTGTGTGTGTGTGCGTGCGTATGTGTGTGTCCCTGCTGTTCCAACGTCGGAAAACTAGAGGATGATGATGAGAGGGCAAGCTGGAAACCTGGAAGTGATCCTGGACCAGCAGAGCTGACTGGCTCTGACAACAGGTCACATTCCTGACCAATCAGAGTCAACTCAGACAGACCAATCAAAACCCTGCCACAGCTTGATCCCTCTGCCAGTACTAGTACTGCCAATACACAGAAATAGTTATATTGTGAAAAGTAGCCTACTTTTACTAATAAATCTAACCGAACGCACACTTATGAATTTCCCAATCAATACAGAGACAAACAGGCAGAGGTTTGAATTGTCCAGATCTGCAGTAAAATACGCTACAACTGAGCTATGCCCGTCCCCATGAACTGAACATTGAAAGTCTGTCATTGTTTGGATAATCAAGGTATTGCTGGATATTTGGGGTCTTCGGTATGGATCTGCGTTGAGGACCTTCAATCTGCAGGAGTCTGGTGAACACAGAGTGGGGGTGTTTAATGAGTTTCCTGGCTACAGATGGACAGGTCTGCTAAGGCACTCAGCACCAGCCATGACCAAATCCCCAGGGCAGGTCTGGAACATTCTCTGAAAACACTGGCAACCCTCTCCCCTCAATCCCCTTTCCAGTGTGCTCTCCTCTCCTCGTCCCTCTCTTCTCCTCCACGTTCTCCACTCCTCTCTTGCCCCTTCTGTTCTTCTCTCCCTCCACTCTTTTTTGCACTGCTCTTCTTTATTCCTCCTTCCTCTCCCTCTCCTCTTATCCTCTCCCCTCTCTTCACCCCTCTTCTCCCTTTTCATCACCCCCTCTCTCATCTCTCTCCCCTTTCCTCACCCCTCACCCCTCTCCTCTCTCCTCTTTCACCCTCCACCCCTCTGCCTTCTCCTCTCCTCCCTTCTCCTCACCCGTCTCCCCCTCTCCCTCTCTCCCTCTCCCTCTCCTCTCTCCTCTCTCCTCTCCTCTCCCTCTCTCCTCTCCTCCTCTCTCCTCTCCTCCCTCCTCCCTCTCTCCCCTCTCCTCTCCCCTCTCCTCCTCTCCTCCTCTCCTCTCCTCTCCTCTCCTCCTCTCTCCTCTGCCTGGCCTGTCACAGTAAATCCCAGCCTGACCCCTCCTTCATCCTAACCTCTCTGTGTAACCTGCAGCAGCAGAAGGACGACCCGTGTGATGCCTGGTTTTGATTTGTGTTCAGCCTGTGTGCTGTGTGTTTATCTTCAAAAACCTCCGTTAATCTCAAGGCATCGCTCTGCTGACAAAGACAGATGAAACAATAAAGTAAGGGATGACAGTCAGTCATCCTGTCATTCCCCCTTCCCCCGCCTCAACCAGCCTTCCCCAGCCTCTACCAGCCTCCCCTAGCCTCCCCCACCCTCCCACTGCCTCCCCAGCCTCTCCAAGCCTCCCCAAACACACCAAGCCTTTCCAAAGTCTCCCTAGCCTCTCCCAGTATCCCCAAGCCTGCCCCAGTCTCCCCCAGCCTCCAACTGTAGGGTGTTTTTACAAACAAAAAGGGGTGTGTCCTCTCATATAATTCTCCTGGTGGTTAACCAATCAATCACCAGCCAGCCAGCCTGGGGCTTTGGAACTGTATACTGCATGTCAATCACTGCTGTTGTTAAAAGTCCTAATAAAACACACACACATGGAAACACACACACACATGCACGCAAACGCACAGGCACATTAATAAATCTCTCGCTGTTTCTTTAAATCCATTTGATCTGTCTGGCACAAACATGATGGCAATACAGTCAACATGGCAGTAAATCCCACAAAGAGAAAAGCTGGTCATAACTGCCCCAAGTCTCTATCGCCTCCTCTCCATCCCCCCCCCTTCTCTCTCTCTCTCTCTCTCTCTCTCTCTCTCTCTCTCTCTCTCTCTCTCTCTCTGAAGAAGACTGTCATCATATATCATGCTTTATCCACATGCTGAAATAGATAGCTCTATTGGAACTCAACTAACACATGGCAACACATGGGTTAAAAGGATGGAGAGAGAGAGAGAGAGACGGAGAGAATGTAAGTGAGAGAGAGGGAGGGAGATAGACAGAGGGAGATACATAGAGAGCGACAAACAGAGAGAGAGAGTGTAAGGGAGAAAGAGAGAGCGTAAGGGAGAGAGAGTGTAAGGGAGAGAGAGAAAGACAGACAGAGAGAGAGATACAGTAAAGAGACGGTAGAAGGTAGAAGACTGGGTGAAGCTGGGAGCAGACTCACAGCCCGGTGCTTGCTGGCCAGCTCGTTCTTCTCCTTGCCGAGCTGGGTGTTGAGCTCCTCCAGGTCCCGGACCTTGGAGAGCAGCCTCTCGCTCTGCTCCAAGGCTCTCCTCAGCTCCTCTCTCTCCCTCATCCCTGCCTCGTCTGCCTGGGCGCTCTGCTGCAGTGACAGAGACGTAACCTGGAGCAACACACACACACACACAGATCCAGCTAGTTCAGCCCGGCTGGCGTGCTCGTCTGTCTGGAGTCTGGACTACCACTCTTCCTGGACCCGACACACACACACACAGTCCCATGCAGCCTACTTCCTCTGCCCCAGCACGCACAGCCATACACATGGATAGGCGTGCACCCACTAACAACACACACACAACCACCCACCCTAACACACACACAGTCCAGATTGGCTGCCTTTCGACACGTTTCCCTTTTCAATCCCTAAGTCTCTCTCTCTTTCTCCCCTCTCTCTAAAATAATATAAATTCCTCTGCTGACTTCGACCCCAGCTCCCCTGCTGAAGCCTGGGGAGTGAGAAAGCAAACCAGCCCTGTAAATACTGTACAATACTACACTATATCTCTACTGTCTGTACAATAGAGGATTGTAGTCTCAACTGTCTAGGTGATTGTACAGTAGAACACCACAGACTCTACTGTCTAAGTGATTGTACAGTAGAACACCACAGACTCTACTGTCTGGGTGACTGTACAGTAGAACACCACAGACTCTACTGTCTGGGTGACTGTACAGTAGAACACCACAGACTCTACTGTCAAGGTGATTGTACAGTAGAACACCACAGACTCTACTGTCTGGGTGACTTTACAGTAGAACACCACAGACTCTATTCTCTAGGTGACTGTACAGTAGAACACCACAGACTCTACTGTGTAGGTGACTGTACAGTAGAACACCACAGACTCAACTGTCTAGGTGATTGTACAGTAGAACACCACAGACTCTATTCTCTAGGTGACTGTACAGTAGAACACCACAGACTCTACTGTCAAGGTGATTGTACAGTAGAACACCACAGACTCTACTGTCAAGGTGATTGTACAGTACAACACCACAGACTCTACTGTCTAAGTGACTGTACAGTAGAACACCACAGACTCTACTGTCAAGGTGATTGTACAGTACAACACCACAGACTCTACTGTCTAAGTGACTGTACAGTAGAACACCACAGACTCTACTGTCAAGGTGATTGTACAGTACAACACCACAGACTCTACTGTCTAAGTGACTGTACAGTAGAACACCACAGACTCTACTGTCTGGGTGACTGTACAGTAGAACACCACAGACTCTACTGTCTGGGTGACTGTACAGTAGAACACCACAGACTCTACTGTCTAGGTGACTGTACAGTAGAACACCACAGACTCTACTGTCTAAGTGATTGTACAGTAGAACACCAGAGACTCTACTGTCTAAGTGATTGTACAGTAGAACACCACAGACTCTACTGTCTAAGTGATTGTACAGTAGAACACCAGAGACTCTACTGTCAAGGTGATTGTACAGTAGAACACCACAGACTCTACTGTCTAAGTGACTGTACAGTAGAACACCACAGACTGGGGCTCATCCCTCAGCTGCTGACAGGAGGGAGAACGGGGCCGTGGGCGTGCGAACAGACAACCCCAGACAGAGCTGGAGGAGATGTGTTTATACTCCTGAGGTGTTCCAGTACATCCACACCTCAGGAGGGCTTATCAAACGCCCAGCGCTGGCGTGGTGTTCCAGCCCTGTCAGACTGTATCAGATATACACTGGGGCCTCTTCCCCCTCCCTGAACCCCTCCTGGGTTCTGCTTCGTCTCCAGCTGCCCTGGCCCCCCCGGGGCTCGACAGTGTGATGGGAGCTCCGGCTCCAGTACCTGGCACACGGGGCCAAGGGCTCGGAGGTCAAAGTTCATCCAGGGGGCTGACCGTGCGGTGGGAGTTCCGGGTACAGTAGAAGGCCAGGGGGTCAGAGTTTCCAGGGCATCCAGATGTTGCTGGGGTGCTCTGATGGAGGAGGCAGATGGGGTGGGGTGTAGAGGCAGTAAAGCTGCTCAGGGTGTGATGTACTGAGGCCCTGGTCTTTGTCTTCATCCACCTCATGATGTCGATCGAGAGAGAGAGGAGAGGAGAGAGAGAGAGAGGGAGAGAGGGAGAGAGAGAGAGAGAGAGAGAGAGAGAGGGAGACATCCTTCTATCTCTAGACTCACTCTCTGCTGCTCTTATCCACACCACACCACATCTAAAGTAATACACTCCAGCATTCAGTCTTTTCTCTTGGATGTACTTACAATTTCAATCGATGGCTGTTTATTTGGCCTACGGCCTCCTTGACCTACATGCTAATGTCTATTAATGTGTCTGGCAGACCTGATCTAGACGTTTACTATGCACCAGAGTCAATCAATCTTCTCTTATTTTCTCTCCTCGCCTAACAAGATTCTGCAAGTGATCCTGGCAAGGCTACAAAAGCATGAACTTGCAGTTTCTCTGCGTGCAAAAACAGATGTGGACTAATTTTCCAGCTCGGGCTTACTCTAAAAAATTGCAAACCAAAGCTGTATAAAACATAAACACACACAAGCACAATACAAACCCGCACACTTACTCACACACATGGATCTCTCTCTCTCTTTCTCTTTCTCTCTCTCTCTCTCTCCCTCTCTCCTCTCTCTCTCTCTCTCTCTCTCTCTCTCTCTCTCTCTCGCAAATGGAAAACCTGTTGCAGCTTGAGTGGGAGCAGCTTTCAGTGTCATTAGCTTAACTCTAACTTAACCTTGACTGGAAGCCTTGAGACAACATCACTTCATCGCCGACGAGGTCTGAAAGAGGCTCTGGGGACGGCGCTCTGTTCCGAGCCTGCCCGTAATGGCCGCCTTGTCTGAAGATGATTTAAGGCGTGTGTGTTTTAACCAAAAGGTGAGGCGATGCCCATCCAGACACACCTGAACTTCCCTCGGCTAAAGCCGTCAGCTGAACACACACAGCTCTCTCTCTCTCTGTCCGCGGGATTTATCACGGCACTCAACGTCACTCTGCACATCACAAACATCAATAGCTCCGGGGAGGGGCGGGGGGGAGGGGGGAAGATATTAAATGTGACACATCAATGGTTCACCTCTGGCATAATCACAGGGCTCCGCTTGGTAAGCCGGCGGTATTGTTGGGGGGGTATGTTTCTGCTGTTTCTGCTAAGCCACATGGAAGCTTTGCTCTTTGTCCCCGCGTAGGGGCTCCGTGGACGACCAACAAGACGTATTGTTGGGCAAAGTGTTCGTGTTTTGACTCGAGGCGGAAGTCCTAAATCTACGTGGTCGACTGTCAAAGTGACAGAGAGAGAGGGGGGGGGGAGACAGAAGGAAAGAGAGAAGGAAAAGGAGAAGGAGAGAGAGATTTGGTTGACTTGCAATCCGCACGTTGCTCCTCGTAAACTGAACTTTCCATCGTATGTAAATATCGATAAATCCTGTGTTTTAATGGTCTCCCCCAAGAATATATAGAATCCAGAAAATCCTCCCGTCCTCTCTCTCTCTCTCTCTCTCTCTCTCTCTCTCTCTCTCCCCCCCCCTCCCCAGTCTCAGTCACAGTCCTGCTCATTATCCAAAACCACCCTTTCTCCAGACAGACAAGGGACTTCCCAAGTCCCCCCTCCCCCCACCCTCGTCATTCCTGTCATTCCAGGTGTGTGTGTGTCTGTCCAGGGGCAGCAGCTCAGTGATCACAGCTTCTAACAGCCGTGTGCCATCTCCTCTCGCGCCTGCAGAGGCACCCCTCCGCAAAACGCACGGAATGTTCCTTTACCACCGACCCACACCGCCTGACAACAAACCCAGGAAGTATGCCCACTGAACATTCCGCTCCGGTCGCCACGGTTGCGCCAGGGTTTTTTTTCCCAAAGCGAGCTATTCATATTCGAAGACTGACAGAGGTGCACCTCTCCTCCACCCGCCATGTCTTATGACAGTGAAAGCCAACCAGGTGGGTCTGGGATGGACTTGGTCCACCAGGCTGAAACCCTGCGCTGTCCTGGGTCTGAACTGAACTAGCCCTGTCACAGCCCTGTCACAGCCCTGTCACAGCCCTGTCACAGCCCTGTCACAGCCCTGTCACAGCCCTGTCACAGCCCTGTCACAGGCCTGGATGTGAGGCACTCTGATGATCAAGGCTTTCTCTGTGCTCACGTCCCTGACCCTGGCCCAGGGTTCAGCTGGAGGCCAGCCTGGATGGCTGGGGTTGGGGCAGTTAGGCTTGAGCAGAGGCAGGGCCAAAGGCTAGGAGTAGAACTAGAACTGGAACTAGAACTAGAACTAGGACTACGACTACGACTCGGCTCTCACGATCTGCCCTGGCTGATGTCATCTATCATAGACCTCAAGATACTCAATACTTCCTCAATTCAACCAACTACTGCACTGGGTTGGCATTGTTCTCCAACCTGTGTGTGTTTGTGTATGCATGGGGTCTGTCAAGCCAATAAACTAGTTTAACTGGACAAAACACTAAGCGGTCTAGGAATGTCTGTACTATAGAGACCAGCCCAACAGTGACCAGGTCAACAAGCAAAACAAAACTGCACTAAAGTTTCTGTATGCATGGATCCACACCTCCAGCCAGTCAGCCAGTCAGCCAGTCAGCCAGTCAGTCAGTCAACCAGTAAACCAGTCACTTACTCACTTACTCCCCCTGCAGGATGCATAGTCACTTACAAAGATACTTTCAGTACACACAAACACAGACTGCTAAACAGGGGGAAAGAAGACAACAGATACAGGACAAGGATACATTAGAGACAAAGGAAGAGAGAGAAAGAGAGAGAGAAGGAGAAGTAGAGGGAGAGCTGAAGAGAAAGAGGGAGGGAGAAAGAGAGAGATATAGATCTAGAGAGGCACAGACCAAAAGAGAGAGCAAGAGAGAGAGAGAGAGAGAGAGTGGGGAGAGAGAGAGAGAGAGAGAGAGAGAGAGAGAGAGAGAGAGAGAGAGATGAAGACAGGGAGACAGGGAGAGAGACAGACAGAGAAAGAGAGAGCGTCAGATGTAGCGAGCGACAGTTCTTACGTGTGCCAGGGGCTTGCTGTGGATGGCGATGATGGGTCTGTACTGGTGGAAGTCAGTCTGGATAACACACACTCTCTTCTCCATCCTCAGCACTCTCTCTGAGAGCCTCGGCCCATCCTGTCTGCATCCACCGATCTCTGGGGAGGAAATGAGGGACGTGTGTGTGTGTGTGTCTGTGTCTATGTGTGTGTGTGTGCCCGCGCGTGTGTCTGTACGCGTGTGAAAGCTTGGGAGGTGTGCGTGTGCAAGTGCGCTGGTATGTGTGTGTGTGTGTGTGTGTGTGTGCTACCTGACCCTGAGAGGAGCAGTTATGAGGAGGGAAGGAGGGAGGGAGAGAAGAAGGGAGAGGCAGAGGAGGGAACTGACTAGCAAAAGGAAAACACAAAACGAGCTTGAACAGCCCGCCCGCCTGCCTGCCTGCCCCCCGCCCCCACCCCCCCACACAAACCACACACACACACCTCCTCCCCCTGGTCTAAACCTATTCCCACCCACTGACAGCGGCACAACACAGGGAGACAGATTGCCAACCTAGAAGAACAGTTAACCCCTTCAACCCCAGGAAACAACCGCAGATCGAACACAGAACCTGGACATACCACAATACACAGGAGCACACATGTTCATCTTAAGCATAGATTCCAATAGCTTCATTTGATCTGCTTCGTGTCACTTCTAAACTTCCTAAAGAGCATTTCTCAGATCATTGTCTTGGGCATGGACAGTTACGGGCAGTTACTGCACCGGCGTGTCCAGAATAACAGTGAAAATCTGAAACTGAATTGGAGGACTTTCAAAAGGGCTTGTCAGCGAACTTGATACTCGTTTTCGCAACTCCCAAACTTCTCACGCTGCTTGCAGTGTATCAATAAATGATGATGTAGTGTTGTGAAAGCTCCTTTCTATGCAGGCATACTGCTTTAGTCAAATAACAACAGACGTTGGCGTCAGCAAGTACGTTTGTTGTAACTTAGAGGAATGCAACAAGGGGCAGACAAAAAGCTGAATTATTTTTTATCTTTGCCCCATGAAATGAAAAGTATACCTGTGGGCTGCCAAACATAAACACACAAACAAATCTAACTTTTTAGCCCAAATTCTTACTTGTTAATTTGTTCAGATTCTTTTCATCATATTTTCCCATTAGATCGCTAATTATAATGCAGTCATCTGTCATGTCTGTCTCTCCTATCTGTCTGTCTGTCTGTCTGTCTGTCTGTCTGTCTGTCTGTCTGTCTGTCTGTCTGTCTGTCTGTCTGTCTGTCTGTCTGTCTGTCTGTCTGTCTGTCTGTCTGTCTGTCTGTCTGTCTGTCTGTCTGTCTGTATGTATGTATGTATGTATGTATGTATGTCTGTCTGTCTGTCTGTCTGTCTGTCTGTCTGTCTGTCTGTCTGTCTGTCTGTCTGTCTGTCTTGTCTGTCTCTCCTGTCTGTCTGTCTCTCCGTTCTGTCTGTCCTGTCTGTCTGTCTCTCCTGTCTGTCTGTCTGTCTGTCTGTCTGTCTGTCTGTCTGTCTGTCTGTCTGTCTCTCCTGTCTGTCTGTCTGTCTGTCTGTCTGTCTGTCTTCGGCAGGCTTAGCAGGCAGCACCTTCATAAGTCTGTGGCAGAAGATGAGAGCAGGAAGAGAGAACCCAGGCGTGAAATGATATGTTTACCCAGGAGGGAGGAGAGACGACAGGTCCATCACATGTCTGCCTCCTCTGGGGCCACAGGGCTCATTGTGCTTTTTAATCAGCCTGACAGCGGAACATTTGAATTTCACTCTCCTATCATCTGTCAGAGAGAGTCGGATGACAGTCAATTTCAGGGCTTGTCAGGCGGAACAGAAGTGGGCATGAACCAAATGCAAACCCCTAGTATGTGAGGCCACACACACAAACCCCTAGTATGTGAGGCCACACACACAAACCCCTAGTATGTGAGGCCACACACACAAACCCCTAGTATGTGAGGCCACACACACAAACCCCTAGTATGTGAGGCCACACACACAAACGCACACTTTTCTTTCCGAAAATCTTGAGTGTGTTGCAACAAGTGGCACTTGAAAAAGGTCACCAGTCAGTGAAGGGAAAGTTCACATGGAAACACAAAATCCCAGAATTCCCCAGTTCAACCCTCCTGCGCTGATGAAACACCTCAGCCCAGCCAGTAGGCTGCTGTAACCCTCCAGCTGGGCTTGTCTCTGTAAGGGTACAGTGCAGGGCACGTCTGATGCCAGGGAAATGGCAGGCATCCACACCCAAGGTCTTTGTTTTGTTGGCAAGGTTGTTCTTTGGTTCTTTGGGCCACATCACAATCAATGGTTCCATTGTCTGTGTGAGAGACAAATTAAATTATAACTGATGTGTGTGTGCGTGAGTTCGTGTGTTTGCATATGTGTCTTTGTTTCCTCCCAAGTATGCACGTGTGTGTGTGTGTGTGTGTGTGTGTGTGTGTGTCGACGGGTGGTTGTGTTTTGAGAACTCATGTCTTATATGAGGTAGCTCTCGGCTTCGCTCCACCACTAAGACGGAATCCCAGCCAACGTGTCCACAGAAACCATAACACGAGTGTCGGAGATGGTTATCCGTCGATAACGTTTGTTTTCCATGACACGTTTTAATCCGACCCATTGAATCCGAGTCTGGGCCCATGACAAATTACCCAGGATCCTCTTTGATTGCTTCAGGTGTGGAAACAATTAAGACTTCTTCTCCCTGGCAGGAGATACTGTACACAACCCTCCTCCTCTCAGCCATTACACACATAGTCATAGAAAGGTAGACCCTATCGCAAACACTTTTCATAAAGAAGCACTTTAATCACAGGCTTTTACCTGGTAATTGCTATAATCTCATTGCCTGCTATTTGGGTGTAATCACAGGGCCAGGAACACAGTCTTAACTGAGAGAGATGTGCTGCTGTCTCTGCTGCCCCACATACGAGATGCCCTCAGGGTCAGATCCCAGGTCAGCCTGGCCTCGAGGACTCCCCATTCCCAACCACTGGGGAGGAATCCTCACAGCTGATCTCAGATCAGCGTCGGAGGGGATGCGCACACCTCTCTGCTTCGCTCCAGCACGATCGCTTCAGGTCTGGTTGTGCATGACATGACGCACGTTTATGGAATTTGATAAATTAAAGGTTGGAGCTGAAGGGTTCAGCGTTCGTACAGCACAGCGGGCGGATTCTTGACATCGAAATTATAACTTTGGCAGAGCCCACCTTCGCTGAGCCCCCGTCGACCCATCTCTACCTCTCTCCGTTTGATCAGCCATCAGGGGCTCACTTGACGTTTTACACATGTTGTGGTTGGAAATACACAGGCTATCAAACAAGAGTTTTTTTGTGATAATGTCGTTCTTTCCCTTTTATGAAACCATGGAGAGACAGAAAGAAGAACAAGATGAATACCTCAAAGAGAGAATGCAGGGTCGGTTACACGGTTAATACAACCAGGCGTATCACAATTTTGACACATTTTGTGTATCGTTTTACTGTATATATACAGGTACTGTACTGTTAAGGCCATGAACACACCAACAACTGCAGCTCAGTTGATATTCTGAGTTTGGGTTTTTTCTTGGTCGGTTGAGCATCTTCCAATTATTTGAATGTCCCACCCTTTCTCAAACACCCCCTTTGTTTATCACTTTGCAGTTGGCAAAAGTTGTGAACAGGTGGCTGTGAACATTTGATCCAATCAGAGGATAGTCACCAAAACCCTGCCAATGCCAGTCAACACTGGATCAATACAGACTTCACAATAACTTACTGGATCAACACTTCTCCCAGGCCTCCTTCCTTTCCAGAACCAAACACCCTGCGTTCACCATCGAGGCAGCGCTGACTCGTCACGGAAGACTCATCTAGAACCTTCCAGAATCCCAAAACCCACACAGAGACAGTTGCAGATTACGAAGGCCTAAAAGTGGTCTAACCCTGCGGTCCGGGAAGGCAGATCCATCACCTCAACCATTTGTTATTCCATGTCTGGAAGATGAAGCACACAGCTACCACCAGCCCCACCGCACGCCTGGCAGGCAGGGAAACGTCTCCATAAATCAGGGCAGGGTCTGGGGCCTGCTGTTTGTTCACACTGTCCGTGAGCGAGACCAGTCCAGGTCTTCAGAGACGGCGAGAGGGAAGAGAGAGAACATGGAGTTTCACCGCTGGTGTTGAAGATTGTTTGCGGCCATCTTGGAAACAAAGTCTCTCGCATCTTGTGGCGAAAAGGGCGTCGGCTTAATCAACTTGCATGAGATGAAGAATGTATAGAATATATATAGAATATATGGTGCTCTGACAGTAGATTTAGACACATGTCCCAGAGGTTATAGAGTGTACTCCTGGAACAGTAAACCTTATCTTCCCAGAAGAAAGAACATATAGAAGAGCCTTTGTATATTCATACTACGTCAAATAAGAAATTATCTGAAACTCATTCAACATATTTCATAAAGGATCATCTCAGAGTAACATCTCAGGCATACTGCTGTCCGTTGTTGCAGGTTGGTCCATCAACTGTGAAACTACCCCGAAGGAAGAATGCTCCAATCCTGACCCCTAGTGGTCATCTTAAGTAAGGCATCTTCCAGGCTCAGAGAAGATTTACTGTAATGACACCTTTAGTTTAACCATACGTTATTCTCTTTTATTACAACAAGTCTTTCTGATGTCACAGCATCAACTGTCAATAAGAGTACACAAAAACGTAATCCACATTATGCAAACTTACGTAACATATTATTTAGGTTATAGAGTTTGTCAAGTTGGATGGACTTGGGTAAAAAAGCTAAAAGATTGTGGTGGATTTACAATTGTCATCAAAAAGTACACTTCAGCCCAATAAAGAGTAGGGATTGGAATGTATTAAATACATTTAACACTGAAAATAGACTAATTTGGCAAACAATTTTTCATCAATAACACAAAGTGAACTGGTCTGGCTATAAAGTGTAAAGTGACCTTTGGGTTTTGGTTCAAATCTGATCTACACATATTCAACCGCGTTGCTAAAAACAACTTAGGTTGTGTGCATTATGCACACCAAGGGCTTGAGGTTTCATTATACATGGGACATGTCCCACCCACACCGGGGTCGGCCTCACTCCCCCCGGTACACCACGATGTTCTTGTCCGTCTCGTGGATCTTCACCTCGTAGAGGAGGCCATCAGGGATGACCGTGCACAAGCTGTCCCAGATGAACACTGCCATGTTCTCTGATGTGCTGCATGGACAGTCACACAGTCACTTACATGTTTATAATATGATAGTATATTAGTATAGAAAAACCCTTAAATAGAGCTTTGCTTGGTTATAATTTATTCCATGGCTATGATTTGGTAAATAACCATGTATAGGGTTAGGGTTAGCATGGTTATTAGCATGGTATAACATGGTTATCTCCCCTCTGTCTGCTTTTCCTTGTTCTCTTGTTGCAGGATGGTGGACTGGGGTGAGGAGTTTGTTACTGTGATCGGACACAGAGAGAGAGAGAGAGAGAGAGAGAGAGAGACAGATACACACCTGACTACATCAGCAAAGTATGGGACATCCCTGTCCAAGTTCTTGTGATCCAGTGGAATCATGATTACCTCCTGAAGGGAAAAACGAATGGATGTATTATTTGATTTAAGAATGAGTGCAAGGAGATTGAATAAAATGAGTGAATAGCCTATACATTCAAATTGAGTCCATGCATGACAACTCACCTCAATGTACTTGTTTAGATCTGAGAGGTGCATGACCATGCCAGTGTGACGGTCGATCTGTGGACAGACGAAGAGAGGCTGTGAATAACTGTGTGTGTCTCTTTATCATGTGAGAGGGTGACTACATGCTTGACTGAAAAAATAAACACTTACTTTTCCTCGCACAGTCACCTCCACTAAAACAGAAACGTTTGTGAACAAATTAATACAGATAATACAAGAACCCTCTGTGTTTAATAGTGACGTTTTTAATAAAGATGGTAAAGGGTCAATCCTGTTATCCGGTGCCTTTTAATGTCCGCAGGACATATCCATGTAATGGATAAGAAAATGTAAATACTGTTATGCCTTTACATTTTTAAAGCTTTGTGATTGTTATTCATGTCCTAACAGGGGAATAATGTCATTGTCCATGTCTGAAACAAATACCCATAATTATTAGGATTTAAGTGCATGAGCTCTGCCAATATGTTTTCCGAACAGTTTCCAAACAATATGTTTTCCCTTTCCTGATTGAATGTAAAAAACAGAAAAAATAAGTTACCAGGTCCAAAAGGCACCGGTTAACCAGATTGACCCTAAACTAACCGTTTGTCTGACTGACCTTTGTAATTGTGTCCATGTCCATTGGGATTGTTGCACTTTCCAAATACACTCTTGTTCTCCTCGTCGCTCAGACATTTACTGGAGGAGACAAGGGTCAGAACAATATTAGAAATTATTCCAAGTAGTGTTGTTTTTGGGGCCCTGTTTTAATATTAGTTTTCGTCTAGTCTTTGTGTCAAGCTGTCATTTGAGTTTTTATTAGTTTTAGTCATGTTCATACTCTTTTTAGTGTAGTCAAGTTTTAGTTGACTAAATGTCTGAGCATTTTAGTCTTATTTTAGTCAGACTTATCCAGACTAATTTCGTCTAGTTTTAGTCGACGAAAACTGATGACATTTAGTCTAGTTCAAGTGAATGAAATGTGTATTTTAGTGTATTTTTTATAAATACAGAATTAGTTTAAGCAGTAGTCTCAGGAGGCATGTTAATGCCAAAACCATTTGTTTGATGTATTGGTCTAGAATAAGGTATTCAAAGTAATGATGTTGATGCCAAATTCAGTTCAGTGATTGCTATGTGAATGACAAAACTAGCAACACTATTTGGCCAACAAGGGATGCTTAGTGCACATGCAGTCAGTCAGGTAGGAACTAAGAACCCACTTTACACTCTCTCATACAATTACACACGTACACAGTACACACACTATAGTCACACATGGTAACCCAAATTACACTATCTCACAAACAAACACAAACGCTAGTCATACACTAAAATCTCTGTGTTTTCAATCGTACGATTCAGTCAAGGTTTCATCTACTATAAAATCATTTCTCGCCGCGGTTATTAAGTCACAAATAGGCTACCTGTGCAGTCGATGGGAAGCGCAGAAAGATTGTACTCGTGTGAAGTATACAATACGCTCCGCCACATCTTTTCCAGGGCATGATTTGGCCATGATTGCAATATAGATGAGCCAATATTGGTTATAGCATACACACACAACAGCGACTATAACTGATAATCTTCTCAGCTGTCACCCCTAGGTTATGCCTACTGCACGTATAATCATGTCTCCGCCCCTCGGTTGGGTTTACTTTGACAAGCACAGTGGGTCATTGGTTCACATCTGTGTGTAAGGGTAAGCATTCATAGTAAATCAGTATCAGATTCAAGACCCTGGTACTGACCTTCCGAGCGGTGAATGGGACTGCACCCGACTACATCAAGTCTCTCCTCCAGCCCTACACCCCCACCCGCCACCTACGGTCTTCTTCTGACAACCGTCTGGTGGTCCCACCGCTCAAGACCGCCCGGTCCCAACACAAGCTCTTCTCCTGTCTGGCCCCCCAGTGGTGGAATCAACTCCCCACCTCCATCAGAGGTATGTTGCACATACCTTAAGCCGGGGAAATGCGGGGGGAAATGCGCTTGGGATGTCTTGGCTTGTGAAGTAGCATCGCAATGTGATTACATTTCGAAAATTCCACAAACAGAATCCCCCCCCTCCCCCTCTTGCACCCCCTCATCCTCAGCCTATCAAATTCGAGCCAAAAAAATCTAATTTTAATGTATTTCAATGTAAGACAGAATTCAGGTTACTCAAATTCTAGCCTAAAAAAATTCATCTTAAAAATTTCAAGCAAACAAATTTGAACCTCTTAAATTCGAGCAGGAAAATGTCGATCTCAAATCCAATTGTAACATCTGGGATACCAGAGAATGTCTAATGTAAATGTCCTTTAAACAGGCTTTGGTAAAACTCAGCTGACTTCGATATCGCGCATTTTGAAGATGGCGTCAGAGGAGGGCAATAACAATACTTATCGGACCGCTGGTCTTATTTGTGTGACAAAGACAACAGTGGACCTTTTTTATTCAGTCCACTATGTTTTCAACTGAAACATACGAATGCTATTCACCTAAAATGGACATTCAAATGTAAATAATACAGAGGTCAAATGATGCAGCTCTAATGATGATGCTATACAATAGTTTTAATTCCCTCAACAAGCAATTCATTTCCAGATGTGATGAGTTGCCATTTATTCTCCAATTAAATTGTTTATAATGATCTCTGGATTGGCCTCGTAAGGTTGCATATGGCAAGCCGTTTTACCATGTATTTCTAAAAATGCACTAGTCACTATTTTGTTACTAGTTCTTATAATTGAGTTACTATTCCAATAGTTACTATTCCAGTTTTAGTAGTAACTATTCATTAGATACTAGTAACTATTCTTTAGTAACTATTCCGATGAGAGGTAGCCGACTCTGATTGCATCAATGTGCAGTGGAATATAGAATGATCATGTGTCCAGGGCCACTTACAAGAATTTAGTTAACTATCTATGTCTAGCCTGATGGCCTGCAGGAAACAAGCTGTTGTGTAATCTGACTGTTTTAGATAGGATGATCCTGTACTGGCGGCATCTGGTGGACCTGAGGGGCTGGAACAGTGTATGGCTCAGAGGGCTGGCATCATCAGCAATGATCTTCTCTGCTGCCCTTTGGTACCTGGTGGGGTAGGTGCCTTCCAGGGGCGGCACTTTTTTGTAAAATGCAGAAGGCATCTATGGTAGCAGTGAAATATAGTCAACAGTTTTTTCAAATCTGGACTTTGTTTGTTTGCCCAAATATGTGCTTGTTGCACAAGGCAGATACTGTCTGTGGAATGCTTTGGAGGATGGTTGTTCAGGGACAGGTGTGATATATAATATCACTTTGATGTTTCTTATTTGTAGCCTAACATGATGAATGTGTGGGCGGGATCAATTCTTCACTCAATATTAGAAAAGTGCATTCCAGCAAAAGTGAACAACCCTGCGCGATTCACACAGACACAACATGTTACACTTCACACACACACACACACACACACTCTCTAACACACACACACACAACATGTTACACTTCACACACACACACACACACACACTCTCTAACACACACACACACAACATGTTACACTTCACACACACACACACACTCTCTAACACACACACACACACAACATGTTACACTTCACACACACACACAACATGTTACACTTCACACACACACACACACACTCTCTAACACACACAGACACAACATGTTACACTTCACACACACACACACACACTCTCTAACACACACAGACACAACATGTTACACTTCACACACACACACACACACTCTCTAACACACACAGACACAACATGTTACACTTCACACACACACACACACACTCTCTAACACACACACACACAACATGTTACACTTCACACACACACACACACACTCTCTAACACACACACACACACAACATGTTACACTTCACACACACACACACACACTCTCTAACACACACAGACACAACATGTTACACTTCACACACACACACACACACTCTCTAACACACACAGACACAACATGTTACACTTCACACACACACACACACACACACACACACACACACAACATGTTACACTTCACACACACACACACACACACACTCTCTAACACACACAGACACAACATGTTACACTTCACACACACACACACACTCTCTAACACACACACACACACACTCTCTAACACACACACACACAACATGTTACACTTCACACACACACACACACTCTCTCTAACACACACACACACACACTCTCTAACACACACACACACAACATGTTACACTTCACACACACACACACACTCTCTCTAACACACACAGACACAACATGTTACACTTCACACACACACACACACTCTCTAACACACACAGACACAACATGTTACACTTCACACACACACACACACACTCTAACACACACAGACACAACATGTTACACTTCACACACACACACACACACTCTCTAACACACACAGACACAACATGTTACACTTCACACACACACACACACACACTCTCTAACACACACAGACACAACATGTTACACTTCACACACACACACACACACACTCTCTAACACACACAGACACAACATGTTACACTTCACACACACACACACACACACTCTCTAACACACACACACACAACATGTTACACTTCACACACACACACACACACTCTCTAACACACACACACACAACATGTTACACTTCACACACACACACACACACACTCTCTAACACACACACACAACATGTTACACTTCACACACACACACACACACACACACTCTCTAACACACACACACACACACACACACACAATCTAACACACACACACACAACATGTTACACTTGCATCTCCTTCTTTCTCAGGTGACTCTCCTACAGGCTGTCAAGACCCCTGAGAATCCAGATCATCGTCAGCCAGATCCCCCCATGTAATAACCATTTTAGCAGATCATTAAATGATCTTTTACAGTATGTATTTGTGCTGAAGAAGGCATGTACTGAGTATCTTTGGAAACCAACTTTTCATTTTGCTGTTGTTTTTACAGGTGTGACCCTGAGTGATCTTGTCGGCAGAGGTTCACTGGCAATGGTCCAAACTGTGGGAAACTTCAACACGGTGCAGATGGTTAAACAAGTGGGTGGGGCTATGGGCATTCAGAAATAACTATACTCAGTCCTACAATCTGAAAGTTGTTGGTGAGAAGGATCAGACTGAAACTTAACTTAAAGGATACAAGCATACATAACAATGGATGAAGAAAATTGTTAATCTAACCCTGAGAGTTCTCTGGATGTGGGCATATAGGTGAGATCTTTTAAACCCTCCTTTTAAACCCCCCTTTTAAACCCCCATACAATCATAATTCACTTGCTTTTAATGCTCAAATGAACAGAGCACAGTCCAAACATTTTGAGACAGTCTTGCATGCGGGTTGTAGGAGCCACATACAAAATAGGTACTTGTTAAGTACTCTTCATGTAATCTTCTTATTGACAAGAGTATATTATAGGGTACTTGTATTATTTTATGTAATTCATCACAGTGTTGTGTGTTTCTCCAGACAAAATACACCTGAGAAACACATAATATCAGCTTTAATACAGCAGTTGGAAATCAACAAGTACAGAGCTCTGGGGTTGTCTACGTTTCCCTACCCACAACATGGTTTTGGGTTGGTTCACGAAGTCCAACTGACTATCTGTCCCTGCCCCAGCTTATATTATACAGTGCAGTGAGATAAAAAGATGAATAGAGGGTTGAGCTTTCTCATGCATCAGGGAGGTGTTCTTGCTGGCGCGTCCCACCTGCTCGGGTGCCGTCTCAGCCCGGTTTCAAGGTTGCTTCTGAAATGAAGAGATTAAGACACCAAATACAGCCTGTTCCCCACACCCTGTGTGAGACACAATGTTTAAGCCTGAGCAAACTTCTAAGTTCATAAGACATAACTTTAAGCACAATACATAACTTTAATAAGCACAATATATTATTTACTGCTCACCAAATGATCAACATTACATATGCAGAGTGTAAATTATGACGGACAAAATATTTCCTTTTTTGTGAAGGCTGCAAACTCATTACCTTGGAACTGTTTCCTCCAGATCTTCTTTTGGCGAGTCATACTTGATCATGGGCGGAGACTAGACAGTGAGACTTCTTCCGGATAACAACAGATAGACTACAGAGAGACTCAACCAGAGAGAAACAAGCTTCCAGAGACTAGACACCAGACAGGACCCTAAGAGACCAGACAGAGAACAAAGAGAGACCTGAGCTATGGAGACACATCAGTGTGACACCTGTGGGAAGAGCCTTTCCTCATCCAGTAATCTCAAGAACCACATGAAGATCCACTCTGAAGAGAAGCCCTACAGCTGTGACCTCTGTGGTAAAACCTTTAGCAAGGCTGGCAATTTCAGAATTCACAGCATGATCCACACTGGAGAGAAGCCCTATAGCTGTGACCTCTGTGGGAAAACCTTTAACAGGGCAGGTACTCTCACTCCTCACAGCAGGATCCACATTGGAGAGACGCCCTACAGCTGTGTCCTCTGTGGCTACAGTTGTAAAACAAACAGCAATCTGAAAAGCCACATGAATATTCACTCTGGAGAAAAACCATACAGCTGTGACCTCTGTGGTAAAACCTTTAACAGGGCAGATACTCTCACTCTTCACAGCAGGATCCACACTGGAGAGAAGCCCTACAGCTGTGACCTCTGTGGTAAAACCTTTAGCAAGGCTGGCAATTTCAGAATTCACAGCATGATCCACACTGGGGAAAGGCTTACAGCTGTGACCTCTGTGGGAAAACCTTTAGAAAGGCTGACCATTTAAGAGCTCACAGCAGGATCCATACTGGGAAAAAGCCCTACACTTAGCCATGCTGGTAGTTTCAGCATTGTGTAGGGTTGGATGTAACAATGTGACTGTTCTGTTCAACGAGTCAGTCATCTCTTGAATATGCCCCACCTGCATGGTTATGTGTATGGCACAGTGGTACAGTGAGAGTGTTGGGAAAAAATACATGCAAGCAGGGGTTAAATTGTGATTTTCTATGTTGGGGGGTTCTGACCGAGGGGCAAATTTCACAAATCTTTAGTGGATTATTCTGTAAATAACAGGCATGAAAACGGCTCCGTCCCGGACAGCCCCGGCCCAATTTAACCTCTGTGTACAGCCATGATATTTACGGTAACTGAATAACGAAAGTGTGGATTAAATTTAGCATGAAATTATGTTTTGTGTAAAATTACAACAAACAGGGGAAACATTCATGTGTAAATAAGAATTACTCACCAAAAAGCACAAAAGTGTCTGAAGAGCCTGAGAAAATCTACTGAGAAAGCTTACAAAAGTTTTCGAGTTACTATTCACCTACCTGTTCAGAAGAAATGTGAATTATCTCTGTAATGTTTCATTGAAGTATGAATATACACCATTGTGACGTTTTTGTACGTCACATCATGTGTAGCATTCGCACATACTTGTATACAGATAGAACGCATGAAACGCATGAAATAAATACATAAATATTCCTCATTAGAAATGTGTATTACACACAAGCATGTATATAGCTCAGATGACTCCAATAAATCATACGCAAACAAATGCCCAGTATAAGAGATAGCCCCAAAAACATTGCGGGTAGACAAAACATGAAGCATACATTGGGAAAAACAAATAAGTGCCAATGGGTGTAACCAGAAGAGCATGTAGTTCAACACATTTCAATTGAACAACATGATCCTCGAAAGTGTTGTAGTGGCCTGGGTTTCTTGGGGTGAAAGTGGCCTGGTTTGGATGAAAGTGGCCTGGGTTAGTAAATGTGTTCCCGAAAATCATCGTGGAACCAACGTGCAGTACTAAATGAAAACAAGAAAAGGTCCAAATTAAGTTAGTCAGTTTTATTTGCAGTAGCCTATAATATATTATTCAACAATACAGTCTACAACATTACAGCACATAGGCCTACTACTGTATGCGTAACTGTACTACAGAGGTAATAGTTTCTCGGAGCAGATTGTGGTTGATGAGAAAATGATTACATTTAACACCGAACCCCCACACATCAGAAAGACCACAATATATTTGTTTGATAAGACCACAAAGCGGTTAGCTACACAAGCAGAAAGGACTTCCATAAAAAAGTTTCGAAAATTATTAGGTTTTGAAAATATTTTGTCAACCTATCCAAACCTTTTCACGACACAAAACAGGTTTTGTTATGTACGAAGCAGATTGTGCTTCGATTATGGTGACCACCAGGTGGCACCTCCTGTATAAATTCGAGTTCCTAATAAACCAGACTGGTTAAGTTGTAGAACAAGCTACAAGGTTTCGTGTCCCTCTCTGTGTGTGCATGTGGATGATTGCATCTAGTAAGAACCACAGGGAACATGACAGGTTTTCTTTTAACTTTTTTTCTTGCTGCTTTCTGCCTTGCTCCGTGGTAGCGTCGTAGACTAGCTTACATTTGTTGTGCGTTAAGTAAGAAGAACAGATATTTGTGTATAAAGTGTAAGGAGTGAAGGTAAAAAGTTGTCAGAAAATAAATATTGAAGTAAAGTACTGATACCAGAAAAATCTACTTAAGTACAATACAATTCCCATCCTTTCTGATTCGGTTGTGCAAACACAAACCCAGCCTCATTCTAACCTCTTAGAAAAATATCTGCAAGATATGACACACAACCTATGACGACTCCACAAGAAATACACAAAAGTTCTGTGAACCAACACGTTTAGAAAAAACACTTAAACACATTTAAGTATATGAAGAAGACCACTGTGCTGAAGAGGTAGTGCTTCTGTGCTTGTCGATGCCTCTGGCCACTCCCCCCCAGTACCCAGGTTCTCTCTGGCCTCCTGCCCCTCCTATCACCTTCCTCTGGTCATCAGATCTCTCCTCCAGCTCCACCGTCTCCACCTCCTCCAGATGGGGGTCCCTCTCCTGTGCTGTTCCCCCAGCTGAGCTCAGGATCTGGGGGTCCCCATCCCCCCCCCGCTGGAGTCCTGGCTCCCCTTGCTGTCCAGGTCTCCTAAGAAGCCCACCAGAATGGACTCCAGCAAGCTGAAACCAACCATGAAGAAGATTGTGCTGCAGTGAAGAGCTGGGGGCACAGACAAAGATAACAGTCACCAAACCACAGAAGAAGCTCAGATTGCATTTTCAAATTCAGATTCATCTTTGAGTGTTTCATTGGCTGTGACAGGGCGGCCATTTTAGGCTTGACCTCTGACCTATGAGTGGCAGCTTGTCTGCGGCGGAGGGCAGGATGTCGTTGAGGATGAGCAGCAGGACAGAGATGGAGAGCAGGATGGTGATCTTACGTTGTGAGAGCCAAACTGTGACGTCAGGAAGTGTTTTGATGCCGAGGGATCCAACTTCCGCTGCTGAGGTTCTGTCATTTCTAGGTGGCGGCCATATGAGATTGTCCATCAAGTCCACGACGTCCCAAAGTCCAGTTTAGACTACACATTTTGTCAAGTTTAAATTGTAACAATATTTCTAGGAGTCTTTCTGTGTATATTTTGTGCGTGACCATTCATTTTATACTTTCCTTTATCAGACTCCCAGAAAAAGACACTAGTCCATCTCCACTACAGCAAGCCCACATGAAGCAGTGCAGTAATAATCATCAAGTAGTTACCATCAAAAAGCAATACCAAATGAAACACAAAATGATAACTTTATTGAGAACATTTAGTCAAGCATCTGTGATATGAAAAAAAAGTGTAGTGAGAGAGAGAGAGAGAGAGAGAGAGAGAGAGAGAGAGATCGTGAATGTGTGTGTATGTGTGTGTGTATTTCTACATGATATCTGTGTAGTAAAAGAGAGAGAGCGAGAGCGAGAGAGAGAGAGAGAGAGAGAAAGGGGGAGAAAGACAGAGAGAGTGAATGTGTGTGTATGTGTGTGTGTAAGGGTGTTGTGTAACTGATGATGTCATAAGTGTGTATGTCTACATGGTCTCTGTGTAGTGAAAGACAGAGAGAGAGAGAGAGAGAGAGAGAGAGAGAGAGAGAGAGAGAGAGAGAGAGAAAGAGCATGGGTATTCATGCGTGATGTTTGTTAAACATCTGAACAACAGCCGCATACAAGTTTGCATGACAGCCACTGGAGAAACCTGTGAATCATAAGAAAAAACATCAAATGTAATCTGCCATACCACTACACATTCTCTCATCCTTACAATGAGGGTCTTGCTGTCTTCACCCACGTTCTACTACCCACTCTCTCTCTCTCTCTCTCTCTCTCTCTCTCTCTCTCTCTCTCTCTCTCTCTCTCTCTCTCTCCATTTAGCCTTTCTGCCATCTGCCCTCACCTCTTTCCCACATTCTTCTTTTTCTTTTTCTCCTCCTTGACGTCTTGATGTTCGTCAGTGAAGTCCAACACAGGCGTTGGTTTGACGTAAGACTGGGTCTTATACCGAGTCTTTTTCTTCTCCCTTTTGGCAGACCTTGTCTTCTCCCCTTTGCCAGACTTCTTCTCTTCCGTCATATCCTGAAAGCAGAACACATGCTTACATGGAAGAATCACTGAGCTGAGAAAAATGTAAGCAGTGAAATCATGGTTCTTTTCCAGCCTCATTAGTCCGCAATTTATACAGTCAATTATTGTGCAAATTGGGATTTATGCTTTAACAGTGAATATCATCATATATTTTCCTATGATGATAATGACCCACCTGCTGGAGCAGCTTCTTTGCCTTAGCGCTCAAGTTCTGGATCGGCGCCAGACGAGAGCGGGCCGGCAGAATCTCAGGCCACGCGGGAGTCGCCACTCTAACCGTGACAGGGTCGAGAGGAGGAGTCAGAGGGGGGGATTCCACGGTGACACCGTCGAGAGGAGGAGTCAGAGGGGGGAATTCCACGGTGACACCGTCGAGAGGAGGAGTCAGAGGGGGGGATTCCACGGTGACACCGTCGAGAGGAGGAGTCAGAGGGGGGTGATTCCACGGTGACACCGTCGAGAGGAGGAGTCAGAGGGGGGGATTCCATGCCGTCTTCAATGCTGGGGACAAACGGGACCACAAGAGTGGTCTCTGTCTCAGAGAGATCCTGGGGACACACAGAAGACATCACCTTTTGGCATGTGCGACCAGGGATCTTTCGATGGTGTCTTTAGGATGATAATTAACAAACAGTGCCATGCCATACCTTAAATCAAACATTAGCTGAATAAATGAATTTGTACAGTCTCTGTACTGATTACTTACGAAGCGTTGGAAGGAGGACTTGTCTTTCTGTGGGGGTTGGACCTGTGGTGGGGAAGGACACACCTCGGGTGGTTGTACCCTCTCCGCGCAGGCCCTGCAGGCCATGCGCAGCCTCTTAACCTCTCTCTTCCAGTTCTCCAGGCCCGCCAGATTAAAGTCATCTCTGCAGTCCTTCTCCACCACATCGACCAGCGCATTCAAGTCCTTGGTGATCTGCAGATACCTCTGTGCCTGAATAATCCAGACCCTTCTCCCTCTGGCGTTATAGACCAGTCTTCTCAGAGACGCACCCATCAGGCCTTTTCCCTGGCTCTTCGCACGAGACATCTCTTTGAAGTACTCGTTGGTGGCCAGCATCTCCTTCTTTGTTTTCACAAAGTCCTGTTCCAGGACAACCAGGTGTCTTCTTTGGAACCTTATGGCGACCATTTCGCGGTACAGCCTGTCGCGCGCGCTCTTCTCATCATGTATGGTGGGGTGCACGTCGTTAGTGACGCAAGGCTTGGTCACGGCTCTCATAGAGGAAGGAAGAGGGGCCTGGGCTTCGTAATCCATGACATGATTCTAGGGAGACCAAGAGTAAAGTACATGTAGAGTACAATGTGCTGGAACAGGGCAGAGAGGAAAATGTGAAATATTCCAAATTCCAAACATATGGCGAGGGAGGTCAGGTGGGTCAGATGGCTGAGCGGTTAGGGAATTGGGCTATTAATCAGGAGGTTGCCAGTTTGATTCCTGGCTGTGCCAAATGAAGTTGTGTCCTTGGGCAAGGCACTTCACCCTACTTGCCTCAGGGGAATGTCCCTGTACTTACTGTAAGTCACTCTGGATAAGAGCGTCTGCTAAATGACTACATGTAAATGAGGGAAAAGCTGATTCAGCACTAACAGAAAAAGCCAATTCATTGACCTTTTGTCACACACATACACATACCAGGCGTTTATCCGGAAGTGGATTCTGCTGGCGGTCACGGTCCTCGTCAGACTGTGAGTCAGATGGAAACATATTGTTCACACATCTTCAAAATGAAATGTACCTTGATGCTTTTGATGCACAAACTGACCAGAAAATCTCCCTCGCTGACTGAACGTAGTGAAAGGTCATCATAATCGTCCGTCTGAAGGATAGCGTTCCCGCCGCGTTCAACTTCCTATATTAGAGACACACAGTCACTCAGAGGTATTTGACCATTTTTGCTGTTTAACCATTTATGTTGATGTAAAATAAGGATCTTACCAATTCGGTGTCATCCCTTTCACCTATTGCTACCATACTGACCACAACATCTGTATCGTCAAGGGAACGGAGAGAAAGATCATCCCGATTTTTCAAATCCCTTTCTACCTCTTGGATAGTTGTTCCATCAACTTCCTACATTAGAGACACAGTCACTCAGAGGTATTTGACCATGTTTGCCGTTTAAGTTGATGTAAAATAAGGATCTTACCAATTCGGTGTCATCCCTTTCACCTAGGCCTATGGCTATGGATAAACTATACTGACCACAACATCTGTCTCTTCAAGTGAACGGAGAGAAAGATCCTTTCGTTTCGTTTCCACCTCTTGGATAGTTGTCCCATCATGGTCAACTTCCTACATTAGAGACACAGTCACTCAGAGAGGTATTTGACCAGGTTTGCTGTTTAAACATTTAAATTGAAGTTGATATAATAAGGCTCTTACCATTTCTTCAGCGTCCACTTCTCTTACCAGTATCCGTTTGGATCTCTTTCCACTGTCCCCACGACAGAGATCAAGATCATCAAACTGTGTCAGAGATAGATCGTTAGTTTTCATAAATAAAATCTCTGAAAACCAGTGCATTAGGCTGCATAAGTGTTATTTGAGAGGAGCTGACCTGACTGGAAGAGTTTGGTGTCGGCATGGCTGATATTGACGGTATACTGCATAAACGAAAGTGTGGATTAGCCTACATTTAGAATTACATCATGTTTTACGTGTAAGATTACAATAAGTAGGGGAAACATTAATGTTTAAATAAGAATTACTCACCAAAAAGCACAAAATTGTCTGACGAGCCTGAGAAAATCTTCCGAGAAAGCTTAAAATAGTCTTCAATTAAGTTACTATTCACCTACCTGTTCAGAAGAAATGTGAAGTAGCTCTGTAATGTTTCATTTAAGTACGAATATACACCATTGTGACGTTTTTGTACGTCACATCATATGTAGCATTCGGACATACTTTTTATATAGACCGTATGTCCGTAAAATAAATATATGTCAATATTCCTCATTAGAAATGTGTATTACACACAAGCATGTAGCTCAGATGACTCCAATAAATAATACGCAAACAATTCCCTCTATGCAAACTACAACATTCGATAATTGTTAATTGGTCCATCTGCACTACGTTTTCCGTCATGCAGGACAGATTTGATTTTGAAATCCATACAGCCCAGGCAGCAGTCCTTTACAGTTTTTTACAATCGCTATGACGGTTTTTTCAATAGCTTTAACAAGTTTCCTAAACTCTTAACACAGTTACTACAACATCCGTCTGTGTTGGCTATACAATTACAGTTTTTTACAGCCGCTAACAAGCGCTTACCTATACTTCGGATACTTTTTCTAAACTCTTAACGCAGACTGACACCTACAAAACACGATTGGCCAAATGGATAATTTTCTTCTCAAAAACACATTTTGTTAAATATATACTAACTCTCCATTTCTCTGCACACACTGACTTTACCAAAACACTGGAAATATGACTCAAAATGAAATTATTCTGTCATATAATAACACTTGTTTTCACTTCACAAGGTACATGCAGTCAAGTACACCAGGTTTCAAAATACTGGCTATTGTTGACATTATAAAAACTGCAGAGACTTATGTTTCAGGTATTTGCAGGCAAAACATGCAATCCACCTTTTACACTAAATTTCTTGGTTGGGAACTGTATGTCCACATGTACAATAATGTTCAAATTCAAACATATTTCAGTGTTTTTCCTTACTGTTTACTAAAGGAAGTACAGTAGAAACACAATATACAGTAATAGAACAGAAAACGTTTTACAGTAATGCTTCAGTGAACAAAATATCCATGACACACATTCCGTAAAAAACAAAACAGCAACTCACGAATTTCATCACTGACTACTGTTTTTGCAGCCCTTGGAATGCCACCACCACTCATTCTTACACCTCTACCTTGCCCTCTCCTTAGGCCTGCTCTTCTCCCCATCCCTGCTCCTCTCACTGCTCCTCTCACTGCACCTGCACCTCCTTCTGCATCTCTTACTGAATGCACCTCTCCCTCCATCTCTCACTGGGCCTGCTCTTCTCCCTGGGCCCCTTGCTCTTCCTCTTCCTCGTCCAGACATTAGTGTTTGAATTTTTCTGTTTCCAAAAACATCACTCCTCAAAGTCCTTCTTTTATAGTAATTGAAGGAAATAACCCCTGCCAGTCTAAGCCAGACTGGAATCAGCTGTGGTTGGCCCACTTTACCCAACATAAATCAGCTGTGTGTCAATTTTACAGTTTTCTTTTTTTCATTTTTTTTCAGCTGAGATATGTTGTTTTTGAACTAATATCATTGCAGAAGCAGATGTTTTTATACTGTATCTAAGGTTTGGATAATTGTTTTTGCTATTGTGGAATGTTGTGTGTTAACATTTGTAAATACTACACAAACAATCCAGCATTTTGTTGGGAGGTATAGCTTGTCTGTTAAGAAAATGTAAGCGTTGTAGAAATGTGTTTACTGACTGCATATTGTGTGAAAAAGACATGAAATATGTGAATTGTATGGCCAAAAAAGACTGATGCTGTGCTAATTGTATTTAGAGTTTGGAAAATGTGACTACTGTTGGACAAATGCTTGTTAGCGACTGTAAACAACTGTAATCAGAAGGGTTTTAATATGTTCATCAAAGAGACTTTTGTCATTTGGATAATATGCAATGCAAGTATGTTAGTAAGTACATTTTATTTATAAAGCACACTCTTAACAAAAAGGCTGACGAGGTGCCGAACAAAAGCACAAAAATAATAATACAAATAGCCTACATAAAAAAAAATATAAAATACATAGTAAAACTAAATACCAAACTTTCTTTTATTACAAGTCTTTGGGATGTCAAAGCATCATCTCTCAATCAGAGTACACAAAAACGTAATCAAAATTATGCAAACTTACGTAACACATTATTTAAGTTTTAGAGTTGGTCACTTTGGATGGACTTGGGTAAAAAAGCTAAAAGATTGTGGTGGATTTACAATTTGTATCAAAAAGTCCACTTCAGCCCTATCAAGAGTAGAGATTGGAATGTTTTAAATACATTTAACACTGAAAATAGACTAATTTGGCAAACTATTTTTCATCAATAACACAAAGTGAACTGGTCTGGCTGTAAAGTGACCTTTGGGTTTTGGTTCAAATCTGATCTACACATATTCAACCGCGTTGCTAAAAACAACTTAGGTTGTGTGCATTATGCACACCAAGGGCTTGAGGTTTCATTATACATGCATGGGACATGTCCCACCCACTGCCAATCTGTCCCCCACTTTTGTTACGAATCGTATATCTAAACGCAGTTATTAAAAGAAGCCATCCCACCCGCATTTAAAAAACAAACCTACGCCATCATTGCTATCAATAGATGTATATTCAGCCACGACTCACTGATTCTCAATCGGACTTATCTCTGAACTCAAAACAGAAAGCACCCAAAACACCCAGCGCTGAGCGTGACCTTTGACCCCTACGAGGTTGTGGCCGGGGTCGGCCTCACTCCCCCCGGTACACCACGATGTTCTTGTCCGTCTCGTGGATCTTCACCTCGTAGAGGAGGCCATCAGGGATGACCGTGCACAAGCTGTCCCAGATGAACACTGCCACGTTCTCTGTTGTGCTGCGTGGACAGTCACACAGTCACTTTTATGTTTATAATATGATGCTAATCTGATCCATAAATATGATCGGGTTTGGGGCAAAAAACTGCCCTGAATAAGACGGTGCATGGTTAAAAACGTGGTTATAACTTCAATAGATCTTTGCTTGGTTATAATTTATTCCATGGCTATGATTTGGTAAATAACCATGTATAGGGTTAGGGTTAGCATGGTTATCAGCATGGTATAACATGGTTATCTCCCCTCTGTCTGCTTTTCCTTGTTCTCTTGTTGCAGGATGGTGGACTGGGGTGAGGAGTTTGTTACTGTGATCGGACACAGAGAGAGAGGAGAGGAGAGAGAGAGAGAGACAGATACACACCTGACTACATCAGCAAAGTATGGGACATCCCTGTCCAAGTTCTTGTGATCCAGTGGAATCATGATTACCTCCTGAAGGGAAAAAACGAATGGATGTATTATTTGATTTAAGAATGAGTGCAAGGAGATTGAATAAAATGAGTGAATAGCCTATACATTCAAATTGAGTCCATGCATGTCAACTCACCTCAATGTACTTTTTTAGATCTGTGAGGTTCATGACCATGCCAGTGTGACGGTCGATCTGTGGACAGACGAAGAGAGGCTGTGAATAACTGTGTGTGTCTCTTTATCATGTGAGAGGGTGACTACATGCTTGACTGTAAAAAGAAACTTACTTTTCCTCGCACAGTCACCTCCACTAAAAACAGAAACGTTTGTAGACAGGTTAATACATGAATACTACAAGCAGCCTAGGTGTTTAATAGTGACGTTTTTAATATTAATATTATGTTTAATAATAGATTGTAAACTAACCCTTTGTCTGACTGACCTTTGTAATTGTGTCCATGTCCATTGGGATTGTTGCACTTTCCAAATACACTCTTGTTCTCCTCGTCGCTCAGACATTTACTGTGGAGGAGACAAGGGTCAGAACAATATTTAGAAATTATTCCAAGTACTTGTTGTTGCCACAGTGCAACAGTTTAATACGAAAGTAGCCTACTCTAGTCCTTAGTAGGCCGGGATTATTTATTTATCGCAAGAGGACTACAAATCCCATCAGTTTCCGGAATCAAGCAACAGGTTATGACCAGACGTACGACGAAGCCCACTACACTTTAACTGATTGAAATAGAAAGTAACGGGAACATAATATTGTCAGACCCCCGTTAGGAAAACATCTTATAATGTTATTGTTACGAGATCCGCTTCGAAGTCAGAACTACATTATCTCGACAATCCTGACAATAACGCACGACGTTACACGTCTGGAGTGTTACATTAGCATCCCACTAAAATCTCTGTTTTCAGTCGTACGATTCAGTCAACGTTTCATCTACCATAAAATAATTTCTCGCCGCGGTTATTAAATCACAACGTGGGCTACCTGTGCAGTCGATGGCAAGCGCTGAAAGATTGTACTCGTGTGATGTATCCAATACGCTCCGCCACATCCTTTCCAGTGCATGATTTGGCCATGATTGCAATATAGAATATAATAGCCACTAATATATAATATAATAGTCAATATTGGTTATAGCATACACACACAACAGCGACTATAACTGATAATCTTCTCAGCTGTCAAGCACCCTAGGTTATGCCTACTGCACGTATGAATAATCATGTCTCCGCCCCTCGGTTGGGTTTACTTTGCACAGTGGGTATTGGTTCACATAGGCCTATGTGTGTAAGGGTCCATAATAAATAATTTCCCCAAAGTAGGCTACGCAATTGAATCTCCCAAAGATCACAGAAATTAACGTGAATTGAAATCCCCGTGAGCCAATAGTCACAATAACCGATCGTAATCATGTTTAGTGCTTTCTTAGGTTTTTTTCTATATTAAAATAAGTCACAGACCAGGATTAGGCTATTTACTGATCTAAAATTGGTTTTAGTTAAAGGTTTTTATACTTGATTGAAGACGCTTAAACTGAGTGTGACCATCTTTCACGTGCAATTTAATCAGAAGGGTTTTAATATGTTAATCAAAGAGACTTTTGTCATTCGGATCACGAAGATAAAATGCAATGTAAGTAAGTTAGTAAGTACATTTTATTTATAAAGCACACTCTTAACAGCAAGGCTGGCCGAGGTGCCGAACAAAAGCACAAAAATACAAATACATTAAAAAAACTATAAAATACATAGTAAAACAAAATATTAAACAGTCAACAACAGCAAAACAAGTAAAGTCAACTCAAGTAGTGGGAAACGCCAGTACATACAGGTGGGTCTTAAGCCTGGATTTAAAAACAGACAATGAAGGCCCTGCCTATAGACAGGGGAAGCTGAGTCCACAGCCTAGGACCAGCAACTGCAAAGGCCCTATCACCTGTGCGTATACAGCATGATCGGGGAGTATCCGTGAGTATCACAGGTGATAGGGCCTTTGCAGTTGCTGGTTAAACACTTTCAATAATGCTGATTCGGTGCTATGGTGAGCTGAGAACCCTGATTGCAGAGGTTAAACAATGTCTGATGACTTAAAAAAGGAAGTAGTTGAGATAACACAACTTTCATAAATAATTTAGATAGACAACTGACCAGTCAGACCTTCGTAACTTTTGTAACATTTCCAACATTACAGAAAATACTATCGGCTCTGTCAGGGCCGCCAAGCCTTTAAGCAGAATTGATTTGGGGGCCCCTCGGTGACCCTGTATTATATATATATAATACATATCATTTTCAAATTGAGCTATAAATTCATGTGCTCTTGGGGGCCCTCTGGTGGCCACGGGGGCCTACGCAGCCGCTTAGTTTGCTTATGCCTTGGGCCGGCTCTGGGTTCTGTCCAGTCATCAGAGAGACATTTAACACAGGACATAGTCCCCCAGGGTATAATAGTAAAACACTTAGGTAACTAACTAAAGCCAATTTAATCAGGCTATCCAACAAGATCATAAGGCTCCCCTGCTGTTGCCTGGTAAGCCTGGTAAAGTCTAGCACTTTTAGAATAAGAATTAAAAGAACGTACATGCCCGTTCTACGAGCAGGTTACGCGTTGTGGTTGCGATAATCCTGCTTCTTCGGTCTCCAGCTGTGTGTGTTTAGGCCATCAAGTCTGAGGTCAGTGCTACCTCCATGGGACTATGATTCATCCAGATTATCCCGACCCATGGCCATCAAATTAGGATTTATAGAGGAGGCCTCTGGTCTCAATGGTGTGAGCGTTCAGAGGACGGACTGTCGTAGCTTGGCGAGGTCACGGCTGAGAACTTCTCGTCACGGTGAACAGACGAATAGGAGAGGTGGGAGAGGAGAGCTACGAGGAGGGAAAGAAAAAGAGGAAGGAAAAAATAGAGAAAGACAGGGTAAAAGAGAGAAGGATAGATTCAAAAAGTGATCGAGAAAAAAAGAAGAAAACAGCAGGCAGAGAGAGAGAGTGAAGAGATGGGCAACAGCAAGAGTGGAGCTCTGTCCAAGGACTTGTTGGAAGACCTGAAGCTGAACACGATGTACAGCGAGGAACAACTGTGTACATGGTACAAGCACCTAACACACACATACACACACACACACACACCACACAAGCGTACACACACCAACATATCATGGACTCTACTGCATATCGAGTCTCTTTGTGTCTCCTCCCATCCGCTTGCAGGTACCAGACCTTCCTGAAGGAGTGTCCGAGCGGGCGCATAAGCAGACAGCAGTTTGAGACCATCTACGCCAGCTTCTTCCCCGACGCCGACCCCAAGGCCTACGCCTGCCACGTCTTCAGAAGCTTCGACTCAGACAGGTACCGCTTCGGTCAGCAACCGATTCAAAAACCGATTCGTTCACGCGATCGATTCAGTTTGATTCATTCGTAATGTCAATCACATCCACCTACACGGCTGGCTACGGCTGGTTTTGTTTATTGTTTTGACTGCGAGACTGTAAACCTCGTCGAATGTGAAATAGTGACGGCACGCTGGACTTCAAGGAGTATATCGTGGCCCTGCACCTGACCTCGTCAGGAAAGACCATCCAGAAACTGGAGTGGGCGTTCAACCTGTACGACGTGGACCGCAACGGCAGCATCACCAAGAACGAGATCCACGAGATCGTCAAGGTTAGAGGCTGTTTTACCGGAAGTGGTTGTTTGTGAGTGTTCGGCGTTGTTTGGTCGTGTGTTGAACTAGGTTGCATGGATGTTTGATTTATCCTACGGGAATGGGTCAGTATTTATTGATGTGAATGTCAAACAAACTTGAGTGTTGCGGTGCGTGGTCGCCCTGGGTGTCATGGATGTTGGCTTTGGTGTCATCTAGGAATTCTGTCGTGGAGGGAGCCAGGACTTCATTAACATGTTATGCAAAAAAATAATACAAAAATATAATAAATTGGAACAGACTCACTTTAGTAGTAATATGGCGTATTAGTGCATCCGAGTAATAATAGAAAATACCAAATTCTTGAAGTGCTTTTGGGTACAGCGCAACCAATACACTGATCCCTTAAGATTTCCCCGCAGTCAATCTTCAACATGATCTCCAAGGAGGATCAGAAGAACCTTCCAGAAGATGAGAACACTCCGGAGAAGAGAACAGATAAAATCTGGGACTTCTTTGGAAAGAAAGAGAACGGTAGGTGGACGGTCGTCATCATGAGCATCTCATCTTCATTTGTGATGTCACTCACTTAACGACTGTTTGTGATACATCTCTAAATGAATATTTTGGGTTGTGGTGTTTGTTGTAACTTAATGACTCTTTTTCTGTGTTATTTGGACCTCTAAATGAATCACCAATGGTGTTCATCGAATCTCTTAATGAATCCGATGTGTTGTTTTTCACCCCTTCAAATTAATCAGTTGTAGAGTTTGTCATACGTCGAAATAAATCGGTTGTAGAGTTTGCCATACCTTTAAATTCATTAATTGTAGACTTTGTCATTCCTCGAAATGAATCCCTTGCGGCAGTCGTCATATCTGTAAACGAATCAATCGTGGCGTTTGTTGGATCTCTAAAACGAATCCCCGGTGATGTTCTTTGTATCTGTAAATGAATCAGTTGTGTTTTTCTGGGCTCCAGACAAGATATCGGAAGGGGAGTTCATCCAGGGAGTGATGGCCAACAAGAACATCCTCAGACTCATCCAGTTTGACGAACCCCAGAAGGTCCAGGACAGGCTAAAGGAGAAGAAGCACTAGCATTACTACTTTATTCATATAATAATACTATTTATATCGTAGAATAATTGTTAATAGCTGTAATATTTGTTCTTTTTTGTTCATAGAATATTTGTGTCTGTCTGGTTTGGATCCAGTGTCTTTCTTGAAGGAGGACTCGGTACTTGCGCGAATGTTTGTTTATTTTTGAAGCAGTTTTACTTCACACCTAGTGTGTCTTAAAAATACGACAGCTTTGCCAGGTACTGTACAGTATGAATTTAGCTTATATATGGTGTAACATCAACCTATATACTGGAGTCGTACGAAAACCTTTTCATCACTATATGCTCTATAAATGACAAATATAATATATACCCATCTCATCACGTGATTGTTACTTTAACACATTTCCTTTCCAAATACGAGACTATAAAGTAGCATAGTATTTACATTTGAACAACAAAGACATATTTTACAATCATCTGTTCGTCGTGTTTGTATATTTCTTCTTTTGTGTATAAAGGTGTGCCATTTCCAATCGTTATTTACATTGTTTTGTACTTGGTTTTAACACTACCTAATAGAACGAAGTACACATTACACTTGACGGTAAATACTGTCTGCAGAACGGGCGGTACAAAAACACAACGTGAACATTCTACTGTAGATCTTCACTGGTACGCAACGGTATACAAATGCACATTACATGATCACTATTCATAGAAAGAGTCAATTCCTGTCAAGTGGGTTTAGGGTCCATCACTACAGTGGCTCCACTCCAGTCACCTACAAGTGGCTGTAGGTGACACAGAAGTCAGAGATAGTCTGGGTGAAGAGATAGAGGGACGGATGGAAGAAAGATGAAAGGATGGAGAGACAAGACAAGCCTCAGAACTCGCTCTCCTCCAGTATCTCCTCCATGGTTTCTCCCAGGGTAATCTCTCCGTCGCTACTGGACAGACTCTTCCTGGCCAGAAACTCCAGACTTGTCGTGTCCCTCCCCCTCCCTCTCCCCCTCCCCTGCTGGCCCCCTTTATCTCCTCCCCAGCCTCCTTCTCCTCCTCCTCCTCCTCCGTCTCTCTGTGTGGCCACCTGTAGCAGGTGGCAGTGAGTGGGGGCTCCGCCCTCCTCGTACGATTCGCTCTGCTCCGATCCGTGTGGGCGGCGGCCTCGGGAACACTTCCACAGGTGTTTGAGGGGAGCGCCTCGGAAGCAGCTCCTGACCTGGAAGTGGTTGGTGAACAGGAAGAGCTGCCAGCGCTTCTTCAGCTCAGTCTGGACCTGGACAGACAGGGAGGAGGGCGGAAAGTGCCTCACGTTGGTTTGTATAATGTACACAAGTGTTTTATCAACGTGGCTGAATATACATGTATTGTTAGTTTTCAAATGTGGGTGGGACAGCTTTTTATAACTGAGGATGTGGCCGTATGTTTGTTTGTTTTGGTTGCCGTTAAATGTAATTTTCTTTGTCGCATTTGTAATGAAACCCACGACCCCTGGTCACACCTCGTAAAAACGCAGAACGGATCATGTCGTTCGCGTGATTCTGTGTCGGTGAATCAGACTGTGTTCATGCTAATGTAGAGTCTGTCTTCTCACCTCTCCATTGGCGAAACAGTACAGCACAGCTACCAGGAATCCCTGTCAGAGATCCAGAGTGTTACCACACAACACACGCACGTACGTTCAGGAAACACTCACATTGTTTCGAGTCACTTTGAGGTTGAATACCTTTGCATCTAACTATATTTGAATCCCGAAATTAAAACGATGGGACAAAAGGTGAAAATGTGTTTTGTTTGTTTGTGGGATAACACTGACATCACAATGGAGGAAAACCATAAAAGTACTGTTGCCCTGATTTCCCCCTTCCAGCCCTGGATGTGCTCCTCTCACACCTGGAAGGAGCTAAGCGTCAGGTTGAAGAAGTTGCGCACGTAGCGTCCGTCGCCCTTGACGCACTCGTCTATGAACATGGCAAACACCATCTCGTGGAGCCCCAACAAAGGGATCAGAACCAGGGTGGCCCGGGCCAGGCTGATGGGGGAAAAGGGGCGTGCAGGGAAGGGAAAGGTGAGGGGAAAGAGGAAAGAGAGAGGGTGAGTAGGGGTGGGTTTGTGGAATTGGGGCAGGGGGTCATGGGGGGAGAGGGAGAGGGAGGGAGGTTGAGGTGAACGGAAGGGGGGAAGGGAAAGAGGAGAGGGACAAGAGGCAGACACATATACTGTCTTGAGCTACAAATAACGGACACATAGATCACCGTACTGTATCGATAATCCATCGAGATGTTTGGTTCAGAGCAGCAGACCTACCTGTATCTGTAGTCTGTGAACTTCACCTGATCAGCTTTTAACTTGGACAGCAGCAGCATGAGGATTTTTATAAATATGACGAAGATGACCTGCAATGGAAATTCCCAGTTCAGGAAGATACACTGGCACTGCATTTCTCTATACTCCACACATAACCAAACAACAACGTTGTCGGATAAACAATCAACAAAGTGTCAGGAGAAAAATCGAATAATTTGTCATAATATCTCATATATAATCATTGGACTGTCATATACATATAGGTTTTCTTATGATTCATAATGCAGAATGTGCATTTGGTGGGGAATTTCTGACCGGCCTTTGACTGGAACTGTGAAATAAACCATGACATTTCCTATCTGATGAATGCGCTTGTGACTCGTAAAGATCACGTTTCCCCCCCCTGCCTCCGAGCAGCCCTGAGTCACGATGCATCACGAGAGCCACCATCAAATCCACCCTGAAATCAGCCTGGAAACAGGCTGGGACCAGCCTGGAACCGTTCAACAGGCCAGAGGTATACGTGCACTGCAGAGCCCCCTGTGGCACATGCCCTGTGACTGTAGGGTCAACAGACTTTGTCATCTTACAAGAAATGTCAAACAGGGGCTTCACGGTTAGCCGAACATATCGACATATGATATCAACATGTCTCAGCACGTGATTTCAATGTATGATTAGCATATCAATATCTTATATCGGCATTTCAACATGTGATATCAATATGTGATATCACCATATGATATCAACATATCAACATCCAGCACAAATCCCAGGTGTTTGCCGCAGTTCGACTCACCAGCACGGACAACGTGATTGGTCCCCTAATGATCCACCAGATCAGTCTGCTGGTGTTGACCCAGCACCTGTAGGAAACACTCAGGTGAGCCCAGTCAGGATCAGAAACACACAGGTGAGCCCAGTCAGGATCAGAAACACACAGGTGAGCCCAGTCAGGATCAGAAACACTCAGGTGAGCCCAGTCAGGATCAGAAACACTCAGGTGAGCCCAGTCAGGATCAGAAACACTCAGACTGCTGCCACTGCCGTCTCTCAGTATCAAAGTATCACAAGTGTCGGCCTCGTCATGTTTAGTAAGTGAGCAGGAAGAAATGAGAGATTGAAGAAACACTCACCCTGTGTTTTCATACAGGATCTTGACCACCGCCCATGGCACCACAAACAGGAATGGGGTTCCTAAGTGAAACAAGAACATTCAGGGTAGAATCCTTAAAAACAAATGAGTTATTGTCTACTCTGCTCACAATTCCATCCTAGCCAATGATTTCTTGCCCACTCTGCCTAGATCTCTCCCCAAAGCCAATGAGCTTTGACCTGCTCAGCCTATAACGTTAATCCTGGCCAATGAGCTTTTGGCCAATTCATTACGGAACCCTACCCCAGCCAATGAGCATGTATCTCTTCAGCAGGCGTCTCTTGGTGAGCACGGCCGTGAAGAGGAGGGTGTGGAGGAAGACGGCCTCCACCAGGAGCCAGAAGAAGCTACAGGCCACAAAGTACTCCATGAACACCTTGGAGCCCTTACACAAAATCTGGATCTGGGCAGGCCACAAAGTAGACAGACAAAGCAAGACAGACGACACAGTATGGATCAGATACTGGATTGATGATCATTGATAGGTTGATTACTGGTCGTGCATAAAGAGGGAAGTGGCACAAACCACTGTAGAGATTCCTCCCACAACATCATAACACAACATTACTTTTTTTTTACTTATCCCTCATAAAAAACGTGGGGAAAAAGTAGCATCATTCATCCACTGGGGGCATACCGTGGAGTTGGAGTAGGCCTTCCAACCAGTCTCATCGGTGGGCAGCTTGGTGTAGGTGAAATGAAATATGATCTCCTTGGTGATGACTGCCAGGGCCCTCAGGATGAAAGACAGGAACAGGTTCATGTGGATGTAATTCCTAGCACAGTGGAGCTTCCTGGGAGGGAGGAGCCAACACACACAGCCTCTGATTCAGAAGCCAATCACCAACAGGACAGATAAAACTGGAACACTGGCGGGTGATTCCGGAACAGGGTCATTACGGGTCTAGAATGATCTTGGGTGCGTGACACCGTGAATTGTGATCTGTTTGGGACAGGCGTTTGGATGAAACTCGTCATCGGTTAGGGGGAGGATGAATATGAGATCGGAGAGCAGGATGGAGGGCATTATGTTGAGAGACGGAGGGAGTGCGTACAAACAGAAGGAGGGATTCGGTTTAAAGAGGAGCCATTGAGGCAGTGTTCACGGGGAAAGACAGATTGTGTTTAGGAGAAAAGGAGAGCAGCATCTAGAGAGGCGGAGGGATGAGGCAAAATTCTCGGAAGGATCGCGTTGAAAGAGAGAGGGAGGGATGAAGTGCACGTTTCGGGGCGAGGGAGGGATGGAGGCAGCGCTCCAGTGGGCGTGACGGAGGGGCGGATGGGGACGATGCAGGGATGATGCAGGGATGATGCAGGGATGATGCAGGGACGATGCAGGGATGATGCAGGGATGATGCAGGGACGATGCACACCTGAGCAGGCCCATCAGCAGGGTGGCCAGGGAGAGGGAGGACAGGGACAGGGAGTAGCCCACGAGGGAGATGACCCTGAGAGCCGTCTGCCGGAACATCTCGTCTTCCTGTTACACACACACACACACACACAGGCATGCACACATTCACACAGACACACACACAAATAGAACACAAGACAAAATATAAAATCGGTTTCTTTACAAACGCGACACGGGGCAGTTGATACATCGTGAAACGTTGCGTTTTTCTGAACACGTTCGGTTGTTGAGCGACAGATTGCAGGTGATATGGAGATTTCAGAGTGCACCCACGGGCCTCCTGCGACCCTCTCCTCACCTCCTCTTTGAAAAAGTGTGGCTCCTGACATTCTCTCTGATCGCGATCGGACCGCCAGCTCCCATTGGCCAGACACTCCTGGTAAACATTCCTGGAGGCGTCTGCGAGAGGAAGGATGGGAAACATGTCCTCATTTGGCTCTCATCCATAGCGACCGATGTATATGTACTATGTGCAGCAGATGATCAACTGTAGTGCTAAGGAACGGCCTGTGTTGCTTAGATGATCTGAGGTATCGAGGTCTGACAGATTGTCGGTGCTGTAGCGCTGGTTCGTGAGGCCTGGGGTGGATTCCAGAAAGGAGGTCACGCGATTCCCCAGCTGACATCCAGCGTTGTAGCCACGTTGCCATTAGGTTGCTGCAACATTGTGTGCCAGCTGGAGAGTTAACTTGCCCGCGCTGATGTCGCATAACCTGCTTTCTGGAACATTCCCCTGTTTACATTGCCGCACCAAAGACCAACACCAGTGTTAGCTGTTGAGTGTAGAATCTTTGGAAAGATAACCGTCTTTTTCACGGCTCCAACACATGCCAACAGGCATATCACACCAAACCAACACAACCCAACAACTGTTGGCTGTTATTGTTTGCTTGGGTCGAGTGGGAACTGGCCTTAATTAGAGCTGAAGAGATGTTTGTTTACCTTCCTGGATCCATGGCAGGTAAGAGGGACACGGGACCGACACGTTCCCTGGAGAGGAATGGGGCCAGCACACAAACCTGTCAAAGGTCCCGTTACAGAAGATTCCTGCAAGGCAAGGTGAGGTGGGAGAGGTCAGACACGCCCGGTCGGTTGGTGAGTTGAAACTCCCCCAAAGTGGACAGGAATCCTACCTGTTGTTGTGGGCGTGCTGGCCTCCAACGTCCTGGTGCAGTTATACAGGTACTCAGTCCGCTTTGTGATCACGTTTTCCAGCACGGAACCCATGACCTGTCACGTATTCAACAGATGAACAGCAAAGAATGTATCAATATCCCTTTGTCATCATGTCAGGAGTCTCTGTCTGTCTGTGGATTAATTGTCTCCCAAACCGGGCATGTGGAATATGGAAGGTGTGTGGCTCTCCGGACTCAAGGATGTGCAGAGTGAGCGGGCAACGTTTTTAGAGGCAACAAATGGAAGTGTATTCGATGTTAAGGCGGTGCTATTAAACGAGGAAGGCCTATGAGGGGGTGTCCGAGAGTTGACAAACAACAGATTTTAAATTTCTTGGCTAAATTTGTTTGATTGGAACCTCGACGAAATTGTATTGTATCATGGGACGCTGTCACCTCTCTCTGTAGCTCTACGGTGGCCTACAGCAGGTCAATTACAACTTCATAACTGTTCAACCGTTCGCCGGCAATGTTACCAAAATGAACGTTGTCTCTGCCATTCCTCGAGTAGGCCTTTTGTATTGAGTGAAAAACTAAAATGGTATTAACCAGCTGCATCATGGGTACAGACACTTCATTAGTTGACAGCAACCAATGGGATGACAATACGTATCCTATTATTTAATTCAGTTGGAGATTCGGGGTTGTAATTCTTCCAGTTGACCACTTAGGGGTGGTAGATACGCAGGAGTCATTCACGGTACCTTATATTATATTGTAAAACTCTTGTTTTACAGATTTTACATTTACACCAAAAAAGTTCATGTGGTATAATATTTACCAGAGATTACGTGAGGATTGAGATGATGACATTCTTTATTTTTATTTTGAACTCTTTCAAATAACAGCTTTTTACAAACTGATTTATGTCTGTCAGTCTATCTGTCTACCTGCCTGCCTGCCTGTCTATCAGTCTGTCTGTCTGTCTGTCTGCTGGTCTGTCCATCAGTCAAACTCCCTCTCTCCTCTTATTTCTCTCAGTCTATCAGTGAGGTCATATTCTAGGTCCCGGCTCACTCCCCAGATCCTCACCTCCACAGTATCAGGAGGAGTTGAGAGAAGATAGAATGCTTTGAATGATCAAATGTTTCTCTTCAACACCCACACCTCACAAGTCACCTCCGCAGGCAGCCCAGTCACAAAACACTTTAGGATTCACCGATGTGGAAATACCAGAGATATGGAAATACCAGACACGTAGACATGACCGAGATTTAGGGCATCGTTACGTCGTTACAGCTCTCCAGTGGCATCTGACCTCATAAAGAATCCACGGAATTCAACTTTAGTACACTTTATCTGCACTTTTATCTCTGTGTTAGGAAATTATTAGGACATTTCCGGAATGTGCGTGTTTTAGTTCACTGCCAAGAGTTTTGAAGCAATGAATTGAGAACTAATGGTCTACAAAGAAAACCTGTTTATGCTTCACAATAACTTTAATATTGACAGTTGTCAACAATTTAACATAGACAACTTTACCAACTTGATCATGTTGTTACGTATTACAATAATTGTTGTACATGTGTGTCTGTGTATGTATGTGTGTGTGTGTGTGTGTGTGCAGCTGCCCATCCTACCTGCACACTGCAGAGAAACAGCATGAGTGGTGATAACAGTGTGGTTGCGCCCGCTGCCAAGTTCCGTCTCAGCAAGTCAGGTGGTGAGGATGACATGGCACTTTGTTTACACACAATCAATCATAAAGGTGGGTTGCCAGGTTTGCCAGCTCATGCCACTTTCCGGAACCCTCCTGCCCTTGCTTCCATGGCGCTCATCCTTGGCTCGTCACTCGTCGTCCGCGCCACTCACAGAAGCAACGCGTGGAACTCCCTACGCATCTCAAACTATCGGCAGAGTCCTGTTTCCTTCGAGCAGGAGGTCAACGTGATCTCATGAAATGCAGTACTTCCTCGGTTAGCTGTTGCACGCTGGGTAGCTGAATTGAGGATAACTGGCTCCCAAAGACAGAGCTATCCAGAGCTGTTCTTGCAAAGGGATTTGGTACTTTTAACGTTTTTTTCTTCTATCCGTGAGTTACTCTCAAAGGTGGGAGTTGCCAGGTAAATCTCTCCTCTGTTTCTCTTGAACCGTGCTCTCATATATCACATTAACCCTCTCCAGCTGCTCCCTCAATCCTCTGATAGAAGCATGTATTTCTTCTTATAGATTTCCTTCTGAAGTTGTCCTTCTGTTCTTTCTGGCAAAAGTTATTCTGGTCGCGCCTGTCAGTGGTGGAGTGTGTTTGGTTTGGTTGTCCTTGGCTGGGGCGCTGTCCAGAGGGCTGCTGAGAGGGGTGGGGCCTGGTTGTCTTCTCTCCTCTCTGTTGACCCGTCGGAGACTGAGAGCGTCTGGGGATGCTCAGCTGCCACTCGACGCCTCCCCCAACCAATCAAGATCGGGCCGCTCCTCCCCCAGCCAATCAAGATCGGCCCTGGGAGACGCTGCAGTGCTGGAGTAACTCGGTTGTCCAGGAAGAAACACATGGGAGAGAATGGTGCTGCACATGCACACACACACACTTGACACATATGTATGCAAGAATGCATCCCCACATCCATGCGTGCACGCACAAGTAGAGACACGCATTCACGTATGCACGCCTGGAAGCCGACGAAACCAACCGCACGCACACACTCGTGAAGAGGACACACGAAAACACACACACACACAGAACCTGAACCGAAAAGGGTGTGTTGACCCCCCCGACAAAGAGAACCGGAGGCAGCTTTATGTTCTGGTTTTCCCCCAGTAAGAGGCCTTCGCCTCGCACTAATGGAGACTCTGTGTGGTCTAATGGATCCACAAACATAGACTTGTCCCTGTAACCAAACACGGACCAGGGCGGGAGACAACATCGCTCGCCCTGCCACGAGTTGTTGCTGTTTCATATTTACACTCGGGTGACTCGGCTACCGCTGCAGCGGTTGAGCGGCGCTGAGAAAAATCACATTTACATCGACGTTGGACATGCTAATCATTTAGGATGCACTTTTTCCAATCTAAGCAACGTACGGAGAGTGCATGTGGAAAGTGCAGGGGGAGATTTATGGTTCTAACATTTCGGTGGTCAGAGCCAGGGAGCCACAACAAGCGAATGAACTTCAAATCACGCGGCATTAACAGGAAGACACGTTTCGAAAGAGCAACGTATCGATATTGAAACAAGCAGAACAGGCCTTTTCAGTATCATGGCTGTCCATGGCTATCCCATGCTGGGATAATATCACACCAAAAAAGCATTCAGGTCTTTCTAGAAGGCACACAGTAAAATGACACTGTGACTCATTCAACAACGACAATGCAGTAGCGAGCATAAATCAGTTTGTCGATGTCAGAAGAAATCCCCAAAAATTGAAAAATCAAAAACGCCGAAGGCTACAGATGAAATAATGGCCGACGCGGTGGTCTCCTCCGTGTGCCTGCCCCGGGGGACACCCCCACCGTCGCGTAGACCTCATCATTCTCAAGACGAATGACAAACTCGGAGGTGCCAATAAGCACGAGCACTACCTTAAACAGCAATCGGATTTGTTGATATGAAGTGGAGGCAGCATTAGCAATGCATCAACTTTGATTAATTGGGTTATTTCAACTCATGGAACGTCTCTCGTCCAATCAGAAACAGCTAAATAAGTCCATAGAACCCAATTGTTTTATAATACTCAATAATACCGAGTGATCAACTGCCTGGACCCGGCGTCGCCTGACAGGTCGTCTGTTTGGAACGCCGGATGAGATGATGCGGTTATTAAGGGCGCCACCGTGACCCGGGCAAACGGATGATTTGTGACCGTGATATCCGAAACATCCGAGTAAGTGGGTTTGTCCTTCGTCCGGCTCCGTCAGCATGACTGGACACCCGCTGTGAACGGAGCCATACGTCTGTGTTATTATAATCACATATCATGAAACAATAGAGGAGGACGGTTCGGACGGCAACGTGGTTAGGGAGAAGGATCCTGTGGAGGTCTGGGAGAATGTCGATGGTTGGAAGCGGTTAGATGGAGACCGTGGCCTCGGGGTTCTGGGATGGTACTGGATTGGTTCTATGTTGGTTTTGGGGAGCTTCCGCGCCGCGGGGCGTCCGGGGTCGGTTGTGGTCGGTCAGTTCTATATTGGTTTTGCTGTGTAACCTAGAAGCACTGAGAGCACGAAGCTCAGATGCTCACAGGCCGGTGGGATTGTTGTTCAAGCGTGATGATGGTTAGATTCTCCTCCTCCTCTCCTGCCTGTCCTTCCTCCTGTCGTCACTGAACCACGAGACACTGAGCCGAGGGAAGAAGAAGGAGTGAAAGAAAGAAAGAAAGAAAGAAAGAAGGAAGGAAAGAAGGAAGGAAGGAAAGAAGGAAGGAAGGAAGGAAGGAAGGAAGGAAGGAAGGAAGGAAGGAAGGAAGTCAGGAAGGAAGTAAGGAAGGAAGTGACGTCGGAAGTACAGACTTACGGGACGCATGCATGTCATCCGAAACTGCATCCCGTGCTAGCGACGCCCTGACTCGACGCTAGAACTAGACATAGAAAGACTGGAAAGACAGTACGATAGAGAAAGAGAGACAGAGAGCGAAAGAAAGAAAGAACAAACGAAACGTCTCTAATTTGTTCTTTCTTCTCTCTGTCGTAACAGTTTTCATGTTGTAAAATCAGCCCAGCTCAGTCCTGGCCGAGAACAGGAAAGGTTACTTCAGCCAGTATCTCCATCTTTCTGTAACTCTGCCCGTCTGTGAAGTTCTGTTTACTTTGAGAAAGTAATGGAGGTCAGTGGTCAGAACGTCCATTTCAACCCTTCAGTAGATGTGAACCTTTACGCACAAGTTCTTTCAAAGTTCCAACGAAATAGCACTCAGGCAATGTACACACACTTAGTCCCCAAAGCCTGTTTCCTTTCACACATCAAAAAATTACGAGCATCATAGCCCATCTTTCTCCCGTATGGCATTTGGGGTTTTATCTGTACAGGGATAATCATGATGTCAGATCCAGCTATTAAATCTTACATCAATACGTAAATCAGGCCGGTACCTCTCCTATCCCCTCTGTTTTAATAAGCACTGTGAGATTTCTTCTTTCAGACTTTTGAAACTCTTGTGGTGGATTTCCGTTGTCCTCACCAGCGAGCTTTCAAGAGACAGAAGAGCTAAGCTCTCCTTGCCCCCTTTGTAGTTTGGGGTCGTAAACAATAATAATATGATAACATTAAGACTTTATTTATGTAGCACATTTCATACAAGAATTGCAGCTCAGGGTGCTTTATGTTAAACATAAAATCTATAAAAACAATAATATAACTAATAAAAGTAATAAAACCCTTCTGAACACAGGCAACACGTGTGTCTTTGCGGGAATACGGAAGTCATATATGTTTGTATATGTTATGTCATATAGTCATATGTACAAGCCGCAGTCTTTGCGTTATCTCGAGCCACAGTCTTGCTGGTTTCCCAATATAAATAAAATGTAACTCTACAAAACACAAGCCGCAGTCTTTGCAGGAATCCCAAAAATCTATAAAAACAATAATACAACTAATAAAAGTAATAAAACCCTTCAAATTAGTTAAATGCTTTGGTAAACATATATATAGATTTTTTTAAGCTGTCGTTTGAAAATGTCTAGCGTGTTTGGTTCCTTAATATTAATGGGTAATTTGTTCAATTTTTGGGGGGCGTAATTGACAAAGGCTTTATCACCAATCTTCTTATGACTTCTTCTGGTGACCTCTAATAGGCCTGCATCTGATGATTACAGTGTTCTAGCTGGTGTGTAGCTAGCTGCTAACTCTCTTACTCTTACCTATAGGTCCTTGTCCGTTCAGAACTTTTTATGTGAGGAAATTCAGGAAAGGGACCTTAAAGTAAATTCTGAAGGTGACAGGGAGCTAGTGTAAAGGAGCTAGGACAGCAATGTGTTCTCTCCTTGTAGTTTGGTTAATAATCTAGCTGCAGTTTTTAATAATCTGTAGTCTTTCAGTGGTTTTCTTGGGAAGACCAACAAAAAGTGTGTTACAGTAGTCCAGTTGGCTGGATGTAAAAGCATGAAATAGCTTCTCTGCATCATTTTGGTTATATTCCTGAGGTGAAAGAAAGCTGTTTTGGTCACTTTATTCATTAAAATTCTAATCTGACTCCAGGATTACACAGATTTGTCACCTCTGGTTTAAACCAGGGGGTTAAACCTCCTAGATCCTTACTCAGCATCTATCTTTTGGATTTGGGGCCACACAGTAGAACTTCAGTTAATTTAAGAAAGTTATCATTCATCCATTTGTTTATTGCCGACAAGCAGTTGGTAATGGAATTTATGGCTGTTGCATCGTTGGGTTCAGCGGATATATACAATTGCGTGTCATCCGCATAGCTATGGAAATCTATGTTATGTTCTCTGATTATGTCGCCGAGTGGTACCATATAAAGAGTTGGACCTAAGCAGCTCCCTTGGGCAACCCCGTAGCAGTTCTCATGTTACTTAGACATAAGGTCTCCGAAACTAACATATATGACTTAATCCAGTTGAATACACTATTCGTGAACCCAATAAGCTTTTCCAGTCTATTGATTAGGATGTCGTGATCAATGGTATCAAACGCTGCACTGAGATCTAACAGGATAAGGATACTAAGGAGACTTGATTTGCATCTGTGTTTAGTCTGAGGTTGCTCGTAAAACAAGTCTTAATTTCAAGAGCCTTCCCATGATCTTTGACTCGTACAGGGTGAGTATATATATTTTACAGACAACAGAAACTGTAAATTCTCTGTATCTCTAGTCATCGTCAGCTGGAAGTATATTTAGGCAACTTACGAATCCATTCATAGATACATTATAGCATAACACTTTACCATCAGAATACATCTTTAGTGTGTAGCATACCTAGATCTGGCGTTGCGTTACTATTCAAACAGTTATTCAATTAAGCTACAAGGATTTAAATTGCAGACAATGAGAGTGACTATTGATTTTTGGTTATCGTATCCAGCAAGTCAATTGAAGCTGTGAAAACTGATTTCTGACCCCGTTCTCTGCCGCTGGGTTCCATCGTGGGTCAGGGGTATCACCGTCCTGCTGCTTGTCCCAGAGGAGTAGGAGTGGGGGGGGTCACAGTGTGGGAACACTGCTTTGAATCGACCATAGCTACCGAAAAATGTCCTAATCTCAAAGATGGCCGCTAGCACACGTTGTGCATTTGAAAGAACCATGGTGCTTTGGCAGTGGGCAAACACGCGGAAACACAGGCCTCTCTATCGGGCCCTGCTCCTGCCTGTGATGGATGCCGGCCAGGAGAATGTTTACCAGAGGTCATGCATGTAACAGATGTTGTACATTAATGCCTTTGGCGGGGCTGATAAACGTTGTGTGAAAAGATGGACAAACAAATCCTTCCTCACGCCGAGCTGACAAAGTGTTTAGCCGTTCGGCGGAACATATAGTATATAATTCTTTACCAACATTTGCTTAACAGACGCTAACGTTTGAGGTACATTCCAACCGATCTTTTAGACACCCTCCCCCCCCCTCCCAGCTCTCAAGGCCAACGTAAATAAGGCATAAATCCACGGCGTTAGTTCACAGCTCGGTCGGGACATGTTTACACGCCTGAGCATCTCTTCCCCTCCCAGCGGTCGGAGAGAGTCGGCCCAGTTACAACCCACAGGTAAACACACCGCCAGAAGGTGTGTGTGTGTGTGTGTGAGGTGGTGGGGGGGGGTGCGGAGGTAGAAATAAGGAGGGAGGGGGTGGAAAAGGGCCGGGGGTGTATAAATGGCGGTGGGTGTTGGAAACGATAATGAAGGTAGTTACCAGGAGATGGGGGTCGGGGGTAGAAATGGAGATGGGGGGGTGGAGGGGGGGAGGTGGTGGGGGGCTGGCAGGGATGTTTGCCAGCAGCTGTAACTGGGTTAGAAAGTGTTCAGTGGACAGGACAGGTGCTCTGTGGGAAGTTAAACAGGTTGTGAGGGCAGGCTCCTCTGCTGCCTTCAGGGTCCACTCCTTCCTGAAACTCCTCTCGTCACTTCTCAGGTAAAAACATGTTTTTCTCTTCATTATGGAGGAAGAGGATGGAGTGGCGTGAGAAAGAGGAAGGGGGAGTTACATTACCCGGCATGCTCTTCTCGGTAAACAGGGTGGGGGCGGGGGGTGTTGGTTTGTGAACATCCTGCAGGCTCTTCAGAACCAGCAGAATACAAACTGGGTACATGACGGACTTGTTTATGAATGTTTGTGTGTGTGTGTGTGTGTGTGTCTCAATCCATCCGTTCACGTCCATGCGAATGTGTGTGTCCTCGGCGTACAGTGTTTACATTCTTCACGAGCTAGAGACGAGTGTTCCGTGTCGGGAGGGTTAGGGTGTGCGTGTGTGTGTGTGTGGGGGGGGAGGTCTGTGTGTGAGTGTGTGGGTGTGTGTGTGTGTGAGTGTGTGGGATAGAGGGTCGTAGGGGTTCTCAGCAGGAAAAGCAAACAGGGTCGTGAGCGTGCCTGCGGCCTGGGGATCGGAGAACATCCTGTCCAGTGAGCGGTCTCTGTCAACACCACTGCCCCCGGCGACGCCCCGCGCCGAGCGGCATGCCGCCGTCGCTAACGACGGCAGAGCGGCACCGGTCGCCATCGCCCTTGGGACTCACAGCTCTTCCGCTGATACTATGATATTCACCATAGTACCACAGCAGTCACCCTGATACAAAAATACTGCAATACACACAGTACTACAATACCCCCTATGTTACTGCAGTACTCAGAACAGTCTTACAACACTCACCACAGTACTACAATACTCACCACGATACTACAATACTCCCAGTAGTACAACAGTACTCAACCTAACACTGCAATACTCACCACAGCACTACAATACTTACCCTAATACTATAATACTCACACTAGTACTAATGCAATTACTGTATGGGAACATCACGCTCAAAACATTCTCAGGCCAGTACTGCAGTCAGAGTGATACCAGCCACACCAGTAGGTTTACCAGCAGCCAATGATCATTCCAATGTGAGTCATTCCGAGCTGACATCACCTGCGGAACACGCAGACACACACACACATACTGAAACACAGTGCAAACACAGCGTGTCCTTCCACTGGTGAAGCGTTGCAGTTGTCCAACAGTGACCTTGAAGGTGAGGAGGTTGTCCAAACACTGCCATCCTCTCTTCTCGCACCACACACATGTACACGCACACACACACATGTTCACACACATACACAGGCACACATACACACGTGCACACACATGTTCACACACATACACACACATACACAGGCACACACATACAGAGACCGACCCCCCCCAGTAGAACGAACTAAAGCCAGGCAGTACAGGGGGAGGGGGGTGTTACGAACCTGCCGGCACAGCCAGGGTTCTCATCAGGGCTGGTGGGGGGCAGGTGAGCAGGATCAATCAGCCTGGTAATGGGACTGTGACACGAGCATCACCTCTGTAATCCTCCTAATGCCACCACAATGTCCCTGCTGCTGCCCCGGGGGCCCAGCTGGGCCTGAGCTCTGTGGAGGAGGGGCTGGACCGCTGCTGGGTACTGATGCTCCTCCGCCTCCTAGTCCTCCGGTCCTTCCTCTCCTTTCTGCTCCTCCTCTCCTTTTTCTCATCCCTCTCTCCTCGCTCCTGGGCCACGCCCCTCCTTCCTCCTCCTCTTCTTCCTCCTGCTCCTGGGCCACGCCCCTCCTTCCTCCTCTCCTTCCTTCCTCCTGCTCCTGGGCCACGCCCCTCCTTCCTCCTCTTCTCCTTCCTCCTGCTCCTGGGACCACGCCCCTCCTTCCTCCTCTCCTTCCTCCTGCTCCTGGGCCACGCCCCTCCTTCCTCCTCCTCTCCTTCCTCCTGCTCCTGGGCCACGCCCCTCCTTCCTTCCTCCTCTCCTTCCTCCTGCTCCTGGGCCATGCCTCTCCTTCCTCCTCCTCTCCTTCCTCCTGCTCCTGGGCCACGCCTCTCCTTCCTCCTCCTCTTCTTCCTCCTGCTCCTGGGCCACGCCCCTCCTTCCTCCTCCCCTCCTTCCTCCTCTCCTTCCTCCTGCTCCTGGGCCATGCCTCTCCTTCCTCCTCTCCTTCCTCCTGCTCCTGGGCCACGCCCTCTCCTTCCTCCTCCTCTTCTTCCTCCTGCTCCTGGGTCATGCCTCTCCTTCCTCCTCCTCTCCTCTCCTCCTCTCCTTCCTCCTGCTCCTGGGCCACGCCTCTCCTTCCTCCTCCTCTCCTTCCTCCTGCTCCTGGGTCACGCCCCTCCTTCCTCCTCCTCTCCTTCCTCCTGCTCCTCATCCTCTCCTTCCTCCTCCTCTTCTTCCTCCTGCTCCTGGGCCATGCCTCTCCTTCCTCCTCCTCTTACCTGTTCAGTTGAACCCGTTGACTCTTGAGGCCATTAATGAAATCTAGAGGGGGGGGGAGTTTAATATTGGGCGCCAACATTCCTGCATTTTCGAGGCGCGATCCAAGTAAGAACATTCAGCTGTCGTTTATTTATTTCGATTTTAGGGGCTGGCAGTGGCTGCAGTGGTGTTTGGTGTTGAGTTGTGTGAGAAAGTGGCAGGGAGTTGGAGAAAGGGATTCGACCCTGGGTCCAGAAAGATGAACATGGGGAACAATACTGATCTTTAAGATTGAAACTTTCACTCACACTTACCCCCCTGAATAACACAGTGAACCCACAACCTAAACACACGTAGCCCTGCAGCCAAACATCCCCACGTGGTCACGATCACCTGTCAGGATGGGTGGATGGACGTTTTGACATTTACATGTTCTTCCTTTACCAGACGCTTTCATACAAATTGACACAAAAATGATGCATGAACAGAAAGCACCCAGCTGGTTAATCAGTTGGTGTCAGCATTAATGGTGGATCACAGACTTCAGGATTCAAAGCAAAAGATGTAAAATACAGCAGCACTTGATATGCTTGACTTGAATTTACGCTGACTTAATAGTGTTTAGAAATACTATTGAATTGTTTATAAATACCAGGAGAACATAACAAAACCAAACATGTTGATTCGTTGTTGCTCGTGTTCACTTTGTTGACAGGATGCCCATGCATGGTAGTAATGAAACGTAACCTGTAAAAAGGTGTCAAATAAAATAAAACCATATATTTGTTTTTATTGTCATATGAATGCGTTCATAAATCCCTATAATTTGTAAACATTCTGATCGGCCAGGATGTAAAGATTTAGTGTATGCAACCAATCGTCATTCAGCATGCAGTTTACCTCTTTCCACACACACACACACACACTCTCCCTCCCTCTTTCTCTCTTTCTCTCCTTCCCTTTTTCCCAGGTTACGTCTTCCTCAGATTAATGTCTTCTGCTCACTGTTTGCCTGCTTTCACGCGTTCACACCGAAACTGTTTAGCGGGGGCCCGCTGATAACCATCGAATAATTAATCTCTTAATCGTTAATCTGTTTCTCTGACAGCTTCGTGTACACACACCGGGGACCCTGGACTTTCCTGGCTCACAATCCCCAAAAAGAGATTCTTTCTAAGAAAGGCTGGATCTGGTTCTTCAGTTGCCTAGCTGACTGTTTATCTGTTTTTGTTTGGCCGTCGAGCGAAGGAACGTGACCCTATCGGACTAGACACAGAGAGGGGAGCGGAGGGATGCAGGGACACTGTATATGGCGATGGTTTCGTCTGAAGGCTGAGCTGGTGGACACTCATTCAGGAATCTGTGAGTTACTGTGAAAGCACGCATGACACTGCTTGTGAAAAGGGCCGTACAAATAAAGTTTGATTTGACTTGATTTGACTCGCGTGATTCTGAACAGGACGCTGCGAATCGTTAAATCCCGGCCGCACGGCACAAGAGAGATGTTCACATGTATATTAAAGTGTAAAGAAGTCAACGACAAAGAATCACAGATACCTGATGACCACATCTGCGTTTACGGTCCATCAGAGTGAAGAAAACCATTCGGGCCTTGCCTTCATTAGTAGAATAAATCACAGCACGGCCCGATTCTTGACTGTGCTAGTGTACACATACAGTAACAGTACAAGCGCTTTTTTGGAGGCCTACATCGCTTGGGGGGAAAAAGCGTTGGCCAAATGAAAATACTCAATGTTCCATGTGTCTGACAGGGAGACACAAGCACCACCTGAGCCCAGGGCACGCTGACACTGAACCCCCCCCCACCACCTGAGCCCAGGGCACGCTGACACTGAACCCCCCCCCACCACCTGAGCCCAGGGCACGCTGACACTGAACCCCCCCCACCACCTGAACCGGTAGACCTCCACGGGGAACGTGGGTGAACTGTAGTGACTGTGCGTCTGGGCAGGGAGGGGGGGGTGGTCTGGGTGAGAGATGGACTGCTGAGGGGCTTCCTCCCCGGCGCAGAGCGAGATGCTTCCTCAAGGGGGCGACCGTTGCATCTGTTTTCCACCAGAAGTCCATACGTTTCCACGTTTAATGACCTCTCTTGGTAGCGCTTTCCTGTGATGAACGTCTAATGACAGTGCAGGGCAACACACATCAACACCAGACCTTTAGGGCTTCGAAACAGCTGTCCAAGCAAGCAACCCGAGCTGCAAATCTCCCTTCCAAAGGTACTCATATTTGACATTAGCTTAATTGCCTCACAATCACCCTGATAAGGTACCGGCATGAATAGGAGCAGACCAAGTCACCCCAGGCTGTTATCAGTGACGCACAGACTGTGAGTGCCCTAAGCCCTCTCCAACCCAGCCCTCTCCCGCCTCCGAAGCTAATTAACATTTGCCTGAGGTGTCATGGTCCTTCTGTCTGTCATCGTTCCTGTTCCATGGGTTCCAGGGGTTCCACAATTCCAGGGGTTCTGTGGGTTCCATTATTCCATACCACTCGTATGATACAGACGCCGTCACATCAGAATGGCATTAAAAAACAAGTCGACAAAGTTGATGAGGATTAAGATGATCTGCACCTTATTTCAATAAGAAATATTTTGAAATTCCAAGTAGCAGATTATTTCTTGAGGTCTGTGTCGGTTGTCCTGGTAATTAATTGAGGTCTGGTTTGAGAAGGGAATGTGTGATTAACACGCTCTAAAGAGGTTGTTGCCTGATCTCAGGGTGGAAGTGGCCCTTATAAAAGGATAATTCATAACACAGAAAGAAAGAGGACAGGTGGTACCAGTGAAGTGTGTGTGTGTGTGTGGTGGGGGGGGGGTCTTGTGTGCGTGCATGTTGCGGTGTGTATGGTGTGTGTAGGTGTGGGGGGGTATCATTGTGTGTGTGTGTGTGTTTTGGTGTGTGTACGTGTATGTGGCTGTGTGTGTGTGTATGTGGTTGTGGTTGTGTGTGTGTGACAGCATAAACGTGTCCTGTTATTACAAGAGACATGTAGACGTATCTATGAATGCCTGTCCTTTAGTTCCAGGTGATCTATGCTCAAAGTCATCAGCTAATTGCCGGTAGGTTCTATCCAGACTGTTTATTACAACAGCTCCAGTGACCTCGCTCCCCAGAGTATTGACTGGAGAAAGTCCTTGTCGTATCTAAAGCTCATCCTTCAGCATTGTGACATCATGTAGGTGGCATTCTGTTCCAATCCCCAAGCCAAACAAATGACATCCTCAAAGTCTCCTTACAAAGTATAAGTACCAAACATACTTACATGTATCAAAGTTGTCAATAGGTATGTGAATATTCAACTTAATACATTTTATGTGCTCTTACAATTGTGTGGAAAAAGATAAATATAATTAACATGTATTAATTTCCAAGTTCAAAAAATTAGATTAAAGTTTACTCTTTTTCCGCATGGGTCTTATATTGTCTGAAGCTTTTAGACTGACAGACATCTGCCACATGCAGTATATGCTTTCTACTGAGCCATGAGAACATTTAGGAAAGTTAATCAGTCAATCTATGTACTGCATCCATCTATCTATATTGCTCAACCAGTCACTCAATTCTTCACTTAACTGTTCAGTTGTTGTCAGCCCAGATGGAATTTGACATGCACAGTTAAACCAGACAGGCAATCCAGTTTAACAGAAGAAGTCTAGAACCAGGAGAGTGGCTTAGGAGTCAGGTGAGTGGGTGATGCCGGGTTGAGGTGAGGTGAAAACAGCAGAGAGAGAACTGGGGACATGCAAATCCTGTCACCAGGTCAGGTCTCTACAGGGGGAAATCAGCTCTGATTGGAGATGTCTCTCTCACTGTTATCCACTGATTCAGCCTGCAAAGATCGAGGACGGGAGAGAAGGAGGGCAGGGAGGGAAGAGGGAGGGAGAGACCGGGGGTGTGACGGAGGAGTGAAATCACACAGCATTGTGCCAGAGGGAGAGAGATATAATCAGACAAATCCTTTCCCTGCTCTGACCTACAGACGCCGAGGTGCCAATAACGAAGTCGCCGTAACAGGAAGCAGGAAGTAGGTCATTCATTCATTTACGCGCCCATTCATATACCGTAGTTGTTCATTCATCCCCCTACTACGTGGGCCGGATGAGATCTGTGATTAAACCTGCTGTGCTTCAGCACAGTGGAGAGGGCCAGGGTTGCTCTGCAGATACAACAACACAGGACCGAAACTCTGACGTCGATGTGCTTTTGTGCTTCAAAGAAGACCGGCAAACTTATTTCTCCACTCATTTCCCCCCCCCAGAGATGGATTCCAGCCGTCACCACGTTAGGAGTCCGCGGCCTGCCGCGTGAATCTGTCACTGGATTCCCCGAGCTATCATTATTTCATCAAAAATCCTCCACATTAAATCCCGGTGCTTTCGCTTCGTAAAAATCTGCGATCGGGGGAAATGAATTATGGAGCGATTCTCTCTGATTTTGTACCCGACGTGACTGAGCCCTATTGAGGAGTTTTAATGTCTGCTTCTGATTTGATGTCGCAGCACCCTCCTCTTGGAAAGCTCCAGTGTTTTGGTGTTTAACGGCACGTTCACAACGCCAGCCATGAAGGAAACCCAGTCCGGCTTCCTCCGTAGCTCATGAATATTCACTTTGCAATAACGAAGGGGTTGGCCTCTGAAATGATTCATCAATAGTTCATGTCATCTGGGGGGGAAGTGAGATGGACATGTATTTTTAAATAGGGTGAACCATCGAAAATAGTGAGATCCCATAATAGGATAAAGGGAAAAGTTTTCCGTGAATGTTCAGGAGAATGGAAAGTGGGACAGTATCACTTGTTGAGGGTAATATGCTGTCTTAAGCCCAGGGCTCTTCTAGTAATACTGAACTCATTGGGCTCTTTCCTCTTTGAGACTCCTAATGAATCAATTAGTGTCAGTAATTGCCCGGAGGGAACTAATAAGTCTCCTATTAACAGCCAATCAAGACGTGTCCCCTGTGAAATCTTCACCACCGATATGTAGGCTCCATCCTGACTCCAGTGTCCTGGATCACCGTGGCGACGTTCCCCGTGTTCTAAACGTGTGTAGTGCTATTCACGAGCATCCATATTGGTTTTTTAAATTCATGCTGTGAGTAAACGTAAGTGTAAGAACGTCCTTCCTTTTTTTTGGCTCGAAATCTTTCGGGAATTTCACTCCGTTGCATCATCATCACGGTCTTCAAGGCACGATGAAGCGAAAGAGGGAGAAAGAGAAAAATAAACAGGGAGAGAAAGAGAAATAAAGAGAGACAGCGAGAGAGAGAGATAGAGAGAGAATGCGAGAGAAAGAGAGAAGAGCGATTACATCCCATTACTTAACATTACCACAGAATTCTGTCACAGGAGATGTTTGATCTATCTCCAAGCATATACAATGTTTCTGAATAGTCCTGTGTTCACGTTCCCAGTGAAACAACAACTGCTGTGGAGCCTGAGGGCGGATGATACAAACCCTCATCCCTAAATGGAGGGAAGCTCAGCTCCCGGCACTCAACCTCCTCCATATAAAGGGCACATCTGTGACCAAGGCGACGCTTCGCTTCTAAATGCAATCCCGGCAGTGACTCGGCAGACGAGATGCAGGCCGATGCAGTCTCTCTCTTCGGCCGCCCATCCCGATCGGATGATGACGTCCTCTCCTTTGGCGGTGAGTTATTCCATGACTAGTCCTGTCCTAGACCCGTGAGATGTACTGCGGGTGGAGTCCATGTTGGTGGTGGTGGCAATCATGGCTGTATTTCTCCTGACTCTCCTATGTCACACACACACATACACACACTATTAATCAGGTTGCCGGATCGATTTCCCGGCCGTGCCAATGAGGTTGTGTCCTTGGGCAAGGCACCCTACTTGCCTCGGGGAGAATGTCCCTGTACGTCGCTCTGGATAGAGTGTCTGCTAAATGACTACATGAAAATGATACAAGTACTACATAAACAGTACACACACAAGTGTATACACACACACACACACGTCTGAGAGAAAAACAGGTGAAGATTCAGAGTGCCCCAGTTGAAGGACCAGCATATACAGAGGATTCGGGTCCATGAATACACATGGTTTGTTCAAACCAACCTAAAGCTGGGTCTTTGGCAGCAGAGCAATCAATACTCCTTTCTGAAAGGCAGTCTTTTTCACTATCCCTTTATTTTCCTTGAGGGGTTTTGAAGTAGTGACAATGGAAGGTCTGTGCCAGTGTGTGTGTGTGTGTGTGTGTGCGTGTGGGTGTGTGTGTGTGTGTGTGCGTGTGGGTGTGTGTGTGTCTTCCTACGCGTTGTAATGCGTCAGTTTTGGGTGCGTGTGTGTTCCTGCGTGCCCTTTATTTTCCTTGAGGGGTTTTGAAGTAGTGACAATGGAGGTATGTGTCACTGTGTGTGTGTGTGTGTGTGTGTGTGTGTGTGTTGTGTGTCTAAGTGTGTGTGTGTGGGTGGGTGGTTGTGTGTGTCTGTGTGTTACCGTGTGTCGGTGCGTGCATGTGTGGTGTGTGTGTGTGTGTGTGACTCTCTGTGTGTCTGATCTGAGGGTCAGCATGACGCTGAAAGTCTGGGAGCTGGAGGACAGAGTGACAGAACCAGGGCTCCGTACCCAGACGGAGCCAAGGTGGCGTACATATCAAACACCCTGGCTGAGGGCACAGATGCTCAGGGGAAGTGGCTAGGAGAGACTGGGGATCTGAGATGAAAGACAAGGCCGGCCTCTCGTGCTAAAAGCCTTCTGTTCGTTCAGACAGGAGAGGATTCGAACCGGAGATGCAACGTACCGTCCGTCATCGCACTGCTGTTGCCGTGACGTTCCAGACGCCCCACGTCAACGAACAGGATGAAGGTGTCGTCCCCGGCTATCGCTCGGACCCAAATCTGTCGCGTTTTCCACGAAACGTCCCGACCCAGATTAATTAATCCAGTCCTAGATCAACGTAGCCTTGACGGCGGGTCTGTGGTGTTGCAGGGGAGACGAGGCGTGCATACTCATTCTCCTCACACACACACACACACACACACATACACACACATACGCACACCTCCATCTCTGTCTCGCTCTACCCAGAACGAACCGGTGACAAATCCACTCAGCCCAGAGCCTGTTTTCTTCTCAGATGAGATGAGTTAAGTATTGATTTACTATTATTCCCCACACCAAGGACACACACACACACACACCTACCAGCTGTGAAAAACATTCGCCAGACAGCATTACATCATCACCTTCGACACGCCGACCAGATAAACCCCAAAGACATTCCTCAGCGTGTCCGACGCTCCCTCGCAGGCTCACCGCGGGCCTTTAATCACACCTCAGCCGCTGCAAAGGATTCTGGGTATCTCACCTGAGGCGGGGGGGAGAGGGGGGCAAGACGGATGGACACCAGAGTGTTTCCTCGCTGAGAACGGTAAACGCACGCGTTCCATCACCCTGGGGGGTGTGAGTCATTCACGTCGCTGGGCTCGGGGCTGAGCACACGTCTGTGGTCTCCAGGAAGAGGAATGTCTTTAGGGGTGGAGAGCGGGGCTTTGCCATGCTGTGCTGTCTAGGGGAGGTTTGGGGAGAGGTGGAGAAGGAGGGTGTGTCTCCTCTGTCTGCTGAGGCTTCAGTCTGGCTCATCCTGTCCACCCGGAGTGCCTCCTCACGGTCACAGCTCACCGTCACGTGACAGCTGCTCTTCATCGTCACCATCACAGCTGCTCTTCATCGTCACCATCACAGCTGCTCTTCATCGTCACGGTCACAGCTCACCGTCACGTGACAGCTGCTCTTCATCGTCACCATCACAGCTGCTCTTCATCGTCACCATCACAGCTGCTCTTCATCGTCACCATCACAGCTGCTCTTCATCGTCACCATCACAGCTGCTCTTCATCGTCATGATCACAGCTGCTCTTCATCGTCATGATCACAGCTGCTCTTCATCGTCATGATCACAGCTGCTCTTCATCGTCACCATCACAGCTGCTCTTCATCGTCATGATCACAGCTGCTCTTCATCGTCACGATCACAGCTGCTCTTCATCGTCACCATCACAGCTGCTCTTCATCGTCACCATCACAGCTGCTCTTCATCGTCACCATCACAGCTGCTCTTCATCGTCACCATCACAGCTGCTCTTCATCGTCACCATCACAGCTGCTCTTCATCGTCACCATCACAGCTGCTCTTCATCGTCACCATCACAGCTGCTCTTCATCGTCACCATCACAGCTGCTCTTCATCGTCACCATCACAGCTGCTGAAACCCCATCTCCACGCTCCTCCCGTGAACAGACCTGCATGCATACTGATCATCCATCTGATTCTATCCAAGCTGCCGCCGAACACCTCTGGCGATGCGACTGAGTGTTCGTGGTTAATTGCTTTCATGCCTCCACATCAGCGAACGTGGTTATTAGCATACGGAAGGTTGGTAAACCATGTAGCGCCGGGTGGCTATGAGTGACACACCGGGCTCCCTCAGGAGCACCTCAAGCTTGATAAGAGCCCCTTTTTATGATCCTCCATGGCATCAGTGGATTGCCATGGACATTCGTGGACACTGCAACACCGAAGGCCTGCGTTAGTAAAGCCGACAACTCTTATCCAGGCGCGCAACTATCTCAGTCTCTGTTTGGGAGTCACCTTTTCGAAGTTTAGCGCCCCAAAAAAAGGAAGAAGAAAAAAAGAAAAGGGGCAAAAAAAAAGAAGAGAAAAGTTCAGTTGAAAGTGATTCTACGGCGGAGGAGGAGAATCCCCCCGAAGTCCTTGTGTGTTGTGCGGAGGCAGGGTGCTCATTAAGTTCTCTTTGTGTGGGAGTTCTACTGTCTACTGCCGCTGTTCGTGAGCCTGCCGTTGTAACCGGCGTGGGCCATTCTCCCCACAACCGGAGGGCCTCTGGGCCTTTAAAGAGACCGCTTCCAGGTGGAGAATTCAAACAAAGAGAAGAAAAGGATAAGCGGAGACGGGGGGGCGGGTCGTGAGGTGAGACGAGAGATAGTCCAGTGACAGACAAGAGAGGGAGGGAAGTGGCGAGTTGGAGAGAGTGTCTTGGAGAAGACGGTGCGTGATGAGGACGTGAGCCAATAGAGTGAGAGTGGAGGAGAGGGAGAAAGAGATAGTCATGAAGAACAAAAGAGGAGAGGGAGGACTCGAGAGGGGGCGGGGAGAGGGCGATGGTAGAGGGAGGAGAAGGGAGTTAGAGATAGAGAGAGTGATGAGCCACGAGAGGGAGCGTGAGAGAGAGAGATGACGAGGGAGAGGAGAGGAGAGGAGAGAGTGCGAGAGAGAGAGGATGAGAGAGAGAGAGAGAAGAGAGAGTGGAGGAGAGAGAGAGGAGAAGAGGAGGAAGAGAGAGAGAGAGAGGACGAGAGAGAGAGAGGGAGAGAGAGAGAGAGAGAGAGAGGAGAGGAGAGAGAGAGAGAAAAGAGAGAGAGAGGAGCGAGAGAAGAGAGAGGGAAAGAGAGAGAGAGGAGAGAGAGAGAGGAGAGAGGAGTCTTTCTTCACACGCAGCTCTCGGCTGGAGCGCCTTTGTTTCCCGACAAAGTCAAATGGACAAGCGAGAACGTCGTCGTTTGTCCTGGATTCACCCATTTGACACTTGGATACAACAGATCGTTTACTGTCTATTCACCTGCAAGGAGACACAGGACGCACTCACCTACACGCAACAGGATGTGACATCAAGGTCTCGTATTACAGCACACAAAAAAACATGCCGTAGGCTCTTCTCAGAGAGAGAGAGTCACTGTTTTCATGGAGAGCATATTGCACTTCATCCACTTGAAGGTCAATCAGTGTGATGGTTCTGGACCTGCCGACCGTCTGAAGGAACCCTCCCAGTGTTGCTCCTGAAGCAGCTGATCTGATTCATAATTGCTGAAGTGGGTAATTGAATCAGCGCAAACTCGACCCCCACACGGACGGGTTGCCTGGCCACGTTCTCTTTCTGATGTAACGATCAGAGGTGGAGAAGAGAGGAGGGGGAGATTGTGAAGGAGGATGGAGGAGGATACAATGGAGGGAGGGAGGGTGGGTGGGTGGGAGGGAGAGCAGATAGAGGTTCTGTGTTTGAGGTAGCCACAGCAGTATGGTGGCCCAGATAAATCAATCAAAAGCAGAAGAAAACAACAAACAGAGGGTGCCCCATCTGCACTCTGGGTGAGAGTACATTAAACCACAAGCTACAGCCTTGATGCAGGGGCCCGGGTTCAATTCCCGCCACTTCCTACTGTTTCCCAATCTCTCTCTCTGATTTCCTCTCTCTTTCTGCTCTCTCTCTCTATCTCTCTCTCTCTCTCTCTCTCTCTCCGTGTCTCTCTCTCTCTGTGTCTCTCTCTTGTGTTCTCTCTCTATCCGTGTCTCTCTCTCTGTGTCTCTCTCTCTCGTGTCTCTCTCTCCTCTCTCTCCGTGTCTATCTCTCTCCGTGTCTCTCTCTCTCTCTCTCTCTCTCTCTCGTGTCTCTCTCTCTCTGTGTCTCTCTCTCTGTGGTGTCTCTTCTCTAACTGTCTCTGTAAGAGACAATCAAAGAGTAATCAAAAGAGAGTAAAGAAGTGTTGTCTTCTGTGCTGTGCGTTTGAGGGTTTAAGGCCTGGCACGAGGAAACACATCACAGCAGTGATGGGCTCCTCTCTACGTCTCTCGTCTTCTCTCTCTCTCTCTTTCGTGATCAGCAGTGATGGGGCTCCTCTCTCTACGTCAGGGTTTCTGGGTGAAGTCTTCCATCTTCCTGTCTGCTGATTCGCTCACAGGTTGCTTCTAAAGTGATCCGTACAGCTTAGGCGTGTCTGCCCTGGTTTGCGTGTTGCGTTGTGCCCTCAGTAGCACAGTGAACACAGAACACTGATGGAGAGACATCCACAAACAAACCTGGAGTCATCTGCCGTATAGGGGGGGAAAGAAAAAGTGTGTGGTGAGGGAGGGAGGGAGGGAGGGAGGGAGGGAGGGAGGGAGGGAGGGAGGGAGGGAGGGAGGGAGGGAGGGGAGGGAGGGGGGAGGGAGGGAGGGAGGGAGGGAGGGAGGAGGGAGGGAGGGAGGGAGGGAGGGAGGGAGGGAGGGAGGGATGGGAGGGAGGGAGGGAGGGAGGGAGGGAGGGAGGGAGGGAGGGAGGGAGGAGAGAGGGAGAGAGAGGGAGAGGAGAGAGGTAGATAGAAGACTGGGTGAAGCTGAGGTGGGTGTTGAGAGAGAGTGAAAGTTGAGAGAGAATTTAAAAGAGGAGAGTGAGAGTGACGGCTGTCTGTTGGGCTTCCAGCTGAAGATGTGACACCGTGGCCACCTGGATTTGTCATGCTTTATCGAAAAAACACGACAATCAGTATGACAAACAAAAATGCACGTAGCCTGCTAATGTGCTTCCTTCAATTATTCCCGTTAATTATAGCCAATAGAAACGTCAGGCTACCAGAGAAAGAACGACTCATAAAACCTGTCTGAGTCACGACAGCACCCATTTCCTCCTCAGATTAACTCTGTCTCATCACGGGGCTGTCGGAAACGTCGCAAGGTCATCCCCAGCTAATTCCGCCTCGCTTCCAATTTCTCCTCCCAATCAGGGGAAGTTCTCACCCCGAAAACAAACAAACCATCCACATGTCTATCTGTCGCGCCAGACCCTCTCCTGAACCCCGCCTCAGACAGGGGAGAGAGCGATGGAGAAGGATGGAGAGGGATGGAGAGAGGGATTGAAGGGATGCCCTCCGTCGCATACTAAATGTGCTTCCTACTGCAAGGCCTCAGCCTCCTCTCTGGGTTGCCGGGGTGACATTTGCCTGTTGATTAAGATGCAGGGGCGAGGACGCCGGGCGGAGAGAGAGCGAGAGCGAGCGAGCGCTCCGAGGTCGGATTAGGGAGCGAACAAAGCACCTCACCCTTGCCTCCAACCTCGCCGCTTTTGATTCATTTATGTACTTCTAATTCAATATGGACGCCGCCGCCGGGGGCGTGGCAAGCCCGCCGCAATTACACGGCCGACGTCGGAGCGTCGGCACGGCCGGCCTTATCGTCTCACCGCGATGGAAGGACTCCTCCAGGGAAAGTGACAGAGACACTAATTCATAAAGCCCCCCATTACACAGGGCAGGTTTTTTACCATCGTAATTAATATGCCACGACAGCTCGCGCCCACCTCACCTCACCCCCCCTCCCTTCTCCCTTCTCCCTTCTCCCCTTCTCCCTTCTCCCTTCTCCCTTTTCCCTTCTCCCTTCTCCCCCCCCCCGCCCCCCTCTCCAGACAGATCGAGGCCAGCGAATACCTTCATAAGACCACGTTCTGACAAATCCCACCACTGATTTGGAAAATAAGTTCCGATCCTGAGTTTACTTTGGAACAACCTCTGCTCGATGTGCTGTCCCTGTTTTGAGGCGCAGGGTCCCTTCAGTGGAAGGTTCTGGAGGATACTGATGTTCCCCGCAGCCAGAGGCGTCCCCACTCCCCGTGTAGCAGGGGTAGTTATGCTGCTCGTCAGAGTCACTTACAACCCAGCTGTACCCACACCAGGCTTCAAACTAGGGACTTCTGACTTGCCAACGTGACTACTAACAAGTTATGCCCCGTGTGGACTGTCCTTATACTGAGGACTAGTGACCCCATCGACCCCAGCTGCAGCAGTTAACTATCTCATGGTGAGAGGACAGAGAGAGCAGCAGAGGTCAACACGTCGACTTTCAAGTGTCTCTTCCTTGAAATCGTCATGGCGTCCGACGTGAGATGCATGAACCTAGAAGAGGGAGCGTCTCCGTTCCTCTCGAGGTAAACTACGTTCATCAACACCAAATATATTTTTGTTGTTGTTGTTGTTGTTGAGTTAACTGGGTTACAGACTTGTCTCTTGTTAACCGTTTTAGAAGAGGGTCTTTCCCAAATGAGACGAGCAGAGAGTTGTTTGTGCGTTCGTGTCGGCGTTCCGGGGAAGACGGCGGCGCGGGGAGCTCAGTCAGACACGCCTGGAGGGAGAGGCCCCCTCGCTGTTGACGATTATTTTGGTCTCCGAGAAACTTTGTGTCTATGAAGCTCGAGAGAAGATCACTCTGACATGATGTGCTTCGGCAAAACAAGATGTCAAGTGTTCGTGTTGGAACTACGACAGCTCAGGAGTGGAGCGCGTTGTCGTGGCGATAATCAGGGATGAGGCTGAAGTGGGACCAGAGCCTGAGGGTTTTCTAGAACATTATTGTGTCTCTACTGAATTAGGCTCTGGGAGGAAAATGAGGACAGAATGTAAGTACATACAGCCAGGGGAAGCAGATCCACTTTATAAGGGTTTGAAATTCTGCTCACCAGCATTACCAGGACCTAGTAAATAGCTGGACAAGCAATGAATATGTTGTTGTTGACCTCATTACAGGATAACTATAGTCTGGGGGATAAGTGAGGGAACTTGGAGGGTACTAGAGATAATAATACAGTTTAGCCTTTATCCTAAGTGGGGAGATTTGAACCTGTTAGCCATTGTTACTGAGCTATACACATGTTCCAATCATTCACACTAACTTACTGTGCAACATCTCGGCCGTCCCTTTCTGCAAAGACATTGAAATATTTTCTCGGCAAAACCACTCGAATCCCGCCGATAGCCGAGAATATTCATGTCAACAGTCGGAGAAACATGTATTTGTTTGTGACAGTCTCACTCCAGCAGCTCGCTGCCCCCTGCTGTAAATAGCTGCGTTTCTAAACAATCCATCAGGGCCTTTTCCCATTTTCCTGTCATGGTAACGGGGGCAGGGGGGTTACTGGGACATGAGCTATGGGAACTCACGCAGATAACGATAGTTTAAAAATGCCCCCCCCCCTTTCTCCAAAGTCAGCAGATAACAGGGAGTGGGGAGGCTCAGTTACAGTACCTCCTAACATCCCATAATACCTCATTGTACGTGTTATGTATTATGTTTTATATGTTTATATTATCACTCTATTGCAGTGTTGCAGTCTTCTAAGGAGCCAAAGCAACTTTTCATCCGTTTTTTTTCCCTCCAATTTCAATAATCCCGATTACATGATTCGATCATCCCAATTACATAGATATCTTTAGTGACGAGTTTTCACTCAAAGACAGTTCTGTAACTTATCAAAACCTCAAGATATGAAAACATCTTCACAGTCCACTGTAATGGGGACTGGCATCGATCAATATGCTGAATACGTTTCCATGGCGCAGTACCATATGATGGAAGATGTCATCAATAAGTTATGAATCTGAAGAGTGAACGTTCTCATATCATTACATTTATAGTGGAGTCAGAACATTGGACACAGGACATTGTGATTTCTTTCTCGTCTGAAGCTGGACACAGGAAATTGAGATCTATTCTCATCTCCTCATCTCCATATACCCTGGGGTGATATATCTACTAGGATAACCTGCTCAGGTCTGACAAGGTGGACTATCTTACTCTCTCTCTCTCTCTTTCTCACCTCTCTTGGTCTCTCTCTTACACACGCGCACACACACACACACTTCGTTTAACTCTCCCTTCTTCATCAAACACGTTCACTTTATCTTCCTCTCTTTGCCTTTCTGTCACTCTCGCTCTTTCACACACACACACACACACACACACACACACACACACACACACCACACACACACACACACACACACACTTCTGTCTTCGTTTAACTCTCCCCTCTTCTTTCTAACCCCCGATCCGACTCCCCACCACCCTTCCACCTCTCTGTGTAAGTGGCAGGAAGAGAGAGAGTATGAGCCGGGGAATGGCAGGAGTAGGGGGTGCCAGTTTAAACCTGAGGCCGAGAAGAGGAGAGAGAGAGAAATACAAGAGAAATACAGAGAGAAATACAGAGAGAAATACAGAGAGAGAACGACAGAGAGAGGTGAGAGAGGTGAGAGGTGAGAGCGGAGAGCGAGAGAGCAACGGAGGAAGAGGGCGAGGGAGAAAAAAGAGGGTGACGGAGAAAGGGAGAGCGACGGAGAGAGATAGAGAGAAGATCGTGAATTATTGATGCTCTTATGTTAGCAGGTCCGCAGAATATGTTAGTAAAAAGGAAAAAGAGCGGGAAGCAGTGCTAAACCCCTTCACTTTACCCTCTCTTCTCCTCTCTCCCTCTCTCCATCCTCTCTCTCCTCCTCTCTCTCGCTCTCCATCCTCCTCTCCACAGGACACTGGTTATACACACCAGGGCTCGCATTAGCATTCGCTCCCTGAATGTCGAAACACCACTGCACGCCTCAAAGCCAGAGAGCATTGATTTCGGGCAGCATTCTCTTATCCGCACCGATGAAAACATTCATCACAATGAATTCAGTCAAACCGTGGGGGAAATAACACGGAATACACCAGTCCAACTAAGCACCGAGTCAGGGGTGACGGAATTACATGAGATGTGCTCCCGCCCGCTTTTTTTTTACATCACAGGCCGCCGACAATGCCACGCTGATTTCCATTCGGTTGCAGATGTGGCACGGCCCCCTCTCTCTCTCCTCCTCCTCCTCTCCTCCGCTGCCTCGTCTTTCATTACGGCCTCTCTCTCTCTCTCTCTCTCTCTCTCTCTCTCTCTCTCTCTCTCTCTCTCTATCTCGCGCGCCCCGTAATTGCCTGGCTTAGAGGTGGAGAACGGTGCATTCTGTTTGGAAAGGGTAAATAGAAGCATCAAAGCAGTCTGGGCGAGGGAGAGGAGGCCAGGGGCTCATTACGGCACGCCCGGGGGTGGAGAGGAGAGGGGCGCACACTCGCCTGTGATAGGTCTCTTTAGCCAAGTGGAGACGGATAGGAAGGAGGGAGGGGGTGTTAGAAATATTATCTATGTGCGTGTTATGCAAGCTAAAAGAATACCGTTGTACTATATATTTTACAGTGCGGAAAGATGCCCCCCCCCACCCAAATGAAGTTAGACATGCTGACAATTAGTTAAACAGACTGACCGTCACCTTTACTCAGCATGTAAAGATGTTTTGCTTAGCAAGTAAGCTACTCCATATTGACTCAGACTCCATATTGTGTTGGAAGCAGGGTCAAACTCCATATTGTAACTTGCCACTCACAGACTGAAGATGTAGTTGTCCACTGCATGGCACACGCACACTCACACGCGCAAGATCTATCAGGTAGACAGCTGCTATGCAGAGGGAGACAATGACAGAAGAGACATGGGACAGTTGCATGTGTATAGACCAATGACTATTGAGAACTGTGTCGTATAAATGGGTTTGCATGGAGACTAGTCTTCAGACAACTTTGTAGCACTGTGCCGACTTGTCTCCTTGCTTCACAAGCAAGTAATAAACTCCAGCGACTCGAATTGTCATGACAAGGTTTTAGAGGGAGAGAGAGAGAATGAGAGAGGGGGAGAAAGAAAGTGTGAGGGAGGGGCGGGGGATAAAAGAGAAAGAATAAAGTCAGCGAGAAAGGGAGAAAAGAAGCAAGACGGGAGGAGAGAGAGAGGGGGAAGTGAGGGGCGAAGGCAGAATGATGGGACAGCGAGAAGCTAATTACATTTTGGGGAGTCTGAGGAATGAGCCTGCTCTTCACAGTAGCTGGTGCCGCCATGATGTCATCTGTTGACACTCTCCTTGGCTCGCCTGATTGGTTTGTTTGTCTGCAGGGCACGTTCATTCTACTGTATTACAAACAACTCACAATGCTCGCTCGGATCGTTTTCTGGGATTTGACGCACCGAACTAAACATTCACATCCCATTAGCTTGCCTTTTAACGAGTCCCCTCGTAAACCAGGAGTTATTTCATGAGCTATGAGTCATGAGATAACTGTGTAGTCATGAGCTAACTGTGTAGCTATGAGCTAAAGAGTGGTTTGTTTGCATGATAGAGAAAATTCTCGCAGGGGCCAAATCAACAGTGGAGCTACGGAGATCTCTTGTCACAGTGTATATCACACACTTACGCATACACACACACACGGTTTAAACACACAGTACAATATACACATACACATGGAGTACTTCAACGCCTACTTAAACACTTACTCAGACATATGCACACCCATATTATACACCTAATTGCCGCTCACAAACATCTAGTCAGTCACTCGGCCTCTCAGTTGGCCTGTGATGTCTGAGCTGGACAGGAGATGTCAGAGGTGGGTGTACTCTTCTCCTCCTCCCCTCTCCATCAAGCTGCAGCTCGCTGGCTGGTGGGCATCGAATGATGATGATATGATGTTGGCCTGCGACGCTGTTTCTGTGGCACCTCTGCTCTCTCGTCCCTCTCACCCCTCTTCCTCTCTCTCTCTCTCTCTCTCTCTCTCTCTCTCTCTTCTCTCTCTCATTCCGTCTCATTGTTTTCACACCTCCACTCTGTCTCATTTCCTCCTCTTTCGTCCTCTTTCCATGCTTTCCCCCTACTCCATCTCACCCCCCCGCCCCCCCCTCACCCCGGCCCTCACCCCGGCCCCCCCTCACCCCCTCTCTCCCCCCCCAGTGTACCCCAGCCCTGTCAAAAACGGCAGACTATTGATTGTGTCGTCCCCAGATCTTCAGCTCAGTGTCCCTGCCATTATGGTTATCTCTCACTGGGGCCTGACAGCCCCACATCAACAAGCAGCTTGCCCTTGTGTGGCTCTGAGAGAGCAGCCTGACAGTTCTGGCTGGACACCACACACACCCAGAACACTCCGGAAAGGTGTAGGGCTCTTTTTATGGGCGGGCTGGCCTTGGGAACAGGTACCATACCTCCAGTGACACGTGGAAAGATTTAGTGGCGAGTGAAGTGGTTTTTTCGACCTCGTAAACCGTCGCGTCCCTGAGCGGAGTCACAGAGTTGTTCCTGAGACTGAGCGGGCGTGTAGGGGGGGAGATGTTTTCCAGTCCTCTCTCCAGAGGAAGTCACTCAGTTCATACTCCAGATAAGGAGGAGATGGACGTACACGTCCACTGAAGACACCAGAACGGTGACGATGAGGGGGAGATGCAGTAGGAGGAGAGGGGTCTGTTGGACACGAGGGTCGGCGACGAAGGACTGATCGAAGTGTCCGCGACACACAAACGTGAGAGTCTGTCACCCTGCTGATGTCCATAAAGGAGCAACGGCTCAAATGGGTGTGAGCATGGGGGATTCTAGTCATCCTCAGAGAGGGCAGGAGTGTGCTGATTTCCGTCTTAGACAGGCCGGTCAGAACGGACCCGCCGGGCTGGCGAGCTAACAGGCATGGGGCTATGGTCTCCTTCCGTCATTTTCTCTCTCTCTCTCTCTCTCTCTCTCCTCCCATCCTCTCTCTCCTCTCTCTCTCTCTCGCTCTCTTTCTGTCTCATCTTCTCCGGCTCCGTCTCCCTCCTCCTCCTCTCTCTCGTCAGTCTCATCTCTCTCTCGTGCTCTTCTCTCGTCTCGGTCGTCTCCATCTCTCTCTCTCTCTCTCTTCTCTCGCGGATCTCCTCTCGATCTCTCTCGTCCTTCCTCCTCTCTCTCTCTCTCTCTGTCTCTCTCTCGTCTCTCTGTCTCGTCTCTCTCTCTCTCTGTCCTCTCCTCTCTCTCTCCTCCTGCTCTCCCTGCTCTCCCCTCTGTCTCTCTACCGTCTCTCCGCTCTCCCTCTCCTCTCGCTCTCCTCTCTCCCTCGTCAGTCGGAACATCTCCCTCTCTCATCTTCCAAAAGACGTCATCCTCTCGTCCTCTTCTCCCTCTCGACAAGGGCAAATCAAGGTGCTCGAACCCGTTGTTCAGGCTATGCACTCTCTGAACGATAGTCTCGGCACTCGCCTCACAAAGTCTTCGCAAACCCCCAAGTGTCGGGTCCCATCTCCACGAATCTCTGCACTTCTGACCAATGTGCGATCATCGCCCTTCACCCCCGCTGGTAGATTACGCTCAACGTCCGCTCTTTCGTGCATTTATGGGAGCACCCACATCGATGACTGGAAGGACAGTGGTACTCCCCTCTTCATCGGAATTCCGCCAGGGAGACGTAATGGAGTTCTTGGGTCTCTAGTCTCCTGCCCTCTGGTCGGTGCACTCGATTCGATCGGCTGCATCTTCCTTACTTCTCTCTGTCACATCTCTCTTCGTGGCCTCATTCTCAAGATATTCGTCATCTGCCCCCATCCATCTCGTCTCTACGAGCGCACCTCACTCGAGTCTACATCTCAAGACCAGGTCCAACCGACTCGACAAAATTCAAACTGTTCTGTTCCAATCTCAGACAATATCTGTCAGCCTGCCATACGGAAATTGGATTCTCTGGGCAGTCAGCAGATCAATCCTCCTCCTCTCTCCTCTCCCTCCTGACTGTGATCATTCCATTAGCGTCCCCAGCGTGGTGATTTTTTCCGTGGCGAGGGGCGGCACGGAGAGCTCATGTCTCGGCTGCCCATCAGCAGGATGCAGCCTGCCACACATCCTCCGTGGCAGCCCCGTGATGGATGACGAATCAAGCGTCCCTCTAATGAAACCACCGGGCGCTGGATTAAAAACAAGACGCCTGTACCTGACTGACTGCCCCTTGTGTCCCTTATCATCTCTTCTTCTTTTTTCCCTCTTTCTCTCTCTTTCTCCTCTCCCTCTATCTTCCTAGCTCTCCCTCCTCTCTCTCTCTTTCTCCGTTTTTTCTCTCCTCTCCACCTTCCTCTCTCTCTCTGATATCTCCCATCCCGTCTTCCTCTTTCCTCTGTCCCTCTATCGAGGTCTCGATCCTCCTCAACGTTCAAGCTCTTATCTTAGATTCTTTGCCCATTCTTTGCCCATCCCTCTCTCTATATATCTCCTCCTCTGCTGACCATCTCACTCACTCACACCAACCCCACACACACCACACACACACACCACACACACCACACTCTCACACACTCACACACTCACACAGCCCCCTATCCTGCTGAGACCCCTGTGTGATAAAGGGTTCCCCTCCGTGACAGCCATCATCCTCTGCTGACTCGCTATTCAAATCTCCAGGATCCGAAGCTCCATACAAGGAGCAGAGTCATACAACCCTCTCCTGCACATGCCCTGGTGACGGCCATGTTCGGAGGCAAATTAAACAATGCACCCTTGTCGCGGCGCGTGTTGAATCGGATAGCAGCTGCGATAGCGAATTATCTCGATCCGACTGTTGCTGCCATGGAGTTCGTCGGGCAGCGGGTGGGGGGAGAACTCATCAAGAGAGCGGGAGCATGAGGGGCGAGGGGGGGTGGGTTGGGGCGCGACACGGAAAGAGAGAGGAATTGTTTTTCGTGACAGTCAAGTCGAGAGATGGAAGTTCCAGAACTTGTCAGAGAACTGAGGGAGGGGGAAGGAAGGGAAGGATGAGGATGGAAGGAGGGAGGAGGGAAGGAGGGAAGGAGGGAGGGCAGGAGGAGAAAGAGGAGGGGAGTCTGAGATGAGTTAGGGAAATCACTCCAGATCTCAGATGAATTATTCACTCTATTCTCTCTCTGCACATTCTGCCAGCTGCCTCGTATTATTTGCGTGTGTATGTGTGTGTATGTGTGGGTGTGTGGGTGTGTGTGTGTATGTTGGGTGTGTGGGGTGTTTGTGGGTGTGTGGGTGTGTGTGTGTGTGTGGGTGTGTTTGTTTGTTGGTTGTGTGGGGGGCGTGTGGGTGTGTGGTGTGTGTGGAGTGTGGTGTGTGTATGTGTGGTGTGTGGTGATGTGTGCTCACTGCTCTGGAAGGAGCCGATGCCAATCAGCCGAGATGAGAAGCTGGTGTTTGTGTGGTGTGGTGTTAGGAAGTCTAACAACCGCTCCATGATGGGCCAACTGGGCTTATACCCTGCCTGTGCGTGTGTGGGTGGGTGGGTGTGTGGTTTGTTGAGTGTGGTGTGAGCCCGCACATGTGTGTGTTTGTGGGTCTGTGTTGCAGGTTGTCTTGTGGAGGTTATTGTGTAGTTATTCGACATATCCCCCATGCAAAACTAATGATGTGACGAGGAGAAGACAGGCACCCTTGTTCCAAGTAAACTATCTCCCCACCAAGTCTACTGACCTCTCAAAAGTGTCCACCCCACCCACCCACCAAGTGTACTCTACCCCACCAGTGTGTACCATCCCCCACCAAGTGTACATCCCCACCAAGTGTCCTTGCCACCCATCAAGTGTACTATCCGCCCTTTTTCCACAACCGTCGACCCCGTGGTGACAGTGCTTGCCTGCTGTGTGTGTGACAGATGCATGGGTGCGTGTGTGTGTGGCAAATGCATCGTGTGTGTCTGTGTGTGTGTGTGTGATGGACGCATGGGTCTGTGTGTGTGACCCATCATAGTCTGCGTGTGTGTGTGTGTGACAGACGAATGACGTGTTGTGTGTGGCTTACATGTTTGCACACCTCGTTTCACATTCCCTGGATCTTTACAACAGACGCAGTCTGCCGGGAGCTGGAGTGTGTACAAGTCCACAATAGCAAGCCCAAACGGAGGAGGTTGTGTGCTGCGCTGCGCGCTGGTTGGAGATAGAGTTGGCTCATCTTTCATCTCCCCCCGCCTCCTCGCCCTTCTCCTTTTCATGTACTGTGCACTAATTGAAGTGCCTGAACATGAGTCAGGTTCTCTGGGCGAGGCTGAGACACTGCTGTGTAGGTGTGTGTCTGTGTGTACGCTTGTGTGTGGTGTGTATGTGTCTGTGCGCTTGTGTGTGCCTGTGAGTGAGTGTGCATGTGTGAGGATGTGGTTAGTGTGTGGGCTGAGACATGTGTTGTGTGTGTGTGTGGTTGGTGTGTGTCGTGAGTGAGTAAGTGTGCATGTGTGTGGATGATGTGTGAGTGTGTGTGTGTGGTCTTGTTAACTTACTACCCTTGTGGGGACTTAATCTAGTGAAACATGAAAACCTTGACCTTGTGGGCCCTATACCTGGGCCCCATAACTTCCAATGCTATCTTAGGGGGTTTTAGGGGCTCGGTTAGGATTAGTATTTAGGTTATGAAATTACATTAAAGTTAAGTGTTTTTGAACGGGAGGAATGGTGTGGCATTCCACATTTGATGTACATTTCAATACTGCATTCCCAAACAGAGAGACAATGTAAGGAGTCTCCTCCATGTTGAGTTTGTACTTCTGTTCATGAGTGACAGAGTGGATCAGGTCTTTGCACGTCTCTCTGTTCACACAGCCAGTAAATGACGCGAGTGAGAGTGGGAGAAACACGTCACCAGACGCACTGTCACTGGAACAGTTAGGAGTGGTGTGACGCTTGTGACAACCTCGTCACCGTTCTGGTGTCTTTCAGTGGATGTGTACGTCGATCTCCTCCTTATCACTGCAGTGACTTCCTCTGGAGAGACTGGAAACATGAGAAGGGATCCCTCTTAAAGCAGAAGGAGGGAGAGATACGTCTCTCTCATCACTTTGAGGTGGTTTTTACGTGCGTTCTTTGAGTACATGTGAGCCCTCTGCGGCAGTGCTTGTTAATCAGGCCCATGCCAATCAAATGAGATTATGATCACCTGTGAAATCATCCCGTTTCCCTCAACGACTCGCCCATTCCTCCGTCTAGTCTCGCCGTCTGCTGTGTTGCAGATCCTCTCCCGTCTAACGCAGTCCGGTAACGTTCTGCTTTGCCTCCTGTTATTAGCTGCGTGACACTACAGAGAGGTGAGTGGCCATATGAGTCGTTTAGCCTATCACCCTTGCACACACACACATACGCGCGATGCACACGCGATGACACCGCGACAGGCGTCACTCACACACACTCTCTGCACTCTACCAAATGCAAGAGAGAACACACACAAACAACACACACACACACACACCGAGCGTGCGGTATGTGTACAGGCGGAGGGCTGCTAAGTGCCATGGAGTCTGGGTGGGTGGTGTAATGGCGTGGGAGGCCGTGGTCTCGTGAGGTCTGGATGAAAGGTTTCTCAGCCCTGGAGAAGCTGCATCACACACCCCGAGGAGCCGGGCCCACACACACCAGGACTACGAGCCAGCCCAGCAAGTAACAGAGCGGCGCA